>JAFMOD010000284.1:1990473-2062336 GCA_019802435.1 Corydoras maculifer | reverse complement strand
TACAGCGGGCTCTGGCGCTTGGAGGGACTACAGCGGGCTCTGGCGCTTGGAGGGACTACAGCGGGCTCTGGCGCTTGGAGGGACTACAGCGGGCTCTGGCGCTTGGAGGGACTACAGCGGGCTCTGGCGCTTGAGGGACTACAGAGGGCTCTGGCGCTTGGAGGGACTACAGCGGGCTCGGGCAACGGGCGCGGAGCGGAGGGCACCTGACGCGGAGCGGACGGAAGCACGAGCCGCAAGTCCTCTGGAACCCGGGGCCGCAAGTCCACTGGAACCACGGGCCGCTCCTCTGGAAACCCGGGCCACACCTCTGGAACCACGGCCCGCTCCTCTGGAACCACGGCCCGCTCCTCCTGCACACAGAACCACACGGCCAGTGTCCCTGCTCAGAGAACGGGAAGGACTTCACACACATCAGGGACCTCAGGCACACACACAGTGGGAGGACAACACTGGGAACCACCACCCACAGGAACAAAAGGCTTTTCATTCTGTAAAGCTGCTTTGTGACAATGTACTGTTGTAAAAAGCGCTATATAAATAAATAACTTGAACTTGAACACACTCAGACACCCCACCAACATCCAACTTCCCACTGATGCCCAAATGTTCCCTCCATCCAGAACCCACACTCGCCGACGGGAAAGCAGAGGGTGAGGGTACCGCCGAGGGGGCCCCCTCCTTGATGGAACTGGAGAGAGGCTTTGCTCTGCCTCGACGGCTGCAACAGCTTCGGCGTTTAGGCATAGACACCGGTTGAGGGCTCTTAATTGCACACCTCGTAAAGTAGGTGTGCATGGGTGAGGGAAGAAAGAACGAGGTGGGGGCCGAAAAATGTCGGGGGCAGGAATATGGTGAGATGGAACAAACAGGGAGGTTTATCGGAGGAGGAATGGGTGTTATGAGGAGGTGAGGAGTGCTTGGGGCAACTGGAACGAGGATTGGGCCACAAGTCGGGGGACTGTATGAGGATGTGGGGAGGAAGAACGTGTCCCAAGAGAAAGGAATCAAATTCATCCTCGGAGTCGACACATGAGTCGAGACTCCCCTCAGAACACACCGATTCTATTTCGTCCCGGGATACGACTTGCTCGTACCACCACCACGGTTTAGACATGATGAACACACCAAAAGCCTGCCACACACAAATAAACACAAAAACAGTCAAGCTCTCCCACCCGCGTCGGCTCAACGTGCCGCGGAACCGACTCGCCTAGCCCTGGGACCGAGTGACTCGATCCCAGAGTTCATCCAGCTCTGACAGGGTTCGCGGGGGAGAGAGAGCGAACGAAAGAAAAAGGGCTAAATGGCGGGGCTAGCGCCAAAATTAAGCAGTGCTACGGCTGCCGCCGGAGGGGCGATCGCTAGAGGGATAGTGAGAGGAAGAAAAGAAGGGAAAAAAAAACTACCGCGACTTGTTCCTGCGTGTCCGCAAAGGCAAAATTGAAGCGCAGTAAGTAAGTGAGGTAAACGGAGTTTATTGAGAGTCGACACTCTCATGCATAAAGAATCGAATACGCGTGACATAAGTGACGCCGGAAGGCTGACACAACGGAAACGGAAGAAAAAAATACAAAAACCCCGACCACGTGCAAAGTAAAAGCAACCAATGAAAATAACAAATGCATTAACTAAATGAGGACCAATAAACGAAAATACTCATAAGAAAATGAAAACAGGTGTGGAGTGCCTAGCACTACTTACTATATATATATATATATATATACATTTTTAATATTGGTCAATTAGCATATGATAAAAAGATAATAATTACTGAAAAGAATTACTGATGAGTTTCTGTTGTCCAGGGCCCCATAAACTTTAAAACCTACTCTGGTGCCATATTTAATGATACTGAAAGCTTAATTTGTGTTAGATCATGTTATAATGCTGCTTAGCAACAACAGACCAGCGAAAGCTCAGATTTTTAACTTTTAGAATTATATTTACAAAAACATTCCACAACTTTTGAGTTCCAAGGTCAGAGCAGTATTCTACAACTCATGCTTATTTGTTTGGTTAAAGTGGTGCCAGCATGAAACCTGATTTTGTCGTGACCCCCACCTGCCGATTTAACAAACGTCTCATAGACATGCCATAAATGCTTTTAATGTTTTGTTTCATTAGAGGGCATCTGAAGGATCACGCCTCTGAAGTATGTTATTTGATCAGAGGCATTGATGTTGTTTTGACACTTCTCTGGTTCACTCTATCCCCTCAAGGTTTTTTTCTCTCTCTCATTGGCCTTGCACTTCCATTGGAACTAATTAATAAAAGTGTTTAAATTGCATTTCCCCCTCCTGTTGTAATTAACAGCAACATCTGTTAAGTTTTATTCAACCTTGCAATAGCAGGCCAGTGCAAACACTCTGGGACGAATGGAGACACACAAATGCTCTTCATCTATGGCTCTGCCAAAGCACTGTGGTTATGACAAGTACTGGATTTTTATTGGACTGGTAGTCCTGCAGGATGCCCTCAATGGACTTTTATAGTTTTTCAATTGTTATAGTGTTCAATTGTTAATTGCTGCCCGGCCACTCAAGGAGTATGAGTCGACAACTGAGCTTTGGTCCTCCCAAGGTTTCTTCCTTAAAAAACAACATACAGGGAGTTTTTTCTTGCCACTGTCGCAACAGGTTGCTCTTTGAGATTTTAAAGGCTTACAGTACTGTAAAGCTGCTTTGAGACAATGTACTATTATAAAAAGCACTATATAAACAAATTACTTGAACCTGAACCAAATGCTAGAACTATTTTAGCTATCCAAAAATAAAAGCGTTTTTTGCTTGAAATGAGAAGACTATACGAAACAAAGGAAAGGAAAATATTGAAACGCAGCGAGCCCTATGCATAACCCACAGTTATGCTATATTCACAAGCATACAGCATAAAAATAGGAATCAATCATCTAACTTTTTTTTTTTAGTACAGGTTCTGAAATGCGACTAATGGTTAGGTTTAGTGGAAAATAACAGCCGAACAGAAAATAAGAACAATTAAAAAACTTAAATGAGGTCAGTGCTCAGTGAACCTACTGATTGGCTACGTTTAAGTTGTTTAAGTAACTCGGCAAAGTATTCTGATGGACAATTATGTGCTAAAGACGTAATTAAGGCAATTCCTTAAAAATTAACCTAAAGGTCAACTATAGAAAGCACTATAGGTAAAAATGATGAAAGTGTTACCAGAAAAAGAGAAATTATTAGATCACAATTACAAACACCACATATTGTACTTGAGCAAATTGTCATTTAAATAAACATTATGTAGTAATATGACTAGTTTATCATTATTATATATAGCTAATGTTTCTGTTATCATTCATTCATTCATTCATTATATTCCGCCTAACTTGGGTTTCAGATGAGCCCGAAAAAGATGGATTCGTGGTACATAGCTGCTTTAAATTGTGAATCTGTGCAAGTAAGTGTGCCCAGCAAATTTGAAAACATTGTTCTGGATGTGATGAAAACATGATGAACACATTGCAACCTAAAGATTTAAATATTTTCCAGAAACACAATTGTTTATTTGTTCGAGCAGCTTTTTCTCGATGTTTTCATGTTGACATCACTGTCTCTTTATACAGTACTGTATATGCATTCATTCATTCATTCATTTATTCATTTATTAAATGGATTCAATGGAATCTTTAAATGGAAAAGATTCCATTTAATCTTCCTATTCAGGTGAGAACAATTCAGAGCATTCAATTTACCTTGAATCCATGTTTTTGGACTGTGGAAGGAAATTGTCCCATGCAGACACTGGAAGGGCCATGTTTGGGTGGAACATGGAAGTTCCACCAAAATTGGGAATCGAGTCTAAAACCCCAGTGCTGAGCGGTGGACGTGCTAACCACTAAGCCATCATGCCGCCCCCCCAGTAAGATTATCTTTCATTTATTCATAATTATCCTCTATACGGGTCGTGAGGGGGTTTTCCATGCCTATCCAGCGAAGAATGTTTTGGGAGCTGGGCAGATACAGGACAGGGTGACAATCTATTACTGGGCACTCTCACTTACACACACACACACAAACTTGAATATACCCGAATACCTTGAATCCATATCCTTGGACTGTGGGTGGAAACTGGAGATCCCAGAGGGAACCTATGCAAACATGAGGAGAACATGGAAACTCTACCCAGATTGAGATTCGCCCCAAGTTCCCAAGCGCTGAGAGGCGAACGTGCTAACCACTAAGCCACCATGCCGCCGAACTGTATACTGTAAAGTTTTGTTTATTTTTGTCAGGTGGTACAGGTGGCAGGTTCTCTGGTTTCCTCCCACAGTCCAAAAACAAGGATCAAGGTCAGTTGAATTCTCCAAATTGCTCCATATAGAGTGTGTTTGTGTGAGTGAATGTGCCCAGCGATAGATTGGAACCCAGTCCTGTGTGTATCTGCCCAGTGCCCAAAACTTTCTCCCCTGGATGGGCATAGGAAACCCCCGCGACCCTAGTAGAGGATAAATAGGTCGTACAGTACTGGTTCCTTACAGCAAAAAAAAGTAAATTCCCAAGCAGGTGGCCGAGGTCTCAACTGGTTTGTGACATGGTGGGTTTTTACCAGAAGCTCCACTACATTCTCCAGTCTATTGATGTAAGTCAGATTAATTGGAAATAGTTCTGTGAATGCTAAAGTGACAAACAAAAAGGTTTATTCACAAACATAATGTGCATGAGATTAATATAAGAGACGATCAACGGTGGAAAAGTGTTATTTATAAATAAATGTATACCACTGTCTGTTTTCCATCAGTTGTTGAAATTAGACAGGCGTTATCTCATGAATCAGGTTGCACACTGCTTATAATCACTTTTGTGTGACAAAAAACTAATTGAACTCAAGCTGTTTTGTGTACATGGGTATGACAAGAGCTAATGGGATAATTTGAAATACAAACGAGTCTTCACTTTCTCTTCATTAATTACTGCTAATTATATGAGCACATGCCTGCACACACTCCTGTTGAAGCAAAGCACATCTGTATTACCAGTTCAAATGTATATAATTTTACAAGCCTCTCTGATCAGCGCTTCTGCTCATATCTCTGCATTCTGTTCTACAACAAAAACACTCGCTAAAAGGAAATTAGTCTCTAATAATAATCATCATCATCAACGTTATTAGAAACATGTCTATATATACATTACAGAATATTTTCGTTGTCAATTAAAATGTAATTTCATTCTAATTAGCTACGTCAAACTGACACCAGCATGTCTGTGTCTCAGAGCTGGAGATTCCAGGTGCGAATCCCAATCTGGGTGTAGTTCCCATGTTCTCCCCGTGTCCACATGGGTTTACTCTAGGTTCTCCAGTTCCCTCCCACAGTCCAAAAATGTGGCTTCAAGATAAATTGAATTTTCTAAATTGCCACATATACTATGGATTTGTGTATGTGTGTATGTGTATGTGTGTGTGTGTGTGTGCGTATCCCAGTGATAGATTGGCGCATTGCTCTGAGTGTATCTGCCCAGTGCCTGAAACATTTTTCTTTGGATGGATGTCGGTAACCCTCCCGAGACCCTAGTAGAGGATCAAGAGCAAGATAATGAATGAATGAATAAAACAATTCTTTCGGAAAGTTTAGCACGGTGTCTTAGTGGTTAGCACGTTCGCTCCCCAGAGTTTAGAATCCCTATCTGGGTGGAGTTTCCATGTTCTCCCCATGTCCATGTGGGTTTCCACTGGGTTCTCTGGTTTCCTCCCACAGTCCAAAAACATGGATTCAATTGATTGCTCCAATTTGTCCAATATAGTGTTTGTTTGTGTGTGTCTTTGGGAATTAGTGTGCCAAATGATAGATTGCCACCCTGACCTCAGTGTATTTGCCCAGCGCGTGAAATGTTCTGCCCTGGATATGCATGAGGAACCCCCCACACAACCCTAGTAGAGGAATAAGCGGAAGATAAAGAATGAATTATTTCTTTTGGAAATTTTATGATGTGTTCACACTTGGTAGGCTTAGTTCAATTTAAATGAACACTGGTGCAATTGTTCTGAGAGTTTGGTCCAGTTGAACATGTGCAAATACTCCCACAGAACCCTTGGATGCACCAAATAAGTGGACTGAGACTGCACAAACAGATAGGTTTCTAAAAAAAGTCTATCTTTTATCATTTTTTTTGGTTTGTATACAGATGGATTACTGGCACCATTCTGACTTTTTGTGAGTTCTCAGCTGATAAAAATAGCATTGATTTCCCATGAGTCCTTAGCCTACCCTATATCATTGTTTTGAAAGTTATGATTATGTTAAGTTATATAAGTCTTGCAAGTTTGGTTTAAATATACATTGTTTTTAATAACCAATCAGATTCTGACTGTATGTGATGTTTATTTTAATCTTTCGCTCAGCACCTAAAATGCAAAGTAAACCTGTAATACTGCAAAATACCACATCAGATAAATCCAAGTACAAGTATAAACTCACTAATTTTTTCTATTTTATTTTTAAATTTTATATATTTCTGACACCATACTATTTTATAATCTTGTTCTTTAAAGTCTTGTTCTTCAGAATTATAGGAAAAAATGCAAATAACTAGTCTAGAATATAACCCATATGGCTGACTTTGTCTTTCAGGTGCTTCTCTGTCTTGGGTAAGAATTAAGCAAAGTTCTAAATCACCTTTTTATTTAGCACTTTTCTGGTTCTACTATTTTAAAGCCGTGGTTTAAAAGAGCAAGGGGTGTCTAATTTATCTGTTTTTAATGTTTAGCAGTATAGCAAGCTTTCAATGACTGACCAAGGATCAATTGCAGGATGGATGTGAATGCATCTTTAAGGGGAAGCTTGGAAACAATGCCATGATTAAAACGAGTCATTCATTCATTTATTATCTTCTGCTTAAGCCTTTACTAGGGTCTTGGGGGGCATGGGGTTCACCATGCTCATCCAGGTAATGCTCATCCTCATTTTGGGTGCTGGGCAGATACAAACAGGACAGGGCTATATGGGGAAATTTAGCACACTTAATTTACCTTAAATCCATGTTTTTGGACTGTGGATGGAAACCGGAGAACCCGAAATCCAAAACCCATGCGAACACAGGGAGATCATGGAAACTCCACCCAGATTGGGATTTGAACCTGAAATCCCCAGCGCTGTGAGGAGGACATGCTACATATATATTTTTTTTTCATTTATGAATGGCATTATTTATTATTTATCATACATACATGTATGAAATGAGGGATGGCATGACGGTATAGTGTTTAGTAGGTTCACCTCTTAGCAATAGGGATCCAGGTTTGAATGGTCATGTTCTTACATCTCCATGTGGGTTTTCTCCCTGATGTCTGTTTTTTCCCACAGTCAAAAAACATGGATTCATGGTGAATGGCTGCTCTTAGTTGCCCCCATATAGTGTATTTGTGTCTGTGCGAGTAAGTGTGCCCAGCACCCAAAATATTCTCCTCTGAATAGGTATGCAGAACCTCCCATGACCCTAGTCCCTCATATAAGATAACTGAAAATTGTATGAATTAAAATGAGTTTATAGACATAACAGGGCAAAAATAAATTATAACAATAACATAGAAGCCCAAAGAAGCTTAAGGTAAACAGAAATAAAGGTCTTAACTGATCATTACAAGAATAAACGCTTAAACCGGACAAAAATGAGAATAAAGACCAATACAGCACAACAAAGCATTATAGGATTAAACAGAGCTAAACAGTATTACAGGTATAAAGTGAGGTAAAAGAGAAACAGACCAAAACCTTTTTGCAAAGGATGTTAAACCTGAGCCAAGCATAACAGGAATAAAAGACTAGACAAAAAAAATAGAGATCGGGCGTTTAGAGAGCTTACAAAGAGTTCATTAGAGTATTAAATTTTACCATAAATTCATATTTTTTGGACTGTGGTAAGAAACCGGAGAACCCAGAAAACACCCAGATTGGGATTCAAACCTGGATTCCCAGCGCTGAGGGGCAAACATGCTAACTACAAAGCTGTGTACCGCAAAAGTATATTTCAAATCTTGGAGACAGTATTATCTGGAGTCAACTGTCCTTTAACAGGATGTGACTATGAGAAGACAGCTATAGATTTCCCCCTGTCCTGGGTGTATATACCCAGCGCTCGAAACATTCACCCATGGATGGGCAGGGGGCACCGTCTTCTGGACCCTAGCCGAGGATGAAGCGAAACATAATGAGATGGGATGAGACTATAAGAAGTTAACAAAATAGCATCTTTATACGACCTTCATAAAAGCTTCATTAGAATACAATCTTTCAAAATTGCAAAATAGGTTGCATCATGTTTTGAGCTGTAGTTACAGCCCATGACAAGGGAAATCTGTAGAGGGAAGATTAATAGATTGAATTAAAAATCAGCAACTTGTTAAAGCATCAAAAGAAGAAAAAGTTAGGAGGGTGAAGTCGTGGACAAGGAACTAACAAGGAGTGTTAAAAAAAGTTTTGCAATGATTTTTTGTTTTTGCATGGAAACCTTGGAAGTAGAAGATACAGGTGAAGATCCACTCAGGATAGGCCAACAATTTATCTCTAGGTACACTCACTCACACAGACACACACACAAACACACACTGCATATCACAATTTAGAGAATTCACTTTAACTTGAACACGTTTTTGGACTGTGGGAGGAAACTGAAGAACCCGGAGTGAACCCACACAGACACAGAGAGAACATGGAAAGGCCACCCAGATTGGGATTCAAACCTGGATCCCCAGTGCTGTGCTGACTACAACGCCACCATGCCATCCTGGCAATCTTAATTTACCCTTGGTTTCAAAAAGGGATGTTCCACAAACCCATAAAGTCATGGTGCTGTATAATGTTGAGACCAGATCCAAAAAATGTAGCTACAATAATCAAACAGCATTGTTGATTTGACCAATGACTTTCTCTTACTTTTGAACAATGTATTATTTAAGTACATTTACTAATCTCCATTGCCATCTCAGAAAAGCACTCAGAAGACCTTTTAACTAGATGAAATGGAATCTCCAGTGAGTTTTAAAAAGCCTCAGTGCAGCACAGATTATAATGGGATATTTGTGGTACACCCTCTAAACTGCAAAGCCTCATACCAAACCACAAGTTCAAAATACACACATCCATGCATTTTTGGTGCAAATAGCCATATAGTCAGCAAGTGATCAAAAAGAACTGAAGATGTTGAGTTTTCAACTAAACAGTTTAATCTCTGTTTAAATTATGAAAGAAAATAGACTTTAACAGATCGTGTTTGCTTAAAAGCCTAGACGTTTTAACATAATAGGCCTTTTATGCATTCATTCATTATTTTTGACTTAATCCTCTACAAGGGTCACAGGAGGGTTCCCCATGCCCATCCAGGGGAGAACATTGCAGGCATTAGGCAGATACACCCAGGACAGGGCACAAATCTATCGCTGGGTACACTCATTCACACAGACACACACACAAACAGACAAACACTATAAGGGGGTGGACACGGGGAGAACATGGAAATCCTAGATTGGGATTCGAGCCTAAGAGGCGTTAAGAGGCGAACGTGCTAACCACTAAGCCAATGTGTCACCCAATTATTATTATTATCTCATCTCATAATCTTCAACTTCATCCTCTCATAGGGTTGGAGGGGGTTTCCCATGCCCATCCAAAAAAGAACTTTTTGAGCACTGGGCAGACGCACCCAGGACAGAGTGCCAATCCATTGCTGGACACACACTCACTCACATTATATTGGGGAAATTTAGAGCAGCCCATTTTGGACTGTGGGTAAAAACCAGAGAACTCAGAGGAAACCTACACAGACATGGGGAGTATATGGAAATATGGATTGGGATTCGAACCTGGCTCTTCAGCACCAAGAGGCAAACATGCTGACCACTAAGCCACCATGCCGCCTTCTATGCAAATCAATAGGCTTAATTATTAGATTATTTTAATGAATTATGTTCAATCTGTAATTAAAGCAGATTTATAACAAAAACTATTTAAATTTAATATTACATCCACTTACCCATTCAGGGGAAAACGTTTTGAACGCTGGGCAGACACACCCAGGACAATGTGTCAATCTGTCGCTGGCTTTTGGTAATAATGTTGTTATCTTATGATCATCCTGTGCTTATATCGATTTGGATAGAAGTGTGCTTACTTCTTAAAAATAAATAATAAATAAGATGGAAGGTGAAAAAAGGTTGTTTTGTACCTCGGTTTAAAGATTCATCAGTGATCAAGGGTTAATTTCACACCCCAGTAGTTCCCTGCTTTAATCTCAATTCACTGTAATTAAATCTGTCTAAAAAGTCAACTCCTTTGTCTCCGTTTTTATTATTATTTTACATCATCTGCATAATTTACAGCTCATATGCATTTTCACGTCCTCTGATAGGTGGAGTCTATTCTTACAATTAAAAGACATGTGACCTATATGAAATGGGTTGATTTGCAGAGAGTAAGGGAAACGGCAAAAGAGTGGTGAAGGGTTTAGAAAGGAAAGAGAATCCACATAAAACTCGGCAGGAGCGCAAAGAAAAGCTGACATGCTCATTTTTCCCCCGCTCCTTGTTCTCATTTCCTCGTTCTATCTTTTATTCGGGCGAATGGAATCTGAAGATTTGACCCTGTCAATCAGACCCAGTGACAAGTTTAATCATGGAGTGCCCTCCACAAAATCATGGCTAAATAGGAATGCAAATAATAGAGCACCAGGACCTCTTATAAATGCTAATCAAGAGGACTAATCAAGTGACAGGTCCACAGATCCAGGCTCTCTCAATGAGTCACTCAAACTTTTCTCTCGATTCACTCCCTTTCTTTTATTCTAATCTCAATTCAGACTATCTCTTGTTTCGGAAGGGTGCAGAATTCTATGTGAGTACCAAATGTCTGGGCAATTTTCTTCTGTATAGCGCTTTGATGTGAGAGTGCTTTTACCTTTGATATTGCCATACATGTCAACATTGGACGTTCTTTTCCTCTTTTTTTTGGGGGGGGGGGGGGCATTCTGTAATTGCTCATGTGATTTCTTATGAAATAAAAAGGGCAGGGTGTTTTAGGGTATTTCAGTACCATGTAAATGAAACCATGCCAATCCAGCACTCTCTGATCTGCCATGAAAAGCACAGAGCTCTGTAAAGACTTTGAAATGTTGATTTAGGTCTGGTTTGAGGATGGCGAGTTTCTCCCCACTGCACCTTTAAAAATACAATTGATCTAAGTTTTATGTGCGCATCAAAGTTGTGAAGCTTGCCTCACTCCCTTCTTCTCCCCCGATTGTCTGAGATGTCAAAGCTAAACATGAAGTTCCTCACTGCCCCGCCTGCATCAAGAGTCAATCCTGATGGTTTAAAGTCCATACTGTAGGACAGACATGGGCCTTAAGCGTACATTTTCCCATACATTTATCACATGGGAAATTTAAAAGACATTTTCTATGGCAGGTTGCATAGGTTCTATTTACAATCCTGGTTATTTGTTGAGGGCCAGTCGTGGGCTTGTGGTTAAAGTACTATGACTGAAATGCCCTTGAGCAAGGCAACTAACCCCAATAGCCTTCCAGACGCCAGATACAAGGCTGCCCACTGCTCTGGGCACGTATGCTCACTATACCAGTGTGTGTGTATGTGTGTTTCACTACACAGATTGGTTAAATATGCAGGGCAGTAGGCAAAATAGATCACTTTATCTTTATCACAGAGTCACTGAGATGTCAGATGCCAATAACAGAGTATGCATCATTACCCTGTATATAAACCACATGCAGGTGGCGTAGTGGTTATCACTTCTGCCTTCCAGTGCTTGGGATCCAGGTTTGAATATTACTCTGGTGGGAGTGTTCATGTTCTCTCTGCGTTTGTGTGGGTTTCCTCCATGTTCTCAGGTTTTCTCTCACATTCCAATATTATGGATTCAAGGTGATTGGACTGCAATTAATTGCCCCTATATATTGTGTGTTTAAGTGCTTATTGATGATTGGTGCTCTGCCAGGGTGACCGTAGGAGAGGATTATGTAGAAGATAATGGATGGATGATGAGATGAGATTAAAACATATTTGATGAAACAAAGGCATTATTTTATGTTGTCATTTATATGGTAAATAATTCATTCATTCATTATCTTCCGCTTATCCTCTATTAGGGTCGCGGTGGGGTTCCCCATGCCCATCCAGGGGAGAACATCTCGGGCGCTGGGCAGATACACCCAGGACAGGGCGCCAATCCATCGCTGGGCACACACTCACTCACACAGACACACTCTATAGGGGGCAATTTTGAGAACTCACTTAACTTGATCCATGTTTTTGGACTGTGGGAGGAAACCGGAGAACCCGGAGGAAACCCACGCAGACACGGGGAGAACATGGAAACTCCACCCAGATGGGGATTCGAACCGGGAATCCCTAGCGCTGAGAGGCGAAAGTGCTAACCACTAAGCCACCGTGCCGCCCTGGTAAATAAATAATATTTAATATTATAAAAATATATGAATTCATTCAATATCTTCCACTTAATCCTCTACTTCGGTCATGGGAGGTTTCCTATGCCCATCCAGGGAAGAACATTTCGGGCGCTGGGCAGATACACCAAGGACAGGGTGCCAGTCTATCACTGAGCACACTCATTCACCCACACACACCCACAAAAACACTCTATATGGGGCAATTTAAAGCATTCAATTTACATTAAATCCATGTTTTTCAACTGTGGGAGAAAACCGGAGAACCCATAGGAAACCCACGCCGTGACAGGGAGAACATAAAAACTCCACCCAAATTGGGATTCAAACGTGGAATTCCCTGTGCTGAAATGCGAACATGCTAACCACGAAGCCACTGTGCCGACCGTTATAAAAATTTTTTATATCTTTAGTTTATTTTATGTTACTTTCAGTTTGTTTGGTTGTAGAATGCCTTCAATACATTACATTCATCATAATAGGTTGTGACCCTCATCTGGTTTTGGTTGTCAGTTGGAGTTACAGAAAGTACTGAAATGTAAACTCTGTCTCACTACTTTAAACCCAGCAGTGACAAATTCCATTTTTCTTCTCAAAATGATGGTTTACAAGATAATTCCCTTGGGAATATCTGAACGCTCGCAGTGCTTACTGTCTTGAGAAATCCACATAACTTAGTCTGGCAATGCCAAAGGGAAAAACAAAGTCTTGCTGTGAATGTGGGGACGAAAAGCTGTCATGTGGTGAAACAAATCCAGCAGAAATCTCGATACAGGAAAACTGAATTCTCCATTTACAGTATGTCATTCATTTGTTTTTCCTCTTGATACTACATGTCTTGCCAGTACGTTAAAAACATATGGGATGTCATAGAGTCAAGGCCTCATCGATGACATTATTGCTTTTACCACTTCGATTTAGCAACACTTCAAAACATGAAATATGAGAAATAGACAGATCATTTTAGATATGATACATATTTTTAGGGCCCTTCATGAGTTCTGTTTGAGATCAGGTAGCGACAACATAGTGATTTCCATAGATATTGCTTAAACCACAAAGTGTACACTGAGGTGCTGGAAGTTCCTAAGTGGCCTTTTTTACTCTTTAGGTGTACACAAGCATTTTTCCCCAGCATTAACAAAGCATGGTGAGTGCCCAGTCTGCCATTTTGCCCTCAGATAGGGCTTTTCATGAGTTCTGTTTGAGATCAGGTAGCAACAACATAGTGATTTCCACAGACATTGCCTAAACAACAAAGTGAAAATTAAGGTTCTGAAAGCTTGGTACAAGATCAATCATTTTTTTCCATCTGCCAGTCAGTCAGACTCTGGAGGTGAGGTCACTCAGACCAAGGTCTGTACTTTTCTTTTGTAAAGCATTTTTGCTTTTTGATCCAGCAGTAGACACCATGCTATGAGACAGAAATTGATAGTGGTTGCCTTGCTTCTAATTAGGGCAAGACCATGCCCATATAGTTTTAATTACATAACCTGTACATTTGCATTTATATTCATGTTACTTAAATATTGGTAAGTGATTACAAACTGGGTTGTAGTTTTTTTTAAACCCTATTTAATTGTTTTTTAGTAAATGCTGAAGCCTCAGGGCTGAGTAATTGGTCTCATCCCTTTTTTCAATGCGCGTGTCTCTAAATGGACTTAGTCATTCGGGTCTAAGAGATCGCCTATGATTGCTATACCAAAGAAAACCAGCTTTATACAGTATTTTTCTTTGCTCTGATGATGATACAGTTCACCCAAAACATGTATTCGAGGTAAAGTAAATGCTCTAATTCATTCCTATATAATCATTATGTCTGTGTGTGTAAGTCAGTGAGTTAGTGTGTCTTGCAATAGATTGGCACCCTGTCCTGGGTATCCAGGGGCATAAATGTTCTCTTATTGGATGGGTGATCCTAGTATAGGATTAAGTGAAAGATAAAGAATAAATGAATGGTGATTCCGGCAATAGCACTGATTCATCATGACCATATTTATGACCTGTCCTTATATATCTCACTACGCTGTAGTGACGACTGCCACCTGATGCTTTAACCTCAGTCTGGTGTCAGTTGGATTTATCTTAGGCATTATACCAGGCTGGCAAATCAGCAGATGATCAGAATTGATAATAAGCATAGCATAATAATGTGGTTTACCTTTATTTGGTTTACTCTTTAATTCCTTAACTTGCTGACTTGTACTGTCCTTTTATATGTAACTCACTTTATATAGTCGTTTGCAAAAAAGTCTGAATATAAATGTAAATAAATGTCCTTGTCAAACATATTCCATTCCTCTTACCTTGATTAAGATCGATGAAGGTGCTGGAGCCTACAATGTATAAGATGGAGAAACACCCTACACAAAAAGGATTGAGATCAGACACTTAAAAATTCGAACCTAGGATGCAAAGTAATAACTTTACTTATAAAATGGGTAGTTCCAGTCCTTAAATCTGATTGGCTCAGCCGTTTTTCCAGATGTGACATTATTGACAATAACACACAGCTCTGACCATTTCACATTCATATCAATGCCTGAAATAAACTGCATTCTGTAATTTGGCAACTAGATGATATTTAATTGTAAAGGAAACCAGAATCCTGTTACTTATTCACCCATTATGAACAATAATGCACACCTCAGAATGCTTCACATGTAATTTGGCAACTAGATGATATTTAATTGTTAAGGAAACCAGAATCCTGTTACTTATTCACCCATTATGGACAATAATGCACACCTCAGAATGCTTCGCATTCATATCGCTTCACATTCGATGCGTTAAATGTGAGAACATGTCTGAACATTATTTGAAATATTCCACATTTAATGTTAAAAAACTGTTAAAACTTGGACTACATTATGTTATTATTATCTTTGGTTTAAATGAACACATTTAAAAATTAAACCATGTCTGCTACACATCGTGCCTAACAACACCTCTTTACTGTGATTTATTTTTAACAATGCACACCCTCTCATACATTATTCCTATGATACACATAGGCTACCTATAAGATAACAAAAGAAATCCTAACTATAAGAGAAAAAAATATATATTGGGAGTTTTTATTAGGCATTCCTAGCAATGATGCTAGTTGCTTTACATGTAAAATTACACTTAAGCTTCTTGACCTACGTGGCACACTGGAAAATAAATGAAGATTACAATGAAAGCTCAGGGAGACTGTGCATCATTTGAGTCCTGTATTCATATCAGCTCTAATGTTGATAAAGTTGGGATGAGATAGGGGATTGATGGACTAGCTAATGAAATTAGCTGAGTGGCATCAGTTGCCAGGGAAGAGACCTCTTAGGGCAGTAGGGCAACAGTAGACGACACCAGAGATAATAGCAGCGCAATGGGTCCATTGTGTACCACTTCCAGTCATTGCATTTGAAACAGAGCACCATGATTCCTTTATAAAAACGATTCCTGAAAGTTAATTTTGCAGTAAATTTTGCCTTAAAGAATCCTAGCTTGTCTGCTCTCTTAATCGTGGTAGCTTATGTTATCTGAAGGTTCTTTGTGTAACTGCAGTGAATGTCCAATAAACATGTCTGTCACACAACATAACATTAAATATGGTTTAATGTATATATATATATATATATATATATATATATTACTAAGTTAGCACAGGGTTGACCATACAGCACCCCTGGAGCAATGAGGGTTAAGGGATTCGATCAAGGGCCCACATTGGCCAACACCCTATCCACAGAGTTACCACACTGTCAACATGAACATAATACTCATCATACATTCAGTCTCTTTGCATCTCTATCTCATCTCATTCTCTTCTATTCAATCTAGGGCCACGGGTTGTGGGGGGTTCCTCATGTGCCCATCCAGGGGAGAATGGGCACATGGGGACATGGGCGCCGGGCAGACATGGGCTATATATATATATATTATATATATATATATATATATATATATTCCTTACAATATATTTATTTATTCATTCATTCATTATCTTCCACTTAATCCTCTGCTAATTCCAATCTATTTTTGGGCATACACTCACTCACACAGACACACAAACACATACTATATGGGGCAATTTAGAGCATTCACTTTATCTTGAATCCATTCTTTTGGACTGTGGGAGGAAATAGGTGGAAACTCCACCCAGATTGGGATTCGAAACTAGTAATGACAGGCGAACATCTCGGCTGCTTTAGGAGGATGAGTCCCCCACTGAGCCCTGGTCCGAGGTTTCTTTCTTAAAATAACAACCTAACAGGGAGTTATATATATATATATATATATATATATATATATATATATATATATATATATATATATATATAGACTGAACATTGGGAGTGAATTAGGAGCTTTAATGTTTTTGGACTGTGGGAGGAAATGGACCACCGGGACAACATAAAACTTGAACCTGAGTCTCGAAAGCGAGCGAAATTCGAACCTAGCTCTCCAGTGCTGCGAGGCGGACATAATAACCACTAAGCCACCGTGCCGTTCTGTTTGCATATTTTCATGCTAATATAAATATCTTTCAATGTCCTCATGTTTCTTTACCTGCTCTATATACTTTTTACTGATCAGTAATTTGATCTGTTAATATTGTGTGAGAAAGAATATTAAACTACATTTCACGTTGGCCATACTAATCTAAAATCCCAAACATTATACACTAGTACAAATAGTTTTTCATTTGAGGATTCCATCCAGCTTTCTTCAGTCCATCCACACAATCATCCATGGATATAATCTGCCAGTTTATAGACAGCTGGATCAATGTGTTTTAGCATTTCTCCAGTCTTATTGGATTCTTTAGAAAGACAGTTGGCTGGCATGATTTATCTGTGCAACTTATTTTCATTTATGCCAGAGGGCTCCTGCCAGCATCAGGGGCCTCCATTTGCAATGTGACAGCTCTTTCTCCAGGGACATGCCTTCCCATGCAAAATCAGTGCATCAAACCAAATAAAGTTCCAGCTACTTACGAGACAGAGCAGTGATCAGGACCTATCTTCTCTATTTCACTACTAGTTAATTTGGTAAAGGTGTTCACCAGCTACTGGACCCCTTGGATTGCAATTGTTTTTATATTAAATCAAACTCTTGCACAAATAACTTTGCAAGTAAGTTGTGATTCAAAATATATTTTACTATACTACAATTGCTGCTACTGTGTACCATATTAATACAATTTACAGTATATCATATGATGCTATATTACATAATTATAACTAATTATAACTAATTATGACTAAAGAGTTGATATAAGATATAAGATCTTTTATATAATAGCAGGTACTGCTATACTTATCTTACTTCATTTTTATGTTTTACTCATGTAGCCATATTGCTGCTGTTACTGTTGTACTATTATTTTATTATACATCTGTGTTTTATATTATATTATTATTACTTTATATGCCTTAAACATGATTGAATGTCTTATGTATATATGCTTTCTTGTACTGTTTTTGTGTCGTTAAGAGGTACCATTCGGAATTTCGTTAAATCATGTACAATGACAATAAAGATGTCTCTCTATATATCTTTCTAAATGTACTCTCTCAATATTTGTTCAATTAATGTTAAAGTTGTTCATACATGTGAGGGGCGAATTCCTCTGGGTTCAACACGGATTAAAATGTGTAATTAATGTATGCATTGGGTTTCTGATGAGGGCAATAGCCACCCTTAACTGCACTGCAAAACTATTCTTATAATAAAATGGACACCAATAAGCTCTCATATATTAACTAAGAACATTCACCTGGACATCATACAGAGTGAAACCCCTATTTAACCCAGTGCTGACAGGATTTTCCCTTTCATGCCTGATAACCAAATTACAATATGGCAGGTCCTGCTGGAGCCACTGGTTCATTAGTTCCAGCTTTGCAACATACTTTTAGGTGTTGTGGCATTTCATGTACAGGTGCCAATCAAATGTCTGCAGAAGGGAAAAATGCAAATAAGGGGTTGGTAATGTCTGCCTGCGTGCGCTTGCATGTGTGGATGTGTGTATAATCCCTCGTCTCCACTGATGACAGACAGCTGCAGGTTTGATGCAACTCCCAAGTCTCGTTCCACTTCTAACCCACATTCTGTGTGTGGCACTAAGCAGAAGGGCAGGTGAAGGGAATTCGAAGTTAAGCAGAACCTTACACTTTGTGTGCTTTATGCACTATTTTGTGCAGGTGTCAGCTCTCCTGGCAGTAGTAAAGCTAGATTTTTTTTCTCTTGTAAAATCTGAGAGTATGAATGTAAGCCTGCAATTTTATAATAATTAATTTAATTTAATTAAGTGTTCAGGGGGTTATTTAGTTGCACAGTGGTATGTCCACTACAAAGATTTTATGTACAATTCCCAGGTTTGGTCTAGAAAAATGCTTTTCTTGACCATGTAGAATTCCTCTAACTTTTTTGTATACACTGACTGTATCCCAAAATAGTTTTTCAATCAGATACCAATAGGAACACCCAAGTGTGGCGTTAAGGTTTAAGAGGTGGCATCACTGGCAGGCTTAGGATTCAGATTAGGTTAATAAATGAAGGTTAATAAATCAATTATTTGATGAATTGAACCCAAGGTATGAGAGAGTGTGCTTTATTGTGAATAAATCACAGAATATATGGCATGGCGCATACCGGACTACAGACAATAAAACAATAATGCACAACCTCGAGTCTTCCGCGACGTATTCCAATCCCATTTTTAAAATAAATCCTGATAGCTGATTGACAGTTTTCCAGTTTTTCTAAGAATCAAATACTATCATCAAGTGGCTAAATTACAGAACAGTTTATAAAAAATATCGGAAAAAATTTATTGTATATGTTGCAATGATACAAATGTGAGGCAGTCAGAGGTGTGTTATTGTCAATTGCTATTGGCTGGACAAATGGCTCAGCCAATCAGATTTAAGGACCAGAACTTACTATTTTATAATAAATGAATAAGGGCAGAAAGGGCGTGCATTTTTGTGAATATTAGCCATTGTAATATTATTAGCCACTACACCTCTTTACAGGATTTATTCAGAATAATGCACAACCTCATATTTTATTGTTTTTATAAAACAATTACAAACACACAACATTAAAAAAACAAGGTTTGCTTCATTATTGCAGTTATTAAAAGCAAATTCGTTAATAAACTGGTCTTCCGCGATGTTATCTAGTCTCGTTTCTAAAAAGAACACTGATCACTGACTAACAGGATTTTAGATGACAATCTCAAACAATTACAGAATGCTGTTTATATACAGTATGTATTGTATAATAATGTAAAATAATGTATTTTATATCACGCACTGATACAATTATAAAGCGCTCAGAGGTGTGTATTATTGTCAATAATATCATGTATCACCAAGAGTCCCAGAATTATTTGCTCCTGCCAACATAGAGTACAAGGCTACATCTTCACACAAAGGACTTAGATCAAAGTACGTTGGAGTGAAGTCTAAGCCACCTTTGTGCTTTGAGTAAGAAGCATTAATTTAGACTTTGATCAACCTCTGTAACAGAGATCACAATAAAAGTTAATACACAATCCCCAGTCCCCCCAGACAAAAGCATGACACATCCCTCAGTCAAACTCAGCCTTAATAAACTCAATAATTTAGTACTAAAGTGCCTGCCATGTTTTAGCAATAATGCACCATTCAAGGTGAATAAAAAGACCTGTGTGTTACTTGAGGGGTTAATGGCACAGCAAAATATCCCTAACACACTCATCAGGAAACGACTTCATTTCTTCATTTTTTCCTTCATATTTCTCTCTCTCTTCTTGTCCTCTTCCTCTTCTGTCTCTAGGCGACACTTTTGTTGCATTCTGTGAGGTTGATAAATCAATCCATCAAAAAATTTTTCGCGGTGAAACTCAATCAAGAAAGGTCATGTCGGCAGAAAAAGAACAGATTAAATTAGCATTGAATTAGACATGGAAAGTGAGCTCTGTCAAAACCATCACAGTGCTCAGCACAATTAGAATATGTTAATTATGCATTTCATTAAGGGCCCAGGCGCTCTTTGAATGTGAGATGAAATGTCACTGGTGTAGGCAGCCGAAAAATGGAAGATTGCCAGGCACAACTTTCTTTGTGCGACGCGTGACACCTTCATTAACATCAGGGATTGCCGGTCTGATTAGACTTTTTGTATTAGTGGAAGCCTTTAGGCCTTCAAATGCCTTTCTCCCCAGCGTCATGATCTGCCAGCTGAAAGTCTCCATGTCTTGCATATATTCATGTTCATTATGATCAACTATTCATTCACGGACTGTAGTCAATATTGCATCACAAACACATTTGTCTAGACAAAGCCTTAGATTGTGTATGCAGATTTTGGACAGTTGTTCTTTGCCATTCTACGCTGATTTTCTGTGAAGTTTACCTACAATCACTGTAATGAATTTCAAACTGCATAAAAACATGAAGACACGCTGAGGGATTCTCTGATGTCATTGCTCTTATAATCACAATTGACAAACTGTTGGTAGGGAATAACACAGACCAAGTATAGTTGTCATATATAGTTGTATGTTGTCATAGTTCAATGAGTTAACCTAGGTGTGTTGAGAAATATGCCATTACAATAAAGACAAACAGAAGACAGCCCTTGTGGTTTCTAATAGAACTAAGTAAAGGCTTACAGAGAGTCAAAATTGAGAGAGCGATAATGAAAAAAGAGTGCGCCGAACACAAATGGTTCACTGATTCTGATGACTTACACTCTAGCTCAGTCAAACTTTTAAAAACTTCATTAAACCAAAATGAAAGTGCTTTGCAGCACACTTCAATTTAATAGCGGATGCTTTAGAGTCAGAGCAGTCTGCCAATTACGACTCTTGCTGACTTTTTCAGCATTGTGAATATTTGAGACTCTGAGACAGCTGATTTAGTTTGCAAGTCAGGCCTTTTTTTAAGGCAGTCATAGTGACACTCGACATCTGTATCATTAATTTGTCAATAAACTGGATTGTTTTAACAATTCCAACAAAATTAAAATCCCCTGTGTGCACACACACACACACTATATATATATATATATATATAGGTCCTGGGTTTATCTGCCCAGCCCATATATATATGTCCATCCATTATCTTCCGCTCTATCATATATTAGGGTTGCGGGGGGGTTCCCCATGCCCATCCAGGGGAGAACGTTTCGGGCACTGGGCAGATAAACCCTGGACAGGGCGCCAATCCATCGCTGGGCACACACTTACTCACTCACACAGACACGTACACATACACACTCTATATGGGGCAATTTGGAGAATTCAATTGACTTGATCCATGTTTTTGGACTGTGGGAGGAAATTGGAGAACCCGGAGGAAACCCACGCGGACACGGGGAGAACATGGAAACTCCACCCGGATGGGGATTCAAACCCGGAATCCTTAGCGCTGAGAGGCGAACGTGCTAACCACTATGCCACCCCGTGCTGTCCATATATATGTGTGTGTGTGTGTGTGTGTGTGTGTGTGTGTGTGTGTACGTGTATGTGTGTGTTTGTGACTTGAACCTGGATCCCCAGCTGAGAGGCAAACATGCTAACCACTAAACCAAACTACCTTAAGACCACTACCGCTGGTCAAAATACATAATTAATCAGAGCACTACATAATCTATGAATATAGGCATGTGGACATGCAAATATTATGTTTTTAAGCAATTGAAATGTTAACATTAGCTTCCTAGTTTTAAACAACGAGCATTAATTTGCATTTGCCTTCTCACCAACTCACTAGTTTCAACACTATTCAGTCATTTTTGGTACCATATTATTAATTCAAGTGTATGATTATAGTGGCAGTGTAAGATTTCCTGCTCTGATTCATGGATTATACAAAGCGTAATGCTTTCGAATTTGAAATAAGAAAAGATTTATCATAAAAAATAGAAGGTTTTTCTTTCCTTTAGCAATAATGCAAAAAAGGTGATAATTTCACCTTTAAACTAAACATATTTTTAACTGTTGGATTAAAAGCACTTTATCTGTTGTAACATTCTTCCAGAATAAAACGGTTACATTAGCAATGTAGACAAATGAGCAATGAGAGACATGAAACAAACAGGCAAACAGTTTACATGCTCTCCCTGTGTCCGTGTGTGATTTCCTCTCACTGTCCAAAAACATGGGTAAAGGTGAATTGACTGCTCTAAATTGTAATAGTGTCTGCCCAGCAATCAATTGGCACCCTGTCTTGGGTGTATCTGCCAGGCGCCTGAGATGTTCTCCTTTGGATGGACATGACCAATCCGTGACCCTAGTAGAGTAATAGCCAAATATTGTGAGATGAGATTGTTTATAATTATTATTAAAACCTTAACATGTACGAATTTCTAAAAATGAACAAACTAATTGTATTTACTTTTTTTTTTTGAAAGGAAACAAACTTCAACAGCGTCTAAAATTACAAGTTGTCCGGCCGAGAAAAGATGCACCTCTAGTTAAAACTACAGATGATACTTTTGTTTGTGGACATACCTGTACAATCAGCACTGCTCTCAATAATCACTCCAAACCAAAGTGAAAATAATAATTTTGTGCAATAAAATTTATTATTATTGGTGCAAGACATATTTAATTATGTATATGCAATGCTTTGCTTCTGTGCGATCTGATATCTTATTCCTTGCAATAACTACAAAATCATAATATGTGCAGTATTTGTTTAATTTTGTTCCTCTGTGTTATATACTTGCTAAAAAAATAGCAAGTAACTAAGTACAAAATACACCAATTTATTTGTTTAAAATAATATTTCAGATCATTATAGTATTACTTTCTTTCTAGTGTCATTCTCATTTTTATAAACCCACTCTCCAATTCAAATGCCACAAAACTTATTGTACTTCAAAGGCAAAATCAAATCATACACATAGATACATCTGCATCATAAATGAACTAAAATGTCAACACTAATGCAAGATCAAATGTGTCATAAAGCATGTTATCAAATATGAAGAGATCCAGCTTCTCGCCTCTCTTTCTGATGCTGATGTGCTGTAATAGGGCAAAAGGGCACTGAAACAAGCCTGGTTGAATACACATAGGATGTGTTCGCTTTTTCTGCCTAACTGTGTATGTTTTGGAGTCATATCAGAAGCACCCTTTTTCATTATCTTGACACTGACATTATACAGTTCTTCCAGATCTGGACAGCTATTTAAGGAGAGAATTTTCAGAAATAAGTCACATTTAAAGGATATGACTGTTTAAGACAACCAAAATGAAAGTTTCAAACATTATTTGTTTTGTTTTATTATTAATATGATTTGTTTGTGTTTTCCATTGCCTTTTGATAATAGACCTAACATTAACACCAAACATTAAAGCATTTATTTATTCATTTGGTCATTATCTTCCACTTAATCCTCCACTAGGGACACAGGGGGATTCCCAATGCCCATCCAGGGGAGAACGTTTCATGTGCTGGGCAGGTACACTCAGGACAGGGTTCCAATCTATCGAGGCCGAAACGTTCTTCCTTGGATGGGCATAGGGAACCCTCTTGCGACCCTTATATAGAATTAAGTGTAAGGTAATGAATAAATGGTGTCACGGTGACTTAGTGGTTAGCACGCTCACCTCTCTGCGCTGGGGATCCAGTTTCGAATTCCAATCTGGGTGGAGTTTCCGTGTTCCATCTGTGTCCATGTGAGTTTCCTCCCACAGTCCAAAAACATGAATTTAAGCTAAAATATATTGTTCTAAATTGCCCCATATAGTGTTTTTGTGTGTCTGTGTGAGTGAGTGTTCCCAACGATAGATTGGCACTCTGTCAGCTTCACACCTGAAACGTTCTCCCCTGGATGGTCATGGGAAACCTCCCCGCGACCCTAGTAGAGCATTAAGGGGAAGAGGATGAATGAATAATAAATATGTTTTTAATGCCCAACTCTAGATCATGTAGGTACTAACATACAATCATTATAATCTATTGATGATATTAGTCTAATTGAAGAATTCTTGTAATAGCACCAAGTTATTTCAGGTTATTTGTAAGAGCTCTTTTTCATGTTAAGCATTTTAAACGAACTGACAGTGTCATCAGTTTTGGGGCAGTTGCTGTTTCCTCTCAATGTTTCTTCTTTCTTTGTCTCCCTTGTAGTGAGCTTGACATGAAATGGTGATCTTTAAATATTCATCATGTTTCATTTCAATGTTCACCAGCGAGCAGTCCGTGAAAAGACATGCTGAATATCTTCTGCCTGCAAGAGACAATTTGAAAGACTTACGTAGGCAGGGCGTCACTCAAGTCATTTTACAAACTTACAGATCAGAAAGTGAGCTGCACAGTCAGCAAAGGAGAACAGTGCCAAGGAGCAGCGACAGCAACTACCTGAAGTTCTATTCGATTGTTTTCCAAGAGTTCTTTTAACAGTTTATCCTAACAAGTTAACGTTTGTCAAGATAAAGAAAACTGTTATTTGGCACATTTTACACCACCTTTGTCAGTGTGAAGTGTTTAGACATGAAGTTAGATACAAAAGTTTGTCTTTCTTTGTCAGATAACCATTTTTTTGCATTTGGTTTAATTATTTTGTTAAATTTTTTGTTTTATTTTTAGTTTTGCCCCATATAGTGTGTGTTTGAGTGTGAGTGAGTGTGGCCAGCGATAGGCACCCTGTCCTAGGTGTATCTGCCCAGCACCCAGAACTTTATGTTGCACTTAATCCTCTACTAGGGTCACAGTTGGTTCCCCATGCCCATCCAGGGGAGAAAGTTTGGGGCGCTGGGCAGATACACCCAGGACAAGACAACCCAGGACAAGACGACAATCTATCACTGGGCACACTCACTCACACAGACACACACACAAACCACAAACACACTCTATATATGAGCATTCAAATTACGTTGAAACCCACGCAGACACAGAAAGAACATTCTTTCATTCATTATCTCCCGCTTTATCCTCAATTAGGGTCACGGTGGGGTTCCCCTTGCCCATCCAGGGGAGAACGTCTCGGGCGCCGGGCAGATAGACCCATGACAGGGCGCCAATCCATTGCTGGGCACACACTCACTCACACAGACACACTTTATATGGGGCAATTTTGAGAATTCAATTGACTTGATCCATGTTTTTGGACTGTGGGAGGAAACTGTAGGACCTGGAGGAAACCAACGCAGACACGGGGAGAACATGAAAACTCCACCCAGATGGGGATTCGAACCGGGAATCCCTAGTGCTGAGAGGAGAACATGCTAACCACTAAGCCACCGTGCTGCCGCCCCCCCCCCCCCCCCCCCCCCCCCCCCCCCCCCCCCCCCCCCCCCCCCCCCCCCCCCCCCCCCCCCCCCCCCCCCCCCCCCCCCCCCCCCCCCCCCCCCATTTCTTTTTATTAATCAAAGTATCTTCTCAAAGCATTTTCTACTATATTTGCTTCTTTAAATAGTTTTTTTTTATCTTCGTTACACACTTTCAACTATTTCCTTTAACATCTAAAAAAAAAACATACACACACCATAAAATATTAGATTGCAGTAACAACTTGCTCTACACCAGGTAGTAAGGATATACACATCCATGAGGGACTTTATATCTTACTGTATTTTGACAGAGCAGTTTCGTTGGATAAGTGTGTCTGTAAAGTACATGATGCCAACATCTACTGGCATAGGCGAGCTTCCACCAGAGGGATGTTGGTCTTATATGTAACTGTAATAGCTTTGGCTGTCAAAACTCCCCATCCCCCAGGTCATCTGCCACTCACTGTGACAAGAATCGGTGGTGACTCCAACAGATTCTACTCGTTCCCCTCCATCCTGTAAACACAGCCAGAGTTTGCTGACCTAAAGCTCTAACATGGCCCGTCTGCCAAGGTTGCAGCTGCTATCCCTGCAATTCCCACCTCCGACCGCTTTCCTAAGCCTCCCGGCGCCATTCTTAAGTGCTTTCAACTGTTTTAATCGGTGAGGTTAAAACTTTTCAGGAAACACTTTATAATAGGGAGCGCTGTAATCTTAACCATAATGTGGAAGAAAATCTCCAGCTGCCAGAAACTCCCGCCCGATAAGAACAGCCTCGGATGGAAAAAGATTCTCTGTGATTGACAGCCAAGGCTAAACAATATAAGCAATTTTGCATGTGTCTCAGGAAATATTTAAAAAGCCCTGAAATGTCCTAATAAATCTGTTTGGTTAGTACATCTCGCTCTGAATTCTCCCTATTATTTTGCCGCTCATCCGACATGTGACACTTAACCACTCCGTTGACATTTTTCTGCCGAAATTGAAAGCAATTTTTGGGCCAGTTAGTGCAGTTAAAATATTTTTGCTCTGCCTCGTTTTCCAGCACAGTGACTTAATTAGGTGGCAGACTGACACATCTCAACAAGCAGCCTGACAAAACAGTACACACAGGTTTTAAGCGGTTGAAAACTTCCCTCAGCGTTGATCTATTCGCCACCAAATCTGCTGAGGCAGGCTTCATAAGGAGACAAATGCTCGGGCGTTTCATCTTAAATGGTTTAGATACACAAAGATTAGGTTTTCCAAAAGCTACATTAATAAAACGGCTTTATTTGCGAAGCATAATAATGGTGCCAGTATTCTAATCGCCACTTTCATCCGTTTGTCTTTCTTTTTTTGTTGTTTTCCCTGCGCCTTGTGCAAACATACAAGGCACAATGAATTAATTGTTGGGTTGTTTTAGCTCATGATTGTGCATCCGATTCAGGCTCGCCTCTAATGTGGCAATAAATCTTTAATGACTTTGAATTATTGGCTTGAATTAATATTAGAAACGGCTAATTTCCTAGCCCTGAGTACATCGACAAAAGGATTTTCGTTCGTGGCCTAATGTGAATCCATGACATTGAGCTGCTACCTCGAAAAGCCATTCCGAATGCCCCTGTGCCACAAATGCCCATCCACTAGCGTGCTCTTTTTAAAATTTCCTCATTAAGCGCAAAGGCTAAATGACTTGGCCGTGACTTACTGCAGTCATGGCGCACTTCCATTTGACGAGCCACTTCAGAGACTCTCCGTTTTAATTAAGAAACACAAATGGCCAGAATATCGCATTTATTTTGTCATGTTATTCATCCGTATCTTAAATCATCCGCCGGCCCCCATTTCGAACGCCGTCGCTATTCTGAAGCGTAATGCCTTGACGGAGGGGAATTGTGGATCCATCAGCGAGGAGAGGCACTTCATAATTTATGGCTTTAATCTGCGCACTGAGGTGTGGGATCTATGCCTGCAATTATAAATGCAGCGTGGAATTATCGTTGAACACTACGACTGCATCAGAAGTCGTCCGACGAACGAGGGCAATTGTCTGAACGTTTTCAACAATGCAGGGTAGGTCTATGTCAGCAACTTCAAATCGCCACCGACAACAGATGTGTCATGTGGCCATTGAATTGTGCTCATTTACATCACATGCTTTACATTTAGTCATTTAAAACAACACAAGGGCGGCACGGTGGCTTAGTGGTTAGCACATTCACCTCTCAGCGCTAGGGATTCCCGGTTCGAATCCTCATCTGGGTGGAGTTTCCATGTTCTCCCCGTGTCTGCGTGGGTTTCCTCCGGGTTCTCCGGTTTCCTCCCACAGTCCAAAAACATGGATCAAGTTAATTGAATTCTCAAAATTGCCCAATTTAAAGTGTGTCTGTGTGAGTAAGTGTGTGCCCAGCGATGGATTGGCGCCCTGTCCTGGGTCTATCTGCCCAGCGCCCGAGACGTTCTCCCCTGGATGGGCATGGGGAACCCCACCGCGACCCTAATAGAGGATAAGCGGGAGATAATGAATGAATGAATGAAAACAACACAAGTCAGTAGTTACGGACAAACCAGCTACACTGTAGAATTATCAAACCTGATCCTGTACCCTTTTAAATTTATTTTTTTATATATTGTAAACCAGATATGAAACAAATGATACATTAACCAAGAACTGAAATGAAAAACGTGAAATGTTTACATATTCTGATAGCAATTATTCTTTAATAGTTCTGAAATGAGTGCAACTAAGAGGGAGATATTTTTAATTGCTATGATATAGCTATGCTTGATGGCATATGCGGTAATGAAATGAAGGTTCATTAGCATATCTAAGATATTAAAGGGGGAAAAAAACACTCAGTAAAAAAAAAAAAAAAAAAAAGACAATTACTTGCTGTGATTTGCAGAGTAGTTTGTCATTGCGTTGCTAAGACAATCACAAGTGAAGCTCTAACTTCAGATCGTTTCACCGGCAGCGGCACCTTTTGTTTTAAAGACATCTGTAACACATACCAGATGCAAAATCCCACGTTTCCAGTCAACTCTAGACCTTCTGCAGCAAACCTCTCCTGCGTGAATCATTTCATTATTTTGCACAGCTGGTCCAGAAATAAAAGAGCAGCTAATTGTCCTTATGGCTGCCTGAAACGGAGGAGTTATGAAGGAAGGACAGTGATGCTGTGATTTAGCAGACTATAATCTTGTACATTAACGGTGATTATTTACTAAACTGTACAGTGTTGTCATGGAAGGCAGTTGCATTTTCTCCCTCTCCGTCCTTACCATTCCTGCTTGGCTTCTCTGTCTTGTCTGTTTTATAAGATAAGATAAGATAAGATATTTATTGATTCCTTCTGGAGGATTCCCATAGAGAAATTATGTACTAGTAGCAAAGAAATAGAAATCGAGAAAAGGGATACATTTCAAGTATCTTCTTCTTTTGGCGTTTTGGATTTTTACGCTTATTCAGGGGTCACCACAGTGATAAACTTGCATTTTAGACCTTTGCCCAGTGTTTTACTTCAGATGCACTTCCTGACACAACCCTCACTCTTTACCGGGCCTGGGGACAGACAGACTATAGGGACAATTAGAGCAGCCAATTTTGTCCCTTTGTCCCTCATGCCATCAAACTGTACAAGTTCTTTCTAGGGGGAAAAAGGGTAACAGGACGACAACAGATGGGATGGGGCAGTAGCCTGACCAACAAAACAATAACATAAACTTGACTATGGGAAAAAAAAGTATTTGGGTGCAATAACATCCATCCATTATCTTCTGCTTTATCCTATATTAGGGTCGCAGGGGGGTTCCCCATGCCCATCCAGGGGAGAACGTTTCGGGCGCTGGGCGGATACACCCAGGACAAGGCGCCAATCTATCGCTGGGCACACACTTACTCACACAGACACATACACACTCTATATGGGGCAATTTGGAGAACTCAATTGACTTGATCCATGTTTTTGGACTGTGGAGAAAACCGGAGAACCCGGAGGAAACCCACGCAGACATTGGGAGAACATGGAAACTCCACCAAGATGAGGATTCGAACCGGGAATCCCTAGTGCTGAGATGCAGACGTGCTAACCAATAAGCCACCGTGCCGTCTGTGCAATAACATATATCTTATATTTTATACTATAATATATACTGAGGCAGCACGGTGGCTCAGTGGTCAGCATGTTCATCTCTCAGTGCTGGGGATTCCAGGCCCAAATCCCAATCTGGGTGGAGTTTCCTCCGGGTTCTCCAGTTTCCTCATACAATTTATAAACATGTACTCGAGGTCAATTAAATGCTCTAAAATGTCCCATGTAGTGTGTGTCTGTGATAGGCGCCCTGTCCTGGGTGTATCTGCTCAGTGCCCAAAACATTCTCCCTTGAATTGGGAGATCCCCCCCCCCCACACACACACACCACCCTAGTAGAGGATTAAGAGGAAGATAATGAATAAATTAATTCATTTCTGCAGTGAAATGATAGGTGTGTTTCAGCAATAAAACTTTATTAAGGTGCATTAGACATTCATTGACAGATTCATTGACTCATGTCGTTCACTACGCCTCTGCCAGTGGCAGCTGGTCCAAAAACCGTAACCATATCTATGTCTATGTTGTCATATGTGTGCTGTGCTAAAGGTGTTTATTTAGGGGGACTGGTTTAGTTTATGAACTGTCTTTTTCCAACTTTCTTACTTTTTAAAATTTCCTCTTTGTGGGAAAAATAAAGGTATCATAGTTTTTCATTAATACAAGCTCTTGTCATTAATTCCCAGTAAAAATCAACACATAAAGGCGGGAGTTGGAAAAAAAATGTTAATGCTTTATTTGTACTGGTATAAAAGGTGCAGTTGTTTTCTGTCTCATTACCATTCTTCTCATGAGACATTTTTTTTCTGCAATGCTATATATACATCGATGTGAGACATAATGTCGAACCTGTCTAAATCTTTACCTCACACACTGAATCTGAGCCTAAACTGGTGATTAAACATTTATTAAAGTGCTTTTTCTCTTCTATCATGGCAACACAAATATTTTACAGATGTACTGTACAGTTCGGTAAATGTATTTTTTTTTTTCCGAGGGGTTTTTGACTACCTGCACGAACATTTGCATGTCCATATAGATGCGTGGTCAGCTCTTGCACTTAATGCGTCAACCGCTAAGAATTTAAACTTGCCATATTATACAAATAAATAGTCATAGCCGGAGCTATTGCATGCAAACATCAGCAATTAGGTTTCAAGCAATAATACAGTTTATTACTGGTGACGCAGTTGAGCAGAGTGCAAAGATTCATGTCGATGTATTCATTATTTCGTCGTATTTACTTACACATCCTTCTAATCCAGCCAGTGTGTTCATTTCACCTTTAATAGGACGACTTCGTTATTCAGTTGCAGTTTATAAGCATACTACATAATGCTACTTGAAATGTTTGAAAAAAAAATTTCACCCGTAATTTTTTTTTTATAAAATGCAGAGAGTTTGAATGAGCAAGAGAGACAGAGAGAGGGTATGAGAAAGAGAGAACGAGAGAGCGAGAGTTAAGGTAACAAAAGTACAGGTCGTAGAAACCAAGCAAACTACTCCTTGTCCATTTCAACAAACTGTGAATGATTTTCCGGAGATTTGCTGTGGGTTTTACTTAAGTGAAGCTTGACTGCATGGTTGCTGGCAAATGTCCGACTGCAAAGCTTGCATTTGAATTTCGAGTCTATGTCTTCTTCCGTCACCAGTGCCTCCGTCACCCGAACGCCAAAAGCCTTTCCCAGTTCAGTCTCCGCGACTTTCGTCTGATGCTCTGCTGGCAGTTTACTCATGTCTTTGATCTGAAAACCAAGATGGGATTCGAGATGAGAGATGAAAGCGGACGGCATCCTGAACTGGGATGCACAGTCGTTGCAGTAGAAGACCGGGTGACCTGTATCCATGTTCTTTAAAAATTTCGTCCCACCCGTTTTCCTAAGCTGATATTTAACATTGGCTAGCCAGTGGCTGATGGTGGTCATGGAAAGTCCAGTGAACTTGGAGATGTGCATACGCTCCTGAGGACCAAGGTCAGAGAGAAGGTACTTGCCCTCGGAGGTCTGAAAAAGGCTTGAAGCAAACTGCGCTTGAAGGATGAGGAGATGCTGAGGGTTCCAGTTGGACTGCCTGCCTTTACGCTTATGAACCGAATATACCTCGGTGGACACGTCTTCGAAGCGTCGAACATCCGACTCCAGTTTCATCACAGGCATCCTGGATGGTACTGAAGGCTTTGGTGTGGTAGCTTTGGGAAGAACCTTCACCATGTCAGCGATGTCGGACAGAGCGTGTTTCTGAGGCATGGGTGTAGAAGACTGCAAGGAAAGCTTGCTGGGTTTGTTTTTAGTCAGGTCCATTGGCTGGTCATTACTTGGGAATAAGTAGCTGCTGTTAGCTCGGATTACAGCAGAGGATGCAAGTATTGACGATGGCTTCTCTAGACTTCGACTTAGCTCGGAAAATATGGACCGGCTGCGTTTAGGCAGAGCTCCTTCATGCCTTGGCTTATTTGCCTTTCCCAAATGATTGTTTAGGACAGACTGTAGTGCACTTATAGGGTTTATGCTGAAGACTTCCTGAGAGTCACTGACAAGCTCCGAAGAACTGCTGTGCCCATTGCTGGCAGGAGGGCTCGGCGAAGGGATGGCTGTGTCAGAAAAAGCCGGGCTCGACTTCCCTTTGATCGTGTCGTTCCCTTCGCTTACACAGTCTGCATCTAGCTTTGAAGAGGAAGAGGAATCATCCTGACAATCACTGTCATCATTCTCTGCCAGATCAAACTTACTGTTCTGGCTCTCTTTGTCATCAGATGCGCCTCCCCTCTCCTTTTTGATGTCCGGAGTGCGACGTCCCTGGAAACTCTCATGTCCTCCAAGTCCCTGATAAAACTTTCCTTTAGGCGCAATGAGCCTCAGTCTGTGGCTGTGACTCTGTTTGAGCTGAATAGGGGGAGATACGGAAATGGGAGTGTTCTTGATGACACCCGAAAGCTGGTAAGCTGCATGAATGCTGGGATAAGCACTCCAGCTGGGTGTCCCTGTTTGAGCCTTGTTAATTGCTGTGGCCACTGTGTTGGCTAAAGACTTTAGAATATCTCCTCCTCCACTTGCTCCCTGCTCCAAGTCCTCCTCCCGTAGGTAGGGATACTTAATGTTGGTATCTGTGGGCTTTTCCACGTCATCTAGCTGGTCGTCTTTTACAGACTCTTCTTCATTTTGTGCAGGCTTCTTTTCCTTTACCGAAGGTTTTTGAGAATCGCCAGAGGCTGGGTCATTTGAGGTCTTTTGGCCATCTGCATCATTAACATTGGGCTCCGCTAATGCCTGCATCTTCTCTATGGCAATTGGATCAAGGGTTAATTGTTTACCTTTCTTGGAAGCTGAATTTGTCACTTTAATGAAGTGGCCAGTGACCATCATATGAGTGGTAAGTTGTTGAAGTGTGTCATGGGAGCTTCCACATTCCATGCACTTCAGTATCTGAGATTTGCATGTTTCGAACTGCCATGTGTAGCTGGCCCCATTCTGATAGCCGTAACGGTTGCTGGGCGCATTTGGAAGGCCAGATGACCTTTGCACCTCACTGTAGTTCACGGCGCCAGTGGTGGAGTCGGGGGAACAAGGCCTTGCGGATTCAAATGCACGTTTTTTCGTTGGTGGAACCAGTTTAGGCGTGATTACTGGAATCGGTTCCTTTAAAGGCACTTTCTGGTAATGCTTGGTTTTAATCATGTGGACACTTAAGTCTTGAAGAGAGTCAAACGAATGGCCACAAAACATGCATTTCAGCACTTTCTGCGCATCCTCTTTACCCTCCATATCATGAAGGTTTCTCTTTCGACTTTTTGAAGATGAAGTTGAGGCAATGCCTTGTCTGCTGTGGTTGTCATCCTGGTAGTGGCCACTCTTGTTCATATGCACTGTTAACTCCACCAAAGTGTCATACGCCGCACTGCAGTCTTTGCAGCGGAAGCGGCTGGCCCCCGTAAAAACAGTTCCGCAAGCTTTGGTGCTCTGTCTGTACAGGTGGACCGAGCTGAACAGGTTCGGTTTCGAGACAGGTTTCGGAGACAGCGTTTGCTGCAAGGTTTTGGACAACGCATCCTGATGCCAATCGAACTCGCGCTTGGAACTTGCGTTGGTACTGTCACAGTTTGCTTTGCTACCAGTGTGGTCGACCTTGAAGTCCAGTCCAGAATTTGTCCAGTAGGAGTCTGAAAGAAAGTTCACGTATGTCGCTCTCATCTTCTCCAGACTACTGTACATTTCGTCTTTTGGTTTCAAGCCGTGCTTCTCATTGTCTCTTATACTTTCTGGTGGGGAAGATGCCTTAAAGTCAGACAGTCTGTCACTGCTGTCACTTAGACGGGACTCCAGTTCGGCCTCCTGGTTGGACAGGACGCTGGCAGGAGAGTTTTGGAAGCTGTCCGTTTCCTTGTCCTCGGGAATCTTAGAACTGATCTTCTCAGAGCCCTCCTCTTCATTTCCCCCTTCATCCTCAGCCATTGGTTCAGGTACATCACCATCATCGTCTGGCTCATACACTGACAAAAAAAACACAACCGAAAAAAATTAGGCATCAAAATAGCTTTGAGCAATTTTTAGTTATAGTGAAACATCATTAATTCAGGTATTATCCATTATATAAATATATAAATTATATGCAACTTGTTACCCTTTGACCTGTCAACAGGCAGAAAGCTTTGAGTTAAATATACATAGGCCCTAACAGCCTAGACCAGACCCTTGCATTTCCTTAGGTTATTATTCCTCTTTGAGCTACAGACACTTGGTGTGGAGAAATGTCGATTGTGCACTTTAAAAGTCCTGCCATACACAAATTTCATAACGTCTAAAGCTTTGGGATTCTGAAAATAAGACCTCTCTTTTTTTTATCAATATTTCAGAGATGCCCCAAGAGGAAGCCCGGAGGTGAACTGCTGCCAGCTAATGGATAAAGATGGAAACAGGATTCAGGCTTTCGAATAAACACAGAGAATAGCCAGTGTGCTGTGACCCCTATCCTACACCGGAAAGGTTTTATGATTTCAACAATGGCGCAAAATGGTTAAAAGCCACTTTTAACAGATCAATCTGTTCCAATAGTTTATAGTGAATTCCTTTTGCGGTCGCAAAACTAGGCGAAAGTAAATTTCAATCTGTGAACAAATCTAAGCTTATTTTACCTACAGCATGTCATGATCATTTCAATAAAGTTACATTAAATTATGTTAATGATACACTTTCTTGAAACCATTTAAATTAAAATTTTTATATTTTGCATTTTACAATAGAACCGGGGTGGAACAGTTGGTTAGTGGTGGGTTAATGGTCTGCCTCTCAGTGTTGAGTATTCTGGTTTGAATCCCGATCTGGTGTAGTTTCTGGGGAACCCCCTGTGTCCACAAGAATTTTCTCCAGTTTTCTCCCACAGTGCAAAAATCATGGATTTAAGGTGTACTGGTGGCACTAAATTGTGTTTGTGATGTGTCTGTGTGATTAAATGGGATTAAATCCCTGCGACCCTAATAGAGGATTAAGTGGTTATGATAATGAAATGAAATAAAACAATAGAACACTGTCTTAAAGTTTTACAAAACTGTACATAGTAAGGGTGTAACGGTACAATGTATTTGTCACAAACTGTTGGGCCTAATGGTTCAGTAAGCGCTTTCACATGCACAATACAACAGTACGGAACGTGCAAAGACAAAAAACATAAGGCAGAACTAAAATAAGGAGAAAAGCTCTTTACCGTGCCAAGTCGCGAGTTGCACCTTAGCTGTCAACACCTCTAAGCATACCATACTAAGTGTTGCTTAGAGGCGGAGCATGGACCGCGAGTGGAAGGCTTATAAACCCTTCGTGCACTCGTATAAATACTTCATATGCTATTAAACACTTTCTAGACTTTTAGACCTACAGAAATTTAGCAACATATATAGGGCAAAATGTTGCTAACTCATACTCAAAACAAGCAATATCAACAAATATAATGATACGACACTCTGTCTATTCTTCCTAAATTAAAAAATATACATTTATTAGGAATGCATTTTCAGTTTCAGCCTATTCTCCACAATAATTTTAAAATAAAATAACTAATACTTAATGTAAAGAAGTCTCGGTGGACATCACTGAGCAAATGTTTCTGAGGTACATGTCTCTCTGTGTATTAATGCCACCAAAAGCACACATTAACCTTAAGTTCCTAGATGTCTTCAAAAAAAAACTTATCCTTCTCTCCTCAAGCCATTTGTAACAGTGAGCTTCTTTCTGCCAGCCGCTGATCTTTGCCAAGATCCAGGGTTCCAGAATACGAGATCAAATGCAAGGGCACAGCCCCTTAAGAGATTTATGGTTAAGCTTAAATCGCTACAACATTAAAACACAATACCACAAAAAGGGTAGCTACAATGGAATCCCATGTCCCTACCATAATGACAGTGTTCACATCAAAAGAACGGTACGATCTTTGAAGAAGGTCATATTTAATGTTAAACAAATCTACCTGGTAAAGTAATGGCGTAAGTGCGCAGCGCTTTCTTTAAGACTGCCTTCAGTTTTACTAGGTCCGCAAAACGAGGGGCTGGCATGCTGATGCTGAGATTTAGCATGTCATAAACTGTTGTAAACCCTCCAATCTGTGTCAGAATGAATTTATGTCGAGAGACAGAGATATGCAAAAGTCAAAAAACCTAAGGTGTCTGTCATAAATCAGTAGGTTGAAGTGTTTATAATGTTAATCCATTGGAACAGACTCCTGGCATAACGAGACCAAGGTTTCAAGAGCTTGCTGGTTGGCGGCCAAACGGCTGTACAGCACGAGACAGAAAAGCCTGCACTGGGAATTTCTCATCTGATTCGCATACACCGGAGCTGAATTAGCACATTTTAAAGCCACGTTGATTAATGGCTGGTAAAAAACTTGCAACAGAAATATGGAATAGTAAAAAAAGCTTTTGATACCACATCATACAATAAATTTAACAATGCTAACGACTGTGGTTTGAAAGTTTGTTAAATACGACCCCTTTCTTGGCCCAGGTTTGTGATGATGTTTCCCGCAAATGGTGTATTGAAAAAAAAAATGTAAGTAACTTTATTTAACGGGCGGCACGGTGGCTTAGTGGTTAGCATGTTCGCTTTTCAGCAATAGGCGATCCAGGTTTGAATCCCACTCTCTGTGACATTTCCATGTTCTTTCCGTGTGAGTTTCCTCCGGGTTCTCCGATTTCCACCCACAGGCCAATACATGGGTTCAAGGTAAAGTAAATGCTTTAAATTGCACCATATAGAGTGTGTTTTTGTGTGTATCTGTGTGAGTGAGTGTGTCTGGCGATAGATATTCGCCCTGTCCTGGAAATGGAACCTGAAATGTTCTCCCCTGGATGGGCATGGGGAACCTCCTCTACAACCCTATTTGAGATTTAAGCGGAAGATAGTAAACGAATGAGCCAGTCCAGTTGTGACAAAATTGACAACAGCACACACCTCTAAACACTTCCCATTGTTATCAATGCATGATATACAATACATTATTTCTGTTTTTATAAACTGCATTCTGTAATTTGGCCACTAGATGCCAGATTACACTGCGGAAGACAAGATTATTAATGATTTTGCTTTTAATAAATGCATTTATGAATCAAACCTTGTTTTTTTATTATAGTTTGTTTGTAACTATTTCATAAAAACAATAAGGCACTCGAGATTGTTTATAATTGTGAACAAATCATGGGAAAGAGGTGTAACTGTACAATGCTACGCGTCATAAATAAAAACACCTCTTTCTGTGATTTATTCACAATAATGGATGCCTTATTGCTTTATTGCTCCAGGGATGCTGTATCATGAATATTGAATGTATGTTGCTCTGGATTAAGGCCTATAAAGACAAATGAGCAAATACATATTTTGTGCTAAATAAGATAAAAAAAATATAACTTTTATGCACATATGTACGATATACTGGTGTCGAACTGAAGATAAACACCCACATAATTCTTACACTTCATGTTAATCAATACGCCCACCATGTAGGTGGACTTTGTAGTTATGTAATCAGTGTCTGTAGCCCAAATCCCCGGAGCTCACTACCCACCCATCGATGGAAATAAAGCACCTTAAGGCTTTCAATCTTTTGGTGGGTGGAGAACCATCCGACATATCAATGTAAAATCAATATGGTTGTCCTGTGCTGACACCTAAAATATGAAGTACAGCAGTGTAGGACTTTTGCCATATTATTTGACATTTAATTGGCTACATTAAATTAATTAAATTTATTCATTCATTCATTATCATCCGCTTAATTCTTTACTAGGGTCATGGGGGGGTTCTCTATGCTCATCCAGGGGAGAATGTTTCGGGCGCTCGGCAGATACACCCAGGACAGGGTATTAATCCATCACTGGGAACACTCACTCACACAGACAGAAACACAAGCAATATGGGGCAATTTAGAGTATTATTTTTTCCTTAAATCCATGTTTTTGGACAGTAAGAGGAAACCAGAGAACCCGAAGGACGCTGGGCGCTGGGCAGATAGACCCAGGACAGGGCGTCAATCCATCGCTGGGCACACACTCACTCACTCACACAGACACACTCTATATGGGGCAATTTGGAGAATTCAATTGACTTGATCCATGTTTTTGGACTGTGGGAGGAAACCGGAGATCCCGAAAGGAAACCCACGCAGACACGGGGAGAATGTGGAAACTCCACCTGGATTGGGATTCAGACCTGAATCCCCAGCGCTGAAAGGGGAACGTGCAAACCACTAAGCCACCATGCCGCCCAAGGACTAAATTGCCACCCAAGTACAACTGAGTATTGTAAAAAGCACTATATAAATAAACTACTTGAATGTGAACTAGATTACTGAAATATCAAGTATGCAACATCCACATTTATCTCTGTTGTAACAGCCTTTCTACAATGGAACGTTTGCAACCCAGAGATGGCTATAGTACTGAGGCTGTCTGTGAATATTTGAGAGGTAACACTATCTTCATGTGAGATGCTCTAATTTCAACGTGCCATTGACAGCTCTGCTAGTCATAGGGCACTTTTGCCATCGCTTGCTCACCCGTCTCAGGCTACATTTTTTTTTTCTTCGCCCCACGCCAATCAATAGGTCTTTTTACTTCTCATTGATTGCCTAGCAGTGGGAGCGACCTAAGCAGAGGCTGTTATGACATTTCTAGATTTCCCCCTGTCCTTGGGACAATCAATTACACGCACATGGCAATCAAAACCTCTTTGCAAAATGAACCTGCTCCATGACATTTTCATCTCCTGGATTTATGCCATGCTTTAAGACAGAGAGTATGTGTGTGTGTGTGTGTGTGTGTGTGTGTGTGTGTGTGTGTGTGTGTGTGTGTGTGTGTATGTATGTGTAAGTGAGGGAGAGCAGGAGAGAGAGAGAAAAAGAGAGCAAGCGATCAAGTTTCACATAAAAATTCTGCATGCACATAGACATACATAAAACGTACATGCACACTGATATGGGGTTGGGTAGGTGTATGGTGTAATATCCTGTCTGTACACAGGCACATTTTTGTTGGACATGTTCGGTTATTGATTTTTGTCATAAGCCATGACATTTAAGGCCACTGTGGATTTACTCAATTGTGCCCTATATAAAGTTCAAGAGTTTTACAGCAAGCAAGGAGACTCTGATAAATCGTAGCTTTGCCAGAAAGCTCTCATTTACTCTATTTTCATTCATTCATTTATTATCTTCCGCTTATCCTCTATTAGGGTTGCGGTGGGGTTCCCCATGCCCATCCAGGGGAGAACGTCTCGGGCGCTGGGCAGACAGACCCAGGACAGGGCGCCAATCCATCGCTGGGCACACACTCACTCACACAGACACACTCTATAGGGGGCAATTTTGAGAATTCTATTAACTTGAAACCCACGCAGACACGGGGAGAACATGGAAACTCCACCCAGATGGGGATTCGAACCGGGAATCCCTAGCGCTGAGAGGCGAACGTGCTAACCACTAAGCCACCGTGCCGCCACTACTCTATTTTCATTCATTCATTCATTTTCTTCTGATAAATCCTCTACTAAGGTTGTGAGCGGGTCTGTGTACATCCCCTTTAATTTGTTTTCTAACAGTTAGGACCCCAATAGTACCAACACTATAGTACCTATCCCAGCAGTGTCACCAGGTGTTTAAATAAAAATAATCAATCCACCACCCAAATGATACATGTTTTTTTGATGGTCCTGACAGAGAGAGAACAGAGAATAACTGACTTAAAGCTCTGCAGCCCTAATTGTGTAGCCCTACCAGCCCCAGCGAACTCGTCACTCCACTACTCCTCTGTCTCCATTGGCTCCCTGTAGCTGCTCACATTCGGTACAAAGCACTGACTCTGACCTACAGGAGAATCTCTGGATTTGCCCCTTCTTACCTCACAGAGGTATCAACTCTGTATCTTACATAACTACTAAATAGTGAAACGATCTTCTCGACTCTGTTCATAAGACCAAGTCACTTAACATCTCAAAACACATCTTCACAACCAAAAAACTAACAAACCAAACAAAACACATCCACAAACACGTGCTATGAAAAAAATTGATAATTCTATAGTGTAGCTGTTTTTTCCTTAACTACTTCTCATTTGTAAGTTGCTTTGGATAAAAGCGTCTGCTAAATGACAATGTTAATGGAATGGAATGTATACGGCTTTAAAACCTACTGAATATCTATGATAGGTGGCATGGTGGCTTAGTGGATAGCACGTTCACCTCTCAGTGCTGGGGTTCGAATCCTGATGTGGGTGGAGTCTCCATGTTCTCCCCGTGTCTGCGTGGGTTTCCTCCGGGTTCACTGGTTTCCTCCCACAGTGCAAAAACATGGATTTAAAGTGTGTGTGTGTGTGTGTGTGTGTCTGTGTGGGTGAGTGTGCCCAGCGATAGATTGCGCTCTGTCCTGAATGTGTCTGCCCAGCACCTGAAACATTCTCCCTTGGATGGGCATGGGCATAATGAATGAATGAACTATGACTAGTTTCAGAAATGTTTGAATAAATTAACAAATTATATTTCAAAAAGTTTTTTTTTGTTTACATAGGGCTTGTAACAACAAAACGGCTTAATTACTTGAATACTTGTGTGTTTTTTTACTACTTGTTTCTAAAGAAGGCTATTTCAAGCTTTTGTAAGGAGTCCATACATTTTGTCTGCTCACACAGACCTAGTTAATCTGTAACAGGCTCAATTAAACCATTTGCCAATACTGAGCAGCAGGCAGAGACAGAGCTGTGTAAACATTTTCCAGCTCTGCTGTATGTCAAGATGAAGTGATAATTGCCAGAGCTACTGGTTTGAAGGTCCATAATTAATGGAGAATAAAAAAAAAAGAAAAGAAAAACTCATAGCATTACGACGGGGGAGAAACACGATCTGATTCAGTGTATATGACTATTTCCAGACAAATTTGGCCTTTTCCTTTATTGCCATGTAAAACCGTCGTTTCAGAGCTTCTGTGCCTCCTCGGCCAGACAGCCCATCACCGATGCAGATTTTTAAGTGGTGAAAAGAGCTGTTACACTCGGTATGAAGCATCAACCTTTCCACTCCGTCTGTCTTTTCAGGAGTCAGACTGGAAACCAGGCAAGCGTCAGATTAAAGTTCATTTTTGTATGCATGAAGGAGATGTTACTTAAAGTACATTATGTCCTTCACTAAACATGAGCCATTCGGGTGGATAAATGCCTGGCTTTCAAACAACCACACGCTAAATATTTAATAGTCTAATACTGTATAATCAACTGTAGGTCCCCAATTTAAGGACAACACTAGGAAAGTTGCAGAAATGGGTGCGATAATGAAACTGTAGGGCAACTTTCTTAGGCTCCACATAAGATACTGTGTCTGGTATTTGACACTCTTAAAATAATATTCCAAAATAAGTACATTCTGTGAGTTTTGGATTTGAATCCCAGTTAATCCATTTATTTAATTAATCTGTTCCTGCCCAGTAGCAGTGTTTTTTTCTTGCCACTGTCACTTCAGCTTTTTCTTTGGAGGTTCAGGCTGGGAACACTGTAATGCTGCATGGAAACAATGTACAACTGTAAAGTGCTATATATAAAAACGAACTTGAAACTTGTCATCAATGTCATTGTCATTAAACTTCAATTAAGTCAATGAGTTTATCATATGCACAAAATTAATATCTTAAAATATTCATCTGTTAGTACTATTACTTATAGTAATATCTCATCTAATAATCTCGACCACTTAATACTCTACTGGGGTTGTAAGGGATTTCCCATGCCCATACAGGGGAGAACGTTTCGGCCGCTGGGCAGATACACTCAGGACAGGGCAGCAATATATCGCTGGGCACACACTCACTCACCCACACACACACCCAAACATACACTATATGGGGCAATTTAGAGCATTCAATTTACCTTGAATCCATGGTTTCGGACTGAGGGAGGAAACCAGAGATTCCAGAGGAAACCCACACGGACACGGGGAGAACATGGAAACTCCACCCAGATCGGGATTCTAAAAAGGCGGATGAGCTAACCCCGATGCCTCTGTATCCTGAGATTAATTTTACATTTGTGCCTTTAAATCTGTGGTAGGATCGTCGCGGTAATGGGGAGAAGGCGATAGTCAATAATTGACTTTGATTACGGTTAATTAATGCATCTGACACAGCTCCGGCTAATGAAAGTGTATGCCCTTTAAAAGTTGTAACATCGCATACTGCAGAGAGAGTGACCAACCGCCAATCCATCGATCCATTCAGTGACCAACTGGTGGGCGTGTCGTGTAAGCGTGTCGTGTCGGCAAGCCTGTTCATCTTTATGTAATCCTGTCTTCTCATTCCTTTCACCCCCTGTTACAAAATGAGCCGTATGTACAGAGTTGGGAAGATTGCTCCATCATTTAGCAGTGGTGAACAGCCGGAGTGGGACTTAGCACCACGGTAAGGTTGAATCACCAGGCAACATTCATTAGTAGAGCACAGTGAATGAGTTGGAGTGTATTTTGGAAATATAGCGTGAAGGTAAGAGGGGGCAGATTCAGATATTGTCCTGTAGGTCAGAGTCAGTGTCTTGTACTGAATGTGAGTACTGAAAGGAGCCAATGGAGAGAGAGAGAGAGAGTAGTGGAGTGACATGAGTTCGTTTGGGTTGGTTGAACACAAGTTGACTGCAGAGTTTTGAATCAGCTGTAGCGGTCTGAATGTGCAAGCTTGGAGTCCTGCAATCAAAGCATTACAGTAATCAAGCTTGGATAGGATGAAGGATTGGACTAATAGCCGAGTAGCATGTTAAGTTAAGAAAGGTCTGATCTTCCTGATGTTCTACAGAATGAATTTACAGGACTGGGCAGTTTTAACAATCTTATCAGATAATGTAAGAGGATGGCCTGGTGACTTAGTTCGAATCCCAATCTAGGGTGAGTTTCCATGTTTACCCATGTCTGTGTGGGTTTTCTCCGGGTTCTCCTGTTTTCTGCCATAGTTCAAAAACATGGATATAAGATGAATCTAAATTAAATTACCCCTATAGTCTGTGAGTCCCCAGGCCCAGTAGAGGGTGAAGGTTGTGTCAGGCAGAGCATCCGGCAAAAAACATAGGCCAAAGTCTAAAATGTGAGTTCATCGCTGTGGCGATCCCTGAATAATAAAGGATAAAACGGCAAAAGAAGAAGATAATATAAGATGTGTGTCACTTGTCTATAGGTGCAGAGAACTTGTTATCCACCGTCGTTAAAGCTCAAAGCCTGAAAAGCCAGACTGTTTCCCAGTCCCCGCTTCCTCTCACACACCTGACCAGCGAAGCAAACAGGGCTGGCACTAATAAAAGCCCATCTTGCTTCGCTTCCAATCTCCCTGATCGAATGTCACTCAGGAATGTTTGCATGGCTGAGAGACCGAAAGCACTCTTATTTTCCCAGCCTGCTGCCACCGTCACCCAAGTCAGATTAGCCCCCCTTTTGTTTGGTTGAAAAGAGCGGAGGATACGGCCCACGTACACCGACTGTAGGTTTACAATGTGCCTTGTGACACCTGTGGAGAGGATTAGACAAACACAAGTACCTCAGTAAAAGCTAACACTGTCTGCTGCTCCTGAATGATATTTACCTTTGAATTTGGCCCAGTCTACTCCAGTGTGATCTTTTGATGGAACCTACATTGCAAGCAATGTTTCCTGAGTGAATTTAAACATCCACCATACTGAGCTATTCCGAACGGATCGCGTCAGTGCTGGATCATGACATTATCAAATGCCACAGCATGAGTGGTAAGAGCCTACAGTGTGCCATGTACTGTTTTTTATTCGCGCCGCTCACTCCGAGCTCCGCATGGAGGGATTGTGTGCACTTGGCAGTGTCCTCGATGAGCTTGGACTGGGAGTCAGTGAGAACTGCTTGCAAATGCAAATCCATTGGGACTTCTGTTCCTGTCCTCTGTGTTTGATATGACACAAAACACTTGTGCAGCCTTTGTCTCATTCACCTTGCCTGACACAAATAAAGATTCGGATATGCAGGCGACATATAATAATACAGAATAATAGAATAATAGTAAATTAATCAGTAGGGCTAGTAAGATTATTCATTCATTTATACATTATCTTCCAACTAGGGTCGCAGGAGGGGGGATTCCCTATGCCGATCCAGAGCAGAACGCTTTGGGTGCAGGCACCCATGACAGGATGCCAATCTATCTCTAGGCACACTCACTCTCAGACACACACACACACAAACACACTATATAGGGCATATTTAAAGCATTCAAACGACCTTGAATCCATGTTTTTGGACTGTGGGAGGACCCACCTGGAACAAACCCAAGCAGACACAGGGAGAACACAGAAACTTCACCCAGAATGGGATTCGAACCTGGATCCCCACGGCTAAGAACCAAATGTGCTAAGCCACCATGCCGTTCCATGCTCTCCCCGTGTCCGTATAAGGTTCCTCTAAATTGCTCTAAATTTCCTAATGTGTGTAATGAATGTGTGCCCTGCATGGATGGGTGTGGGGAACCCACCCCCCTGCGACACTGGTAGAGTATTAAGTGGAAGATAATGAATGAATGAATGAATAAATGTTCATAACCAATGTGGTATGGTGGCTTAGTGGTTAGCACGGTGTCCTCTCAGCGCTGGGGATCCAAGTCCGAATCCCAGTCTTGGTGGAGTTTTCATGTTCTCCCTGTGTCTGCGTGGGTTTCCACCGGGTTCTCCATTTTCCTCTCACAGCCCAAAAACATGAATTCAAGGTAAACTAAATGCTCAAAATGATATAGTGTGTGTTTGTGTGTGTGTGTGTGTGTGTGTGTGTGTGTCTGTGTGATTCAGTGTGCCTAGCGATGGATTGGCACCCTATTCTGGGTGTATCTGCCCTGTGCCCGAAACGTTATCCACTGGATGGGCATAGGAAACTTTTTTATAAAAGCATTCAAGATGTGAATTATTGTAAATGAAACACAGGAAAGACAACACCAAACAACACCTCTCTCCCGTGATTTATTCACAATAATGTATGACCTCTTGTGACCTTATTGCTCCATCTATTTGTAACTGCAGCTGTGTGGCATTAGTATCGATGGTCTTTGATAAACCTACAAAAGCTGTAACTTTAACTGAAATAGACAGTGAGTGACACTGTTATACAGACACTGATCAGTCATTAATATGAGACACAAGGAACTTATACCTGGCCCTCTTCAAATAGGTTCTAAAGTCTTCTCTCAAGTTCACTTCAGGGCTGGCACTGGCAGAGGAGAGGAGGGTGAAGAGTGTTTTTATTCTACCTACTTATTTTTATCCTTCCTGCCTTTCTTTTCTTTAAACCTTTTCTTTTTCCATGAGAGAATCTTTCATTAGATCCTGGCTTGGCTCCAGACACCACGTCGTCATATCCAAGCAGTCTTCGGTAATCGGCAGATAAGGCATTTTTAAAAAAGTCTCGAGTTCATTAATGGGCCACTTTTTCGCCCACATTCACTAATGCAACAAACCCATTAGGTAAACCACTGCCAGAGCTGCAGTGCTGTCACCTTTAGAAGAAACCAAAGACTGTTTGGTGGCATGACTGAGGAGAAAAAAGGAGAGAAGACTGTCCCAAAAACAAAAAAGAATCTTTGGATGAAGGGAGAAAAATGCCTGCAAAACCCAGTCCTCTTCATTGGCATTCATTTTAATGGCAAATTTGTTGCGAGCTGTTGTCAGGCGCCCTCGGCGTAATGATTAGGGCCCGCTAGTCACCGAGAAGCACAAACTTCAGGATCTGCCTGGTGTGCATTGTCAATCTGTGACAGCACACAATTGGCGCCCAAATTGTGAGATAGGTTGGTTGGCAAGCGTGTTCCTGTGGGGAAATAAAGAGCCCCACACCCCTCTTTTAATACTGCATTTCTGCTGTTAGTGGATAGAGTGTTGTGTTGATATTCAGTTGATTAGAATAAAAAAAAGAAAAAATACGGAAGCTACAACAGAAAGGCCACTGAGATGCTCTCAGCAATGTGTGAAGAATGACAGCTTATTTTAGACTTTACCTTTTACTGTGTCTTAAAAAAAACTTATCTTCTATATAAAGTAATTACAGAGCATTTATACAGTGAGAAGATTATTAAAAATAATAAATTACTTACATACACAATACACAATTTATATATTCATTCAGTCATTATCTTTAACCTAATCCTCTGCTAGGGTTGCAGGGGGTTCTCCATGCCCATCCAGGGGAGACTGTTTTGGTGCTGGGCAGATACATCCAGGATAGGGCACAAATGTATTGCAAGGCACACTCGCTCACACAGACACACTCAAATACAATCTATATAGGGCAATTTAGAGCATTCAGATTACCTTTAATCCATGTTTTTGGACTGTGGGAGGAAACCCTGGACATGGGATGAACATGAAAACACCACCCAGATTAGGATTGGAACCTGGATCCCAGCACCATATTGTTTTTTTATAAAATAGTTGCAAACACACCATATTAAAAAAAAAGTTTCTCAATCTGGTTTCTCAATCAAAAACTAGTGGCCAAATAACAGATCACAGTTTTAAAAAAATATCAATAAAACAATGTACTTGTAAAGTGGTCAGAGGTGTGTGTTATTGTCAAATATTGTCACGGTTGGACAAACGGCTCAGCCAATCAGATTTAAGGACCGGACCTACCGATTTAATAAACATGCTTCCTTCATGTTAAATGACGTGACATTTTAAACTGTGTGTAAAATAAAATCAGATTAGATCAGTGTGGCGCCACTGGGTGGTTTAGTCGTTAGCACATTCAACTCTCAGTGCTGGGGATTCCAGGTTCAAATCCCAATCTGGGTGGAGTTTGCATGTTCTCCTCGTGTCTATGTGGGTTTTCTCTGGGTTCTCTGGTTTCTTTCCACAGTCCAAAAACATGGATCAAGGTAAACTGAAAGCTCTAAATTGCCCCATATAGTGTGTGTGTGTGTGTGTGTGTGTGTGTGTGTGTGTGTGTGTGTGTGTGTGTGTGTGTGCGTAATTTAGTGTGCCCAGTAATAGATTGGCGCCCTGTATCTGCCCTGGGTGTATCTGCCAAGTGCCCGAAAGGTCACCCCTTGGATGGATATGGGCAAACCCTATTGACCCTAGTAAAGGATTAAGCAGCAGATAATATTGTGGGTGTGGTAGTTCAGGGGATAGGGTGTTGGGCTATGAATCTGAAGGTTGGGGGTTTAATTCCCAGGTCTGCTGAAGTTACCAATGTGGGTACTGAGCAAGAACCTTATTTAACCTTATTTAACCTAACCCTCATTGCTCAAGGGATGCTGTATGGTCAAGTCTGTGTTCTGGCCTCAACCAAGTTGGGTCGCTTTGTTTAGAAGTGTCTGCTAAATGACCAAATGTAAGATCAGCTACATATCTGATTCATGATGGCTCCCGTAAGTCAAATTTCTAGTATGGTCCCATTTCCCTGAAGTCTAAACAACCAATGAAACAGCCTGAGTCATTTCCTTTACTCCCACTTCGACATGACGGATAAATCAGTTCCAACACATAAATGACTAATCCACCTTCGTGATGTTTTGGCAGCAGCAAAACACATTATTTGTGCCGTGGCCTTCAATCTGCATGCCAGTGAAAGGTAAGTAGTCATGTCCGTAAAGGACGTGTGCTTAATCAGACCTAAATTATGCTGCGGGAAATAATTTATCAGGCTTCTATACTACTATACTACTGAGTGAAATCAGACAGCTGCCTGACATTACAGTCAGATATGGACAGATGATCATATATCCAAGTAATACTGGTGTTTATTAGTTAGTGTGACTGGTGCTGCTTGTCCCTTGTGTTGTCTGTAAAGCTCTTAATGATTCCTTGCTAGGAAGTCAAGTTTGAAAAAAAAAAAGGGGGGGGGGGGGGGGGCGACATCTCTTGTCGGGCTTCCGTAAATCTTTTCATTCACTTTTCAGGAACCGGGAAAACTGATATCTGTAGATTTTTTTGCACATTATTGAGTTGCAGGCTTGTCCACAAGCTATAATGGAGTGGGAGGTGGAGGGGGTGGCACTCATTAGGAGAGTGCGGTGCGGCCTTTCTCAGGTTGAGAACGGTTAATTTATGAAAAAGAGGGAGGGCGGACGAGACACTGAGATGGAACAGATATCCCGCAACGGCTCAAGGCAGTAGGAAGATGGAATGGGAAAACATAGGAGTAGAGAGAACCAGGGGGAAAAGAAGCAGAGCAGGAGAGAGAGGGAGGGAGGGACAGAGGAACGGCTAATGGAAATGAGTGACAGGCTTTCAGAATGATTTACAACGGGCGGCTGGGTGGCGGAGCCGCGGCGCTTTTGATGGATGATCCTGAAAGACGGCGCGCGACCATAAATCATGTCTTTGAATCATTGACAGAGATAAAGGAGGGGGAGAAAAAGCAATGGCATTGATGCTCATTCTTCCAATAATGTACATTGACGAGTTACACTAGCGAGCCTTAATTAAAAAGTGAACATGTGGTCCTCATTCTCTCTCTTTTTTCCGCCTTCCTTTCGCTCTCTGTCTTGGCTCTGGATGGTGATATCAGTAGTATATGAAAATGCAGTACAAACAATTCCTTTCACAGAACCTACATGGTTCTTGACCGAGGAAAAAGATCAGGGTACAAAATATGCTTTCCAATTACCAAATAAAAAAAATCACCCATTAATTAGATTTCCCTCAATTTTATTTTCACATCACAATCCAAAGGTGTGAATGTCTCAGTCATGATTTGAAACTTTTGTTGCTTAGGAAGCAGTTCTCTCACCACTGCATCCTGATAGATGTCAAGCAATGGGAGTAAGACAAGAAAGGAAGATTTAGAATTACAGAAAACGAGAAATAAGTATGTCAAGCTTGGAGGCAGCCAGAACACATGGCATTCAACATGAAGGAGGCTTCTTCGAATTGTACACAATAGAGCAGCGAGGTGAAAGTAATCCCAAACATCTGTCCCTGAGCCAAACACCCTCCTGTCTGTTTGTACAGTTCAGGAAAGAGATGAATTAGAGAGCTGGATAAGTGCAGTCACTCACTTAGAAGAGAACAAAACGGACCAATATGCTTTTACATTACATTTACATTTAGTCATTAAGCAGACACTTTTATCCAAAGCAACTCCACCTTACAGACAGAGTTGGGAAGATTGTTCCATCCTTTAGCAGTGGAGAACACTACAGAGTGAGAATTGAGTAAGGTAGAATCACCAGGCGACATTCATCACTAGAATAACATGAATGAGTTGGAGTGTATTTTGGAAATATAGAGTGAAGGTAAGAGGGGGCAGATCCAGAGATTGTCTAGGTCAGAGTCAGTGTCTTGTACTGAATGTGAGCAGCTACAAGGAGTTTTGAATTAGTTGTAGAGGTCTGATTGTGCAAGCTGGTAGACTGGCAAGCAGAATCAGAATCCTTTATTGATCCCCAAAGTTACAGTTGTTCAAGAGGTAAAAAGTAAAACATATATATATATATATATATATATATATATATATATATATATATATATATATATATATATATATATACCAAGAATAAAGTATCAATAAACTCTTCTTAAAGCAAAAGAAAATGCAGAAGTAAAATTTTAATAAAATACCACTATAAAGGTAAAGTGGCAGTGGTGACATATATTGTACAAGTTAACCATAAGATATGTTTTATTGCATGTTTTTGGTATTGCACATATAAAAACTATATACTAAATAATATGGTATTGCACGTTGCAACATCTTACACATGAAGCAAGGAGTTATAGAGTGTGATGGTCACAGATAGGTACCTCCTGTGGTGCATTTTGGGGTCTTAGGCTGTATGTGCTCCTGTGTCTGACCAGTATGTCATGCAGTAGGTGGTAGGTATTGTCCATGATAACCTTCAAATTAGACACTGCCATCAGTGAGTCCAGCTCCACACTCCACATCCACATCACCGGCCTTCCAGATAGTATATAGGGTGTGCTAGATTAGGGGTTATCAATATATTATGGTTATGGGTTCAAATATCAGGTCTACTAAAGTTGCCACTGTGGGTTCTGAAGCAAGACCCTGAACCCTCATTGCTCCTGTGACCAACCCTGTAAATGACCAAATGTAATGTAAATGTAAGTTTGTTTAGTCTGTTGGCATCTACCAACTTTAGACTGTTGCTGCCCATACAAAACATTACAATAGTCAAACTGGGATAGGATGAAGGCTTGGAACAGCTGAGAAATATGCTCAACACAATAAAATAACTTACATAGAGCATTAGAAAAATCCAGATTTGACTAAAAACTTTGACTCAGCTGAAGCTGAAGATGTGTTTACTGTTAAGGATGCTCATTTGCTTCAGTCTGTCGGCGTCTGCCACCTTCAGCCAGGATAGGATGAGGACTTGTAATAACAACTGTGCAACATGTTCAATGCAATGAAAGAACTTACGTACATGTTAGAAAAATACAAATTCGAATTAAACATTTGTTATATTCTCGCTGAAGCTGAAGATGTGTTTACTGTTATGGATGCTCATTTGCTCCGAAGCTCAGCAAACGACTGAATGCTGAGAGAAGAACTCTCTGAACAGACCTTTTAAGTTTTTTTCTGAAAGCTAAAGTCGACACTTGGCTCATTCTTTTTGAACTTTCTTTTGGACCGCATGATTATAAATGAAAGTAAACAATAAGGCATTGAGTTTTTCCAAAGCCTCTTTTATACCAACTGCAGTGTCTCTTATGTCACTGCTGTCAGCTGTTGTGCAGCCCAAAGAAACTGACAAGGGCTGTGCGTCAGAGAGCAGACCTCCTCTTGACTTGGTTTCACACTGTAAGTTGCAGTGTCTCGAAGTGTAACCTTGCTTCATGGTGTCTGTGTGTTTGTGTGTGTGTGTGTGTGCGTGTGTGCGTGTGTGTGAGTGGGTGTGTGTGTGCGCCTGCCCGGTGAAACACATTTAAAAAAAAATGTACCTCCAGCTGGACGATGACATTTTGGCTGCTGGAAATGAAACCGAGGCAACAATGGTTCTCATGCTGTTTAGTATTGCGCCACACACACACTCACTGCCGAGACCTAGCATGAGGTGGGATCACACACACACACACTTTTTCTGCACCGTTGGGATGAGTAATTATTTTCTGCATATTGCGGTGTTGTACATCTATCATGTCTGATCCCATACTGACATTTTCAAACACGGCTTGATGGACACCTGAAGTAATTACTTGTCATTCTTCCGTTTGAGGATTTTCATGTCGCACTGCCACGTCGCTCGTATCACTCTCCTGCCTGCGCGGCGCAGTGGTATTTTAAGAAACTTCATCTTTCCGAGACGATAGCGCCTTAAAATAAAACGGCACGCAAAGAGGAGGGAAAAAAAGTGCGCTCCGGATGAAAATGCGTGAGGACGAATAGGGGAAGAAACATGCGCGCCGGGATGGTCCATGGCAGCCTTTCCAGCCAAATGAACCGAGGAGCTCGATAAACTTCAGACCCGCTTTGTCTTGGAGTGCTCATTATTTACTCGACTCAGGACCTCGTGATCTTAAATGGTCTTAAAAGATGATCCATATAGTAATGAAGTCAGCTCTTACACTGGCGGGATGCCCATATGCACAACATAATCAAAGCGAAGGCACAGGGGATCTGGAGAGCTGCTCTGTGTTTGACTGGCAAACATTACTTTTATTCCTCATATCCCCTCGGACTAATGCTTATTGAATACTAATGTATGTATTTTACGCTGCAAAATGCTTGTTATGCTTCGCAATGGTTGGAAATTACTGTGTGTGTGTGTGTGGGTACATCACCAGCTCACTAGCTATTTTTACAAGTACAGTCCACAAAGCAGATATTAAAGGTATCCAGAGTGTGGTCGCTCAGAGGTTATGGTGTTGGGCTATCAATTTAAAGGTTATGGGGTCAATTCCGGGGTCCACTGAAGTTACCAAGGTGGGTCCTTGAGCAAGGCAAGGGTTCTCAATTGCTCCAGAGGGCTATATCATGTCTGACCTTGTGTTCTAACCCTAACCGAGTTGGGATACTTGTAAGTCATTTATTCATTATCTTCTGCTTAATCCTCTACTAGGGATCTCCCATGCCCATCCGGGGAGAACATTTGGACGCTGGGCAGATACACCCAGGACAGGGTGTCAAACTATCACTGGGCACACACTCACTCACTCATTCACACATACGCACAGACTATATAGGGGCAATTTAGAGCATTCAATTTACCTTTAATCCATGTTTTTGGACTGTGGGAGGAAACCGGAGAACCCGGAGGAAACCCCACACGGACACAGGGGAGAACATGGAAATTCCACCCAGATTGGTATTTGAACCTGGATCACCAGTGCTTAGAGGTGAACATGCTAACCACTAAGCCACCCATATGTACTAATTTTAAGAGTTCACAGGGGTCAGAACAATGTCCTGGTACAGATGGTTAGAGGGTTTATAGAGGGTTAGTTTTGTATTTCTTCAAATCACAAAATCTCATTACTGATCTAGTAGCTTGTGTTTTTTTATTTCCTGTGAGTAAGCTTTGCTTCCAAACTCAGGTGGCCCAAATGGTCTAAAGTCGGACCACCCTGTTTGGGAATGGGGGAGAATCGAGGTTCTCAGACTCGTGCACCCTGTCACCTTGTTGTTCTTGGAGGATTGTGAAAGCTAGTAGCTGGTTAAAAAGGCCCTCCTTCTGCACTTGGTCAAAACCAAAAAGCCGTGGAGCCATTCATCAAAGGGCCAGACAAGCTTCTCCTCTGCTTAATCCCTCCCCTTCCCACCTCCCCCCCTCAACCAATCCTCCCACCCCCTGGCATTGACCATCTCCCTCATCTCTGGGTTTTAACTAGAGCTCCGCAACATTCCAGAAATGACAAATGATACTTATACCTCTGGCCTGCACAGAATCAATAGGCATGCAGAATGGCTATCCATCTTGCTAGCTATCGACAGCTGCTGCTCGACATCGGGGTGGGGGAAGAAGCGCTTGGTGGCTTTATTTAACAGCAATACAACAGCTAATGGCATCATTTTGTTTTACTCCAAAGTTTATACATCGACCATTTCATCCTCCAAACTTTTTTAGGGCATTTAATCCCAAAGCTTCCCGATTACGAAACATTTACGCTTATGAGGAATCGCAAAATATCCTATATTCTTTTGTTTGCTTAACTTAAATCCTTATATCTTATATTCTTAACTTATATCCTAATATACTAATACTGTTTAGCACGTTCGCCTATCAGCGCTGAGGATGTTCTCTACGTGGGTTTCCCCCGGGTTCTCCGGTTTCCTTCCACAAAGTCCAAAGCAAGATAAATTGAATGCTCTAAATTGCCCGATATAATGTGTGAGTAAGTGTGTGCCCAGAGACAGATTTTCGCCCCCTCCTGGGTGTATCTGCCCAGCGCCCGAAACGTTCTCCCCTGGATGGGCATGGTGAACTCCCCCCTCACAACCCTAATAAAGGAGTTAACTGAACGAACGAATGAATGAATGAATGAAGTTGTTGTTTAATGTGTTTATTCTGTGCAATATCCATCTCTCTCCCTCTCTCTCTCTTCTATCTTTCTACTGAAATATAAAAAGCTGTTGTTTTGTGAAAGTTCATACACCTGTGTGACATTAACTTAAACAACAGGACTACTTTCAAAACTGAGCTGGTTTCTTTAAGCAGAACTCTAAATTCATCCAGATGGCTGTTTGGCATCCTCTTCCAGTCATCCATCAAGCTCACACGAGTGCCATATTCCTTAAGAAAAGGAAATAACCTCAAACAATGGCTATCCCAGCATGTATCATTCACGCTAAGCTCTGAAGCATTATCCTATTGACCTCCGCAGCAGGGACCTTGCTTTGGCGCTAAAGCACGCTCACACCTGCGCATGTTTACATGGCTGTGGGTGCTGCTGGGAGCCGATGGCGGTGCGATATGGACATGTCTGTATCTCAGCAGCTGACAGATAGCACTTCAGCCCAACTTTAGCTGCACCTCCCCTCGAGGGGACATGATTGATGACTAGCACTGCCACCTAGATCCACTCCCTCTCCCGCTCAATGTAGTCCTACTTCTTTTAAGCGGAGGGTGCCACTCATTTCTCACATATTTAGCAGGAGGTTTACCCATTTCCCCCTGCACGAGAATGCTCCGTGTCCAGATGATGTGCTCTGATCGCCACCCACTGCGGCGAGATAGTTAAAGGAGTGAGCACCGGTGGTGCTAGATACAGGAAAAGAAAAAGCCCTCGACAGAAGGCAGCTCAGATATATTTTGCTTTGCACTTTCAAAGTTAGGACATCAGACCGCTGCCCTACACCTTTTAAAAGATGGCCACCAGAGCCATCCATTTTAACGATGCAACCGTAAACGTGTTAATGAACACTTAGCCCAGCCATCTGGAAGACAATTACAAGGGAACAAATACACCAGCTCAGCAACTAAAGGTTGGGTCATCAATCACAGACAATTGTCACACACAAGATGATTGGTTTCAGCTGAAGGTCTGGCTTTGAGAATAAAGCTTTTATTCATTATATATATATATATATATATATATATATATATATATATATATATATATATATATATATATATATACACAATGTATGGTTTAGTCCACAAACAGATTTAAGGTAAGTTGTGCTAGATCGGCACCCTGCCCAGTCCCCAATGCTAACAATTAGGCCACATGCTGCATATGTGGCACAGTGGCTTAATTGTTAGCATGTTCTCCTGAGAAACCATGGGTGGTTTCCATGTTCTCCCCGTGTCCGTGTGAGTTTCTCCTGGGTTCACCGGTTTCCTCCCACTATCCGAAAAGCATGGATTTAAGGTTAATTAAATGCACTAAATTGCTCCATTTAGTGTGTGTTTGTGTGTGTCTGTGTGAGTGATTGTGCCCAGCGATAGTTACCTGGGTGGACCCAGCGTCTAACCTTTCTCCCCTGGATGGGCATGGGGAACCCCCCCCCCCCCCCCCGCAACCCTAGTATAGGATCGAGCCAAAGATAATGATTGAATGATAAACCATACAAATGCCTGAATAACAGCACATTTAGGGTTCAATTAGCTCTAAACATTATTCAAATTTAGGTTATATGATTATATGTTATTTATGTTTAGCTACAGAACCTTTAAACTTTGACAATGCATAAAATTAAAACATGAAAAGTATTTAAAATTTACCAGGGCTTACTGTTTTTTACAGTAATGCTGTACTGCAATGAGTAATGCTGTACTCTTCTCTATGTGCTCTAATTAATTAACATTTCCTCTCTTTTTCTAATTGTAATCATATGCCCCTTGGGAAGTAATCACGGCTAGTGATTGCAATTAAATATTAGGTTGAGTTTAGAAAACAATGTCAACACATTCAGTTAATCTGAGGTGAAACAGAAGGAGGACATCAGGCCTCGTTTAAAACAAAGCAGGAATATTACAGGACGGCTTTGTAGAACCGAGCAGGAACTGACATTCGCTACGATACTGAGAGGAGAGTGAGTGACTGCCAGGTGAGGGTCTGTTTTTTTCGTGAAAAGAACATTCTGACAAAAGCACTAACATCTTTTGACTATAATTGGTCTTTGCTTTGAAAATGCTTAGGGCTCATTTTCCTTTCAGTATGGAGATGAGCAGCGCCACCTGAATGTGCGAGGCCTGTTTGTTCCAGTGCCTCCTTCACTTCTTTGTCCCCACCTGAGATATGAGTGACATCTGAACTGTTCTGGCAGCATCCTAATATTTCATTTTACCTGAGGGTTAGTGCATCATTTTGAGTGAAGAAAGCAGGGAATTATGAAAGCTTGTAAGACCATGGTCAGTCCTGACTGGAATTATATCTTTGACTCTTAAAGAAAAAAATACATAGAATAGAATGTGATGCTCGAAAAATGACTAGTTATGAACTTTTATATTTTTAATAATTATTTGTTATTAAAAACATGGGGAAGTTAATTAATTAATTCATTATCTTCCGTTTAATCCTCCATATGGGTCGTAGGGGAATTCCCTATGCCCATTTCAGGCGCTGGGCAGAAACATTTAGGACAGGGCACCAATCTATCACTGACAAGGGAAGTTCCGCTAGATAAATCTGATTGGCTAAACCATTTTGTCCGGCCGTGACATTATTAACAATAACACAAACCTCTGACTGCTTCACATTCATATTATATCATGTTATAAAACACCTAGTTTCAGTGCTTTAATCTGATTTGTCAAGCCAGTTGTCTAGATGGGAAATTATTAGCAATAATGCACACCTCTCACCATTTCAAATTCGTATTAATGCGTGTTATAAAATGGGTAGTTCCAGTGCTTAAATCTTTTTGGCTGAGCCATTTGTCCAGCTGTGACATCACTGACAATAACAAACATCTCTGACAGCTTCACATTGGTATCGATGTGTGAAACGATAAAACAATACAATACAATACAATATAATACAATACAATACAATTTTCCCAATGTTTTTTTTTGTGTTCTGTATTTTGGCCACAAGATAACAGTATTTTTTAGAGAAACCAGAAACCTGTTGGTCAACAATCAGCATTCACTTCAAAAACCGGACTAGATTATGTCGCGGAAGGCCAGATTATTACTGCTTATTCTTTAAATGAAAACATTTAGATTTTTTTAATAGTATGTTTCCAATTGTTTTATAAATGTATTAAGACACTCGAGGTTGTGTATTATTGTGAATAAATCAAGGGAAAAAGGTGTAACCGTACTCTGCTACATATTGGGCCTAAGCATTAAGCTGGTATCTTCTTACTCAACAATCAATGGTCACTTAAAAAACAGATTAGGTCACGTTGCGGAAGACCAGTTTATTATTAATTTAGCTTTCAACTGACAATTTGATAATTCAAACCCTGTTTTTTCAGTGTCTTAAGGGTCCTTTGCGAGTCGGAGTAGGTGATTTATTCACAATAATGCAAAACCTCGAGTGCATTATTGTTTTGGTAAACCAGAGCTGTTTCAAACAGGTGCTGTATTTTGGTTACACACCAAATGCTCTCCTGTTTTTTTATTTATTTCTTTGACTCCAACCTTTTCGTGAAACATCAAGAAAGACCTGCTGACGGTGCACCAGTAATAATTTTATTTGATCAAGATATATGGAATGTGAGAAATCGCATGTACAGTGTCAGCAAAGGTGCCGTGTTGGCGTCAGCTGCTTCTCATTAGGCAGATGCTCCTTCACGGCAACCAATGCAAACTGTTGTGTCGGTTTACATTTAGAACTCGTTCGAATCTAGTAGCCAAATTGCGGCTTCTTTATTTAGATATGAAGCTACCACGGATAAAATATGATTCACGGTTACAGAAGCTACTAAAACAACTCAAGAACCCTATAGCTCCTTGCGTGGCTGACACGACGGGACTGATCCAGACAAATATTGGAACACACGAAAAAGAAAGCTGCCTCTCACATCACCTCGCTGCAAACCCCCTCATTTAATGATCCCCCGCTAAGGATTTGCAATGCGCACACATACCTCTGAAAGAATTCAAATCCCTTTTCCCACAACCTCTTTCAGGCCATGTGATAAATGACACCCGTCATTCTACCGTTGCCAACAGCTCAGTGGGGAATTGTACTGATATATGATTCACAAGCGCAGGAAGTAAACTCCCTTTTTTCCAAACAAGCTCACTCTCTCTCCAACTAGGGCACACGGGGTACAGCGGCAGGACTTGCTCGTTTTGTCCATCCGACACTAAGGACTGGACCGGTGAACAATAAAGCGAGAGTAAGGGAGCAAGAGAGAGAGACATCGAACAACAGAGTGACACTTTTATAAAACCAGAACGAATCAGCAGGCTCATTTGAGAATGGTGAAAATATGCAATTATAGAAGAGGGGGCGGTCTCAGCAAATGAGCAACCCTCCACTGCCCCCAATTATTATAAAGCAGGAAAGGCTAATTACTGCCCCTTGATTATCTGCGATTGCTCTCTATTTGGGAGCAGAGAGAAGAATTTGTAAAGAAAAGACAGTAGAAAGAAATCAGACAATGGACTTGAACATTTAGTTTTTAGAACTTGTCTTTCACATTATCTGCACAGCCGTCACAGCCTTCTGTCTGTTTTTTCCGCTATCCTACTTTTTGTACCTTGCTGTTATCATTTGTAGATCGGCCAATCAAAATCCATTGTACAACTAATAATGGGGTCTCAAATGCAAATTTGAAAAAAAAAACATTTTTTTTTAAACTGCGGTGGCACCGTGGCTTAGTGCTTAGCACATTGTTCTCTTCTCTCCAGGTTCGAGTCTCAATCTTGGTGTTCTCCCTGTGTCCGTGTGGGTTTCTTCCAGGTTCCCCAGTTTCCTCCCACAGTCCAAAAACATGGATCCAAGGTAAATAGAATGCTCTAAATTGCCCCATATTGAGTCTGTTTGTGTGTGTTTGTGTGAGTGAGTGTGTTCCCAGAGATACATTGGAGCCCTGTCCTGGGTGTATCTGCCCAGCGCCTGAAACATTCTTCCCTGGATGGGCATGAGGAACCCCCCCCCCCCCCCCCCTGCGACCCTAGTAGAGGATTAAGCGGAAGATAATGAATAAATGAATAAATGAATAAGCGAATAAAGGATTCATTAAACTTTTTTTAAATCTCTCTTTACATGTGGATACTTGTATGTATATAGATTATACGTCCATAGTGATTAGTGTATTTGTATTTCCGCTTTTGTTTCACCTATTTTTAACATGCATACATGTACACGTTATACCTACTCCAAAACTGCGAGTGGCCCTACTTCATTATCATTTAATCATTCATTATCTTCTGCTTAATCCTCCACTAGGGTCGCGTGGGGTTCCACTTGCCCATCCAGGGAAGAATGTTGTGCGCTGGGCAGATACACCCAGGACAGGATCTATCACTGGGCACACTCACTCATACAGACACACACACAAACACTTCTCCAAACACTGGCGCTGTTAACAAAACCGTCTTTTTTATTGCTATGCAATATGCCATCATGTCCTTAAAACAAACCATAAGGCCTGGATCAAACCGTGAATCCTGCACCAAACCGTGAAGTCTGAACCGAACTGTGTGGTCTGTACCGAACCATAAGGCCCATACCAAACCGTGTGGCCGGTACCGAACCATGAGGCCTGTACCAAACCTTGTGGCCGGTACAGAACCATGAGGCCTGTACCGAACTATGCGGTCCAAACCAAACCGTGAGGCCAGTATCGAACCACGACGTCTGTATTAAATATAAAACATAAAACCTTACAACCCTAACAGATATATATATATATATATATATATATATATATATATATATATATATATATATATATATATATATATATATATACATGCTTCAGCAGATTAGGAAAGTAAGGATGTTTAGTATAAAAGCTGTAGGAATGCTAAATGTGTAAAAAATTACCAAAGATCAGTGTTATGGCAAATAGTGCTCCTAATTCTCCATCTCTAACATGCGTATATGTGTGTGGCCTCCCTCTCTGGGACATGCCGAGAGCCAGGATGAGGGGCTTTCAATCACTTTGACAGCGACATCCTTTCGCCATCACCGTCACAGGGGCCACTGCGAGGGGAAACGGAGATATTTACGAGCTGCATGTTTGCACCAGTTTGATATACGGTGGTATAGTTCATCTCCTGCTCATTCGTTTTTTGCCCTATGGAAGTGCTCCTGTGAGCTTTTCGCAGGAGACGCTAATGCAGGCACCAGACACGGACCGCGGCTCTGGCTCGGCCCTGCTTTTTCATAATCAGCGTTTAAACAATAAACGTGGCTGGCTTCTATTGTTCAACGGCCTCGGTGTGTCCTGCAAGACGCTACTACTGTTTTCAGCCAAATGCGTGTAGCACACACTCAACTGCGATCTGTCAGCAGAGCTGGAAGAAAAAGACTACTGAGAGCAGCGCAGCCATGCTGTATCAACTGTCAATTAAAAAAAAAAGATCAATGCAGCCGGCGGCACGGCAACTGTTATAGTCACCTGTGTACCAATACATTTATTGTAATACAAAGCCTGGAAATGTACATCAAATCTATTCTCGGCTTCAGTCATGTCGCATGTTTTTTTTTATTTAGGCCCCCGTTCTTACGGAAAGACACTGGCGATCCTTTTCCAATAATTCTAAAACAATTCCAAAAACATAGATCAAGGTAAACTGAATGCTCAAAATTGCACCACCATATAGAGTGTGTTTGTGTGTGTGTGTGTGTGTGTGTGTGTGTGTGTGTGACTGTGAGTGTGTTCCCAGTGATAGATAGGCGCCCTGTCCTGGGTGTATCTGCCCAGTGCCCGAAACGTTCTCCCCGGATGGGCATGGGGAACCCCCCTGCAACTCTAGTATACCCTTGAAAGGTGACATAAAGCCTTATAATGTTTGTGTTTAATGAACGCTTTTCCTAAAAATGATAAAGTAATTTTTAGGAAAAGCGTGCTCATAACTGTTTATAAAAGCTTATATGCTCTCTTTACAGGCATAAAGTGTTGTCATTAATTACCTCTTTGAAAGAAACTGCATACATAGTAGCACAGAATGATTTATAAAAGCTTATAGATGCTCGTTACAAAATTTAAGTACAGTGTAATCATCTTGGTTTAAGTAAGAATGTCTAAACATCCAAAGAATCAAAGGTTTAAATAAGTTCATATTATAATGCATTATGTCACTTTGTGTTATAAAGCCTTATGTCAAATTGTTATATCAATTTATGACTATGATTATTAACATCCATGTAATTTTTATAAAGCATAATAAACGCACTGTCATCGCTTCTTTTGGAAAGACACCAGTGTTTTTTTCTTCTTGTAATTACTTTAACCAACAAATTTAATATTAGCACGGCTGCTTGCGGTGAGACATGTCACTTAATGCGGCGTTGCCTAAAAACCAAGATTGCTCTGACAACAATGAATTTATCGGCTTTGTCTGAGTATTTATCTTCCTTAGGAAATAAGAATTGGCAACAACTTCTAGGCAGATTAGGAAAACAACTGGAAAAGGCTTCGAAAGCAGAGAAGCTGCTTTTGCCCCCCTAAGAGGTATCTTAACTCAGGCAGAGGATTAAAAGAGCCATAAAAGAACTCCGTAATGGGATCAGTAATGTTTCATCATAATTAAAATGACTCAAAAACCAAAAAAAAGCAACATCTGTTTTGCATTTTCAGCTCCCTTTCCATTTATCTATAAGATGTTTCTGTTGTGCCTCCCTTCTTAAGGCCTCTCACCTTTCTTCTTAAAAAAAGTAGGGCATATTAAAAGTTTTGGCGCAGTCCTCCCACACTGAATTATGGGTCTGAATCATCTATCCTGCTCCCTGACCTGCTGATTCAACGACTGTTTTTATCAGAGTTTGAAATATGATTTGGTGCCCAACAGGGTCACTCTTTAACTGCTTTTTCAAAAGCCCTCTGTCAATCCGGTGCTATTTTTATGCGAATAAGCTACATAGCTGCTTTCCAAAGTGCAAAACTGGGAAAAAAAACATAATAAAAAAGCCCCGGTGCCCCAGCACAGTGTGGACTGTATTTGCTGCATCCAGTCAGTGAAATAAGCTGCTCTGCATTAAACATTCTGACATCGCATCATGCAAACAGGAGAGCTAATGGCTTTTCCGAAAAGAAAACGAAAATACGGGAAACACATTTATATAAGTTCGTATTAAGCATTTTCTTTGGAAAACTCGAGGGTTAATGTTTTTTGCGAATGGATTTTTATTAGGGCTGTTGTGATTGGTCAAAGTAGTCGATGACGGCGACACTAAAAATAAAAATATTTTGCATCAACGCATTGGTTTTGTTTTTATTTTTAATATTTGTTTTTTTTATTTATTTTTTTATCTATGATTGCTTTGATTTTTGAAATGAATCTGTTCAAATGCTTTTCCTCAACGTTCGTGAGAAAGTGCGTGAGTGTCATTGTGTCATTGTCCCAGTCGTTGGTCAGCACCATTTCAAAAAATGCGAAAGACGAGTAGCACAGGGCATCACAAAAGTTTTCAAAGACTGAAAGTATTCGAAGTATGGAGTTACTTTTAATTGGGCAAAGACAAAAATGGCCGAAGACAAAAATGTTTTTTTATACACTCTGCAATTTTCTAATGGCCCAAAATGATGGGCATGGGGAACTTCCCCATATAACAACAAATCAAAAATTTATGATTGTGATTATTAACATCTTTGTGCATTAACAAAGGCTTATGGCAAACATTATAAAGCATAATGATTACTTTATTAAGCTTTATAAATTAACTTATAATTATGAATACCAGATTCATAGAAAGTGTTACAGACTTTCTTAAGGCAAGTGAAAAAAGAATGGAAATAAAAGTACACATATTTGCATAAGGGCTACATAGCGAATGGCAGGGTGGAGTAAACAGCTCAGTAGGTTCATGGTTAAAACCCCGGGTTCCCTCCTGCAAGATCCTGAAGGAATCTAGGCCACCACTTCATTAGGTTATTCCAGCACACATGACTGATTGCTGCCAGTCAACACGGCCCATTCAGGCAGCTGCAATTACTTGTGCTCTACGGAATAAGGAACTTTTTCAGGCGACCCTCATCAACGGTGCTCAAGGAGGACATTCACTTGAAGCCAAAAAGGGAGTGGTGCGAGGTTTTGTGGACAACACTGAAACAGTCATCTTTTGTTTACAATCATTTAAAGGGGTAAATTATAGAGAATTTGCAGGTCTGCCATGGCAGAGCATTCGCTCCAAATATAGGCAGCACCCTGCCTAACCGTTCGAATGATTATAAAGTACCTATTATATGCACCAGCGCCATCTACTTTTAAGTTACAATGGCTGTCATTCAGAGGGCAGAACTATTTGCGTTTTAACTCAAAAGTCATGCGAGTCCACTCAAGCCTTCAGCTTCTAACTACATGACAACATCAAGAGGAAAATAAACCGAATTAAAGTACTGGTTTTATGTAATTGAGTACTAAGATGTATTTTAAAGAGATTTTTAAAAGACTTCATATAAAAAGCAATAAATATAAAAAGTAGTTCAAAGTTCAAAGATATGAATTTAAGCAAACACAATTGGGAAATCCATAAAAACTTATCATGCTTAGATTTCTTACAATACTAGCAGCAGAGAAGTACTGTCTGAAAATCAAGAACAAAAGTAGGGCAGCATGGTCATAGGGCAGTACAAAAGCCTATTCTGTAATATTTCCTTCTTATGGGTTAGCTGTTATTGCACCACAAGACTTTGTATGATAAAGGGGGGGGGGGGGTAGGAAGGAAGAGACATAGATACTGGAGGGGCAAGGTGCTGGATGATGTTCGGCTGCAGTAATAAAGTCGGTAATATCACTATCTTGCCCTCCTCTCCCAAGGATCGCCATAAACCTATTTCGAAAATTGCACCCATATATTTGTGCGAGACGCTTAGCTCATCCGGGGTGACAGTACAAACTTTTAGGTTGAATTATGCCTGTGTCATTCAGGGACGTTTATCAAAACGGGTCAATTACTCTGAGGCCAAATTTTCACTGGGTGCAGTTGCCTTAGCCGACTTCCATAAAAAGCTGGGCACGGCAACAGCAGCACAGAGCATGAGATTCAGACCATGTATTACAGTACGGAGGCATGAGAGCAATTACACTATATACAGACTTTTGCCAAAGTTTGCATAGCCCTGCTTAAAATATAGATTTGGATAGAAAACAAAACCTCTACAGGCACACATACCCTGTGATACAATGCTTATCACTGTGGTGGCACACATTAATGCAGCGGTTCTCAAATGGTGGATACATTCTGGGTGGGGTGTGGACACTTTGTAAAAAATAAATACAGTGAAACCTGTTTTCACTGATTTTGGATATCTATGTATTTGGTGTTTTCTGTTTTCGCCGGATGCTTAGGATGTATTTGGCGTAAACATGTGACATGGACAGTAATGGACCAATAATCTACACTTTTCATTCATTATCTTTTACTTAATCCTCTACTAGGTTCTAAATGCTTATTCGGGCACTGGGCAGATACACCATGGATAGGGTGTCAATTCATTGCTGGGCACTCACTCACACAGACACACACTATATGGGATAATATAGAGCATTAATCTATTATTTATTAAAACTTTTTCTTATTTTCAGAAACCTTAGCAAGATAAATTTTATATATAAGCAAATAATTTTACTTGATTCTTGTTTATTTGTTGACATAGGTTTTATACAGTGTGAGAAGTGAAAGCGAAGTTAAAGCTTTACCTTTAGCTCAGTCATGGGACCGATAAAAGAAATCATTTAAAAAATATGAGTTTAGCATTAAGATCTGTGAAATCGGCCACATGTACGGGAAGTCAACATCCAGAATAAGTTCCATTGTTGGCATAATGGAAGTGATAAGGAAGATTAATGTAGCAAAAGGCGTAATTCTCTTACAAAACAGAGATTGAAAATGTCAAATTTGGATCAAGTCTGTTTGGATCAATCAAAATCAGTTACATGGTGAGAAATGTGAAATGCGTTCTGTTAATGTAATTATTTACTTCAGACTTTTATATTTATCCTTTATAAAAAGAATATTAAATACAGCGCATATATATATATATATATATATATATATATATATATATATATATATATATATATATATATATATATATATATTCATTCATTTATTATCTTCCGCTTATCCTCTATTAGGGTCGCGGTGGGGTTCCCCATGCCCATCCAGGGAGAACGTCTCGGGCGCTGGGCAGACAGACCCAGGACAGGGCGCCAATCCATCGCTGGGCACACACTCACTCACACAGACACACTCTATAGGGGGCAGTTTTGAGAATTCAATTAACTTGTTCCATGTTTTTGGACTGTGGGAAGAAACCGGAGAACCCGGAGGAAACCCACGCAGACACGGCGAGACCATGGAAACTCCACCCAGATGGGGATTCGAACCGGGAATCCCTAGCGCTGAGAGGAGAACATGCTAACCACTAAGCCACCGTGCCGCCTATATATATATATATATATATATATATATATATATATATATATATATATATATATATATATATATATATATATATATATATATATATATATATATACTCTTGAATGAATGAATGTCATTGTGCAGTCTTCTCTTGACCTAAATTGATTGTTTCTACTAGTAGAACTTATTGATTAGCACATCCGCCACTCAGCTCTGGGAATTCAGGTTCAAATTAAACTATGTAAATTAAAGGCTTGGGCAGCACGGTCGCTTAGTGGTTAGCACATTCTCCTCTCAGCTCTGGGGATTACTGGTTCAAATCCTTATCTGGGTGAAGTTGTCCCTGTGTCCACGTGGGTTTCCTCCGGTTCTCCGTGTTCCTCCCACAGTAGTGTGTGTTTGTGCGTGTGTCTGTGTGAGTAAGTGTGTGCCTAGTGATAGATCGTCTCTGTCCTGGATGTATCCGCCTGAATATTTCCCCACTGGATAGGCATGGGGAACCCTTGATCCTAGTAGAGGATTAAGTGGAAGATAATGAATGAATGTATTAATTAATGTCTTTTAATAATTCTGCAGCCTTCTCCTGACCTAAATGTATTGTTTCTACCAGTAGAACTTACACTAATAGATGCCTGCTATCCACATTTTACAGTGAATGACATATTTTTAAGAATTGAACTATTTAAAGGCGGAATTTAAAATAATTGTTTTGTATTTTCTGTGGTTTGTACAACGTGACATGCAGCTATTCAGCTGCATTTTCACATCCGCTTGTAGGGCAATCGAGACAGAGTAAAACACACACCTACGTTAGCAGTTTAGGGTCATGTGCAAACTGTATGTCTGACTTAAGTATCTGTCTTTCTATTCAGTAACATGGGTGCATGTAGGGCGAAAAGGGCAGAGCCTTCATATGACTGCCTTTCATGAATAATGATCAATGTGGTCTGTTTGCAAAAGCGCATATTCTTTCTACTTACTGTGGCCCAAGGCAGCAGCACATTCCTATCACTCATGATCTAAGCCTGAGGTACCTCGATCTCAGTGTGTGGTTTAGCACAAAAAAAAGATGTCTGGACTTAATACCCCCTACACAGTCGGTAGTCTTTGTGATGCATCTAGAGCGGATTAACTAATCTCAACAGTGGCAGTCTGTAAAGATCACACACTAAAACAGAACCGCATCATCAAAGCACTTTGGTAATTACAGAGTTAAGTCATCTGACTTCTTTTTTATTTCTGTCAATTTCCTCCCCTGGAAGAGCAAAGAGAAAAAAAAAACACCCACCACTTTAATCACGGGTTTGATTCACTTTTGTTCGGCGAATGCAACAATATCGTTCGTCCCCACGATGTCTTACCACAGCTCTCTTTTGTTGAAAACGACAGAAACTTAGAACGGTGAATATCAAAGACAGCCCTGGGACAAAACTGGATCAAAAAGGGATGTCAGGATAACAAGCAGAGGGTACATAACTGATTTATATTAAGTCAACTCAAATATTAATGTCTAAATGTCTATAAAAACGAGCTGGAGGCACTTAAATCCCAAACTGTTGTTCAAATCTATTGACTATGCTTCCACATGGATGGAGAGGCTATAGAATACATGCATGAGGTGCACAATTAATAACAGCAACATCAATGATCATAATAATAATAATAATAATAATAATAACAATAATAATAATAATAATAATAACAATAATAATAATAATAATAATAATAATAATAATAATAATAATAATGAAAAGGATTTAAATTTGGGTTTAGTTTTCAAGTTTTCCGCCAGTTTCCATATTCTCCAGGTTCTCTAGTTTCCCCTCACAGTACAAACAACATGTATTTAAGGTAATCTGAATGCTCTAAATTGCCCCATATAGTGTGTGATTGTGTGAATGAGTCTTTGTCCACCAATAGCTTGGTGCCCTGTCCTGGGTGTATCTGCCCAACTCCCGAACGTTCTCCCCTGGATGGGCATGGGGGAACCCCCCGCAACCCTAATAGTGAATTAAGAGGAAGATAATGAATGGATAGATAAATAAAAAAGATGAATGGTGAGGAATGGATGAGCATGGGTAACCCCCCCCCCCCCACACACACACACACACACACACATACACTCCGCGACCATTGTGAAGGATTAAGAGGAAGATAATAAATGAATGAATAAATAATAATAAATAAATGAATAAGTGAATTGAGCATAATAGAACATAATAATTTGTAATAAAATTTGGAAGTTGCTTTGGATAAAAGCGTCTGCTAAATGACTATATGTAAATGTAATAAAGAGAGCTGGATTGAGAGCTGAAAACACGGGAAATTAGATTTTATTTTGAAAAAATAATAAAAACAAGCAATTTCAATAATTGATATAGGAGGCATTTCTTTTGAAGATGCTCATAGTGTGTCTTAATTGCTAGTGTATGCCTAGTTTGCGGCTGAAATCCACTATAGGCTCATTAAAATACAAATTTGCAACGTAATTACAGGACACCGAATGAAGGTTCAGCTTGGAATCGGAGACAGCTGAAAACATATTGCATGTAACTAAAAACAGTTAAAACAAAAAGGAGACCGTCTACCCTGCATGTCGTCTAGTTACAAAAACACCTTAAATGAGGTCCTAACGAAGGAGAATGTCATGTCATGACTGATTACATTGAATTATGAAGAGGATGCGTACATCACCGGTTTTAAAACATCTCAAATTTAAGCTAACCGTAATAAAGATGAAGCCTGAGTTTACAAACTAAAATCCACCATTTTTGGTTTGATAAATTCTATCTATCTATCTATCTATCTATCTATCTATCTATCTATCTATCTATCTATCTATCTATCTATCTATCTATCTATCTATCTAGATAAATCTAGATAAATCAATCTATCTATCTATCTATCTATCTATCTATCTATCTATCTATCTATCTATCTATCTATCTATCTATCTATCATCGTAATCATGTATAATTTACTTTGCTATTTATGTGGCAGCATTCACACTTTTAAACTGCAGTAACAAAATCAATATTATTTTAATTCCCATGCAACTAAATTTGAGCAAAAAGCTAAGATAGAAAAAAAATGCATTTATTCATTCATTATTTTCCATTTACTCCTTTACTAGGTAGATATACCCAGTACTGGGCGCCAATCTATCATTAAGCAAACATTAAATTCATGTTTTTGGACTATAGGAGAAAACCCACATGGACTCGGAGAGAACATGTGAATTTGGGGTTTGAACCTGGATCTCCAGCACCTAGATGCGAACATGCTAACCAATAAGCCACCGTGCCACCCATAGAAAAAAATTATTATTATATAATTTACAATAAATATATATAAAATTATTATATTATAATTTAAATCCAAGATGAAACAAAATGAAGTAATCTGCGCCCTTTCATTACTTTAAACTTGTAATTCCTAAAGGCGAAATTGCGGATTCAGCAATCTTGTAGAAAACCAGTGATTATGAATAAGTTAATAAATAAAATAATTACGGTAACCAAAATTTATTTCAAACAATTAAACCTTTTCGTGTATTTTAAACCACAAACATTAAGTAATTGTAATTGTAATTGTTTTTCCTCCAGATAGAGCAGATAAAATTGTCACATTTTTTAATAAAAGCTTTGAAGTGAATGTATATTCATACTCTTTTGACTAAAACATTTTCTCCTCCTAACTACAGTATCTGTTCACAATCTACATCATATATGCGTTTTAGTTAAAACATCGTTGTATTGCTGTCAATGTTCTGCAGAAAAAGCACAGTGTCCCTGGAATAACTCCTCTCGCTGTAATGCTGCTCTCATAAACAGGTATTTGACCCGGGTCTACAGAGCCATCATATTAATCCAACACAATTACTATGTTGTCATGCAAGGTAGCAGAAAGGAAAAGCAGACGTAGGAAGGGTGGAGGGAAGAAAAGCCAGCCTTCTCTCTTCATCTCGACTAAATCAGTGCAGGAAATGAATATGGATGGCCTGAGGCGCAAAGGGAAGAGAACACGAAGCCTGATGAGCTCCCTAAAGGAGCCGTCTGGACAGTGGCTGTTACCTGACATACATTTGGAGACACACACCCACACACATACAGAAACATGGCGAACATTTTTAAAGTATGCCTGATATGTAACAGCAAATCAATTTGCAGAGTATCATTCATAATTGCTTGAATGAACACAAATTCATGGCTGTGTACACACACACACACACACACCTAGAAACATGGAGAACATATTTGATGTATGCCTGATATGTAACAGCAAATCAATTTGTAGCATTAATTTGTGAATGAGTATCATTCATACACAAATTCAGGGCTGAGCACACACACACACACACACACACACACACACACACACACACACACACACACACACACACAGAAACCTGGCAAATATTATAAAGTATGCCTGATATGTAACAGCAAATCAATTTACAGATAATCATTCATACTTGCTTGAAGAAACACAAATTCAGGGCTGTGTACATACACACACACACACACACACACACACACACACACAGACACACACACAATCACACATACACAATCACATACACACAGAGCAAGAGTACCAATTCAGATTCCATATATACCATGTTTTGTATCTGTAGTTAAGTGTAAATACCATTAAACTTCAAAATGAGTTATTCACATGACAGTGACCTGTCGTAAACGAGCCCAGAACCATTTCCTCTGCACGCCATGCCATCTTCAGAAACAAACACCTCGCCACAAACTGAGGGTGTAAAACATAAGGAGATGAATATTATCAAGGAAATTTGCAAGAAGCATCAGTCATACTTGGCTGGATGCATGGACTTGAAAAAGCCCGTACATACGCAAGTCAGAATGAGATTAATCAAAAGCTGCTAAGTGACAGCACCTCAGTACTATGGCATCAAGCAGGTGCTGAGAAGTCCACAAGGGTGCAGGGATACACACATACCCCCTCCCATATACACACACCCAGTTGATTGATTAGCTCGACACAAGAAATGAGAAAGCATCGAGTCATGAATCAGGGTTTGCAAGGCCCCATGGGTCCCGGCAAACCAAGGGCATAGGGGCCAGGATCAGGTCAAAAGCCAGTTTTTATTTGCATTCTGTAAAATAAATAGTGTTTGACAACTTCATAATGGTTTCATGGAATATATTCAAACCAACAGATGAGGCTTTCACAATCACATTGCAGTTTGAGGTTAGGTTATTTTTTGGTTAGGATGTTTACCACCAAGACAACATCAATAGCTATTTTCCAAAAGGAAGGGCAATTTTAGTATATTTTAGTTGATCAAATCTCAAATTTACATAAATGGCATGTCTTTGGAAGAACATGAACATAAAATCTGAATCAGAATCACACCTCTCGTCTCTCAGTTCTGGGGAACCAGATTCGACTCCCAATCAGGTGTAGTTTCCAATTTTCTCCCCGTCTCAGCTTGGGTTTCCTCTGGGTTCCCTGGTTTCCTCCCACAGTTCAAAAACATGGATTCAAAGTAAATTGAATGCTGCAAATTGAATGTGTCTATGTGGCTATCTGTTTGGGTGAGTATGCCTAGTGAATGACTGTCGCCTTGTCCTGGTAGTATCTGCCCAGCGCCCAAAACCTTCTCCCCTGGATGGGCATAGAGAACCCCCCACAACCCTAGTAGAGGATTAAGCAGAAGATACATGAATGAAATTGCAATACTTTATTCAGTGCAATATATTATTTTACTACACTATAGGTTTCAGTGCAATAATATATATATATATATATATATATATATNATAGATAGATAGATAGATAGATAGATAGATAGATAGATAGATAGATAGATAGATAGATAGATAGATAGATAGAATTTGACTATGTAACAGTTTATTGATATGCTTATTATTATTATTATTATTATTATTATTATTATTATTATTATTTCTATAACACCGAAATGGTATACCTGTAACCCTTGCAATTATCCCATGGGATTAATAAAGCATTCTAATATGTTACAAACAATTTGGTTATGGATTGATTGATTATATTAAAAAAAATATATTATATATGATACAAATTATTTCTTAATTTCTCAATACATTCAAAAAGTGAATAACCTATTTGATGGGACCGCACCCAAGAATCAAACCCAGGACTTTGTTGCTGTGAGGCAGGGTCACTATCTACACCACTAAGTCATTTGGATATATCTGGCTGGCAGTATATTTATTACATACTAGCACCTTCTTAGGCTGGGCTTGTGATCACGTTTCCTGCAAACGATAAACATACTAATTAATGCATGATATACAATACATAAAATATTTTCTAGATTTTTTAATTTTTCAATTAGCAAAATGGAAACCAGTAACTTGGCGATCAGCGTTTCTTGGACTAGATTATGATTACGTCACAGGAGACGGATTTTTAATGATTTTGGCAATCGAAGTTGTGTATTATTATAAAGAAATCACAGGAAAGAGGTGTAACTGTACTCCAATACGAGTTGTGCCTAATCATTTTCCCAATATTTTATTCACAACAATATAAATAATATGTAATATGTAATAATATAATATGTTGTGATGGCATGGTTACCTTAATGTCACATCACTCTACAAAGAAAAAAAAAAAGGAATATATATATATATATATATATATATATATATATATATATATA
>JAFMOD010000284.1:1969359-1986140 GCA_019802435.1 Corydoras maculifer | reverse complement strand
ATATATATATATATATATATATATATATATATATATATATATATATATATATATATATATATTACAATGTAGTTCGTTTCAACATTCATAACTAAAGTGTAATCTTATCAAAAGCCAAATTGTGATTTCATATCTTAGAAAATGTGTAATTGATGTGCACTAGAATGTGTAATGCTGAATGAATCAATTACTCCAAAGCATTAATTAGTATACTTCATAAAATTATTACAGAAATGTTATTTATTTTTAAGTATGCATTTAAATCCAGTGTACGGTGGATAATGTTTTCCTAATAAGGCATACTATAATACATGTTGTGAGCCTCCAAACCAGATCAATTCAATCTTTTGTCATAACACATGCTCCAGATGTCTGCAAGGGAAAAAAATGTTGTTGAAATGCACTAATAAGCTGACGTCATCCTCAGGCCATCTGCTAGCAGGTTGGCACACGGTTGTATGTAACTGAATGATCACCAGGAAGTCCTCTAAATTAATATATGCCTCAGCCTCCTCTTCATTCCTGCTATCTCAGACACAAAATACAGCTATAGATGTGTATTTTACAGATGTGAGGTTTACCAACACCAAAAATTCACCACTGAGGTCTATCTAAACTCAATGTAAGAATTTTACTTAATATTCTGTAATATTTATGGTTCTGTAATTAATAGGGTTCTGTATTTGTTGATACTGTTATCAAATAATACTCATAACTAATAATCACATACATTTTGAGGGTAGTTACAGTTACCATTTAAAAGAAAGATATTTTATTATACTAAAAATACAGTATAAGTGACAAATATTTCTTAATTCGTCAAAGCCTTATAGATAGTGGCGAACACTAAGTGGCGAACCTTAAAGATAACTCCAAAATTGACACTGATATATATATATATATATATATATATATATATATATATATATATATAAAAATTTTTTATATTATATATTTTTTAAAAAAAAAAAAAAAAAAAAAAAAAAAAATATATATATATATATATATATATATATATATATATATATATATATATATATAACTTCATATAAATATATATATATAATAAATTATAAATATAACATAGCAGTTTATAATATATATAGTATAGCATTTTATCCAGTATTTGTTCTAAAGTTGCAAATTAATGGATGAAGTCTTGCCAATGTTCATTCATTCATTCATTATCTTCTGCTTTATCCTATATTAGGGTCGTGGTGGGGTTCCCCATGCCCATCCAGGGGAGAATGTTTCGGGCACTGGGCAGATACACCCAGGACAGGGTGGCAATATATCGCTGGGCACACACTCACACAGACACGCGCACATACACACACTACATGGGGGAATTTGGAGAACTCAATTGACTTGATCCATGTTTTTGGACTGTGGGAGGAAACCGGAGAACCCGGAGGAAACCCACACAAACACAGGGAGAACAGGGAAACTCCACTCAGATGGGGATTCGAACCGAGAATCCCTAGCGCTGAGAGGCAAACGTGCTAACCACTAAGCCACCGTGCCGCCACAATTAAATGTTGTTAAATAAGATTCTTAACATGTCAATAAAAAATTTTAATAAAACTGTACAATGTACAGACAAGTTTAGGAGCAAATGTAGTTTTAAATATAAAATGACTTGTTTGACACCAATGACCAGTATATTATTATATATCATAAAATCGGTAGTTCCAGTACTTAAATCTGATTGGCTGAGCCATTTGTCCAGCTGTGACATTACTGACAGTAACACACACCTCTGACCGCTTCACATTTGTACCTTTGTGTGATATACAATACATTATTTTTGCGATGTTTTCCCAAAACTGTTCTGTAATTTAGCCACAAGATGGAAGTTTTTGATGGATAGAAAAATCAGAAACCTATCAATCAGCGTTCACTTTAAAAGCCAGATTTCACGTCGTGGAAGACTAGTTTATTAACATTTAAGTTTATAATAAAGGCATTCATGAATTAAACCTTGTTTTTTTTATTATAGTCTGTTTGAAGCCGTTTTATAAAAGCAATTAGGCACTCGAGGTTGTGTATTATTGTGAATAAATCAGAGGAAAGATGCCTAATAACAACTCTTTACATTAATGTACATCCTCTAATGCCTTATTGCTTTAATACATCACTGTATTTTAACATTGCAGCATCCGTGTGTAAGCAGCATGATAATATTGTAGTTGATGGATGTTAAGCAACTTTAACTTTTACATTCAGTGGTTAAGGTGATTAATCTGAAAGTTGGCGGGGTTTAATCCCAGGCCCACGCAATTAACCAGTGTGGGTCCTTGAGCAAGGCCCTTAACCCTCATTTATTCAGGGGGAGGCTTTACAATGGCTATGTTGGGATACTTGTAAGTTGTTTTGGATAAAGGCATCTCCTAAATGTAAATGTAATTTATTTAACCTTAAATACCACAACAATAAAAATATCTAAAGTCAAATAATCTGACACACAAATACTTGTTATATTTTACAATATTATAATGTAATTTTATATTTTACTTTACATTTTTATTTTTAAAATCTATGTATAAAACCAATATATATACTTTATAGGGGCAATTTAGAGTACCTAATTCACATTGAATTCATATTTTAGACTGTAGGAGAAAACGGGGAACCCAAACAAAACCCAAACGGGAACGGTGAGAACATGGAAACTCCACCCAGATTGGTGCTAATCACTATACCACCATGTCACCCCTGTTTGAATAAATATAGTAGGGTAGAAAATACAATAGTTCCCATTAAAACATAATGCAGTAAAAGTATAAAGCAGCATCACATCGACAACTTTTTTTACAACTGTTCACAATAAACAGGGAGACAGAAGTCTGAAAAACTGACTGGCATGTCTGCATTACTTATTAAATTACCAGATATTATTATCAGTATCAAGTCCAGTGAACCGTTTTGACCGTCTTACACTGATAACATTTTGGTAAGATGTAATGCTGCTGGAATGGATTCACAGGGTCTCACTGCCGCTCTTATGGGAATTGTTTGGAACCAAACAAGGGCCGGCACTCATTTGCCTGTGATCTGCAACAAATCCAAGAGCCTTAATGACTCCCTCTGGCTGTGTAATGGCAGGTATTAAAGTGCTTATCCCAGTAAGGCCTTTCGTTTTCCCAGGACAGATACACATGGCTCTACTCAAGCAGGCCTCTGAGGTGGCTATGCTGACTCGGAGAGAAGTGGCTGGAAAAAAGGAACTGATTGATGGCTCAGGAGATGAGTGGAAGGCTGGGTAAAAGAGAGTTAGCTGAAAATTATAGGAAAAAGTTAACCCCTGACATCAACAGTGTAGCACTACTGGGCTCCACAAATTATGGCACAGTTCCACATCAAAAAATCGTTTTTGTTTCCTCATCACAAAAGCCTTAAAATCACTATCATGAATTAAGCACTGGTCGCAGAAATGATCTCGTGCTGTCACATTATAATACTCTACCACAATGGCATTTGAAATGTTTAAAGAAATAATGTTTTTGGAGAACTTTCTGATAAAGGATATGCCAATCAAGAGTTTAATATTAGCTAATATTTATAAATTAGTTTTTAAAATGTTATTAAATAAAAGAGATAACTCTGCAGTATAGTAAACACAGTTTTGTATTTTGTTGACTTTAATACAGCAATTAAGGCATTATAGGGTGTGCATTACTGTGAACAAATCACAGGAATTTTGTGTAGAGGAGTACAGTTTGACCTCTTTCTTGTAATTTATTTACAATAATGCACAACCTCGAGTGCCTTATTTTTGAAGCGAACGCTGATCGCTGATTAACAGGTTTCCAGTTTCTGTAACAATAAAAAACTTCCATCTAGTGGCCAAATTACAGAACACAGTTTTGTGGTCAGAGGTGTGTGTTATTGTCAATAATGTCACAGCTGGACAAGCAAAATTGAAAACCAGTTTTAAATTTTTAATTAAATTTTTAAATAGTTGACAGAATAGTAAAGAGATTTGGTTAGCCATCCATCCATTATCTTCTGCTTAATCCTCTGCTAGGTTTGGGAAGGGGGGGTTCCCCATGCCCATCTAGGGGAGAACGTTTCAGGTGCTGGGCAGATACTCCCAGAACAGGGCGACAATCTATAGCTGGATTTGGTTATGAATTAACATTTTTATTTGCATTTCACCGTCACACTTTTCATCGTCATAATGGCATCATAGTTTGAATGTTATATGGTCTCGGGTCTCAGTGTGGTGGTGGTACACACTGTTTTAACCAGACTTTATGTTACACTAACTTATATATAATCAATCCTGATCATTTACCAAACTGATTTAAATGCCGAGTGTTTCTCAGTTTTTTTATTACTATTTCAAGAAATACAGCAAGTACTTGCATAGGAAATGTATCTTAAGTTGTTAGAGAGATAGAGAAAGAGAGAGTTAAGACCTCAAAGTGCATGCCATCATTACTAAAGGCTTACGAAATAACTTACTGCCAGTATCAATGGTTATTTGGTAAAATATATTTTGATTTTCAAGACACTCTGACAGGTGCATAGACTATTCATTGTTTATATCCGTGGTTAATCCTTAATTAGTTGTGTCACACAATATACAACTTTTTTTTTTTTTTTTTTTAATATGAGCTTTGTAAATTACTTTAAATCTGATCACACACAATCTGATAATTCTAATACTGAAACTGAAATTAATACACAATTCAAATTCCGATTTATTTTAAATGCATCTCTAACATTACAACACACAGTTCAGTTCAAAGACCATGATTATTTCCTTGTTCATGTTACAACACCTAATTCAGATTTAAGCCAGCTGACTTTTCCGAGCCCTTTTACCCTTTTTCAGGCCAATTCCACACCCACACAGAGGTTACCGGAACCCTTCTCTTAGACGAGCCAAATCAAGAGAGAACTGCAAGGCCTGGCACAGGGTTTTGTTTCAGACAGATACAGTTGGCCCACATCGAGGCATGCATCATCCTGTACAAAGGCTCCACTGTGCGCTATCAATCATGTGAAGCCAGCTTGGAGCCATAAATCCCTCCTTTGAGGAAATTCCCCCTTTCAAATTTACAAAATGGTGGTAGTAGTGGTGGTGGAGGGAAGAGAAACATGCTTGTTGAAAGTCAGTGGAATGATGATATTAAGGGATGAGGGCAGATGTGTGCGAGTGTGTTTTGAGGTTTTCATATGTTATAGTCCTGTGTCTTGTAAAATTTTGAATTGAATTCAGAAAGCAGATATGAGAAGTGATGAGTCAGCTTTGCAGTGGATCAGCTGTTGTAATTTGAGTTCAGTATGAACATATTCCTCAGGGGAAAAAAGTGTGTATTTTATTTAGTTTTTATACAATGCAATATTATACAATACAAAATAAATATTATAAAATGGGTAGCCTTGGTCCCGAGTGGGCCCAGCAATAGATTGGCACCCTGTCCTGGGTGTATCTGCCCAGTGACTGAAATATTCTCCCCTGGATGGGCATGAAGATTCCCCCGCGACCCTAGTAAAGGATTAAGTGGAAGAAAATGAATGAATAAAACTATATAGGACAGCATGTTGGCTAAGTGGTTAGCACGTTAGCCTCTCAGCACTGGGGATCCAGGTCCGAATCCCAATCTGGGTGCAGTTTTCATGTTCTCCCTGTGTCTACGTGGATTTACTCTGGGTTCTTCAGTTTCCTTTCACAGTCCAAAAACATGTATTTATCAAGCTCAATTGAATGCTTTTAATTAATAGTGTCTGTATATGTGTGTGTGTGTGTGTGTGTGTGTGTGTGTGTGTGTGTCTGTGTGAGTTAGTGTGCCTAACAAAAGATCTGCCCCATGACTCGAATATAGGATCAAGCGAAAGATAATGACATGAGAGTGGCTCAGAAGTTAGGACGTTGGCACACAAGGTGGCTCAGAAGTTAGCACGTTGGCACACAAGGTGGCTCAGAAGTTAGCATGTTCGTCTCTCGGTGCTCGGGATCCGAAAAAACTTCCTGTTATGTTGATATTTTAGGGAAGAAATCTTGGGAGGACCAAGGCTCAGTGGGGGACTCATCCTCCTTGAGTGGCCGGGCAGCATCAACAGTGTAGGACAGCCATGTACAGATTGTGTGGTGATTAGATATCCGTATTTAACAATTGAAAAACAATTGGAAAATTACATAATTCCAATGAGGGCATTTTGCAAGACTCCCAGTCCAATACAATCCGGGTTCCATCCAGTAATTTTCATAGCCACAGTGCTTCGGCAGAGCCTTGGATAAAGAGGTAGTAAGATAGTATGTTGTTTAAAGTGTGCAGTGTTTACAGCTACCATGCAAATCACCAAGAATGCCAAAGCAATGTCTACGATGATATAAGGTATATATGAATTTATAATATATGATGCCAGTGCATCTGAAATACATTATCTCTTTGCATACATACAAACATACATTTATATAGCCTACTGCCATAATCCATCCCCTAATACATTGGACAAAATAAAACTGCAGGTCTTACAGCAAACCAGTTCCTTATTGCACAATAATTTCATTGATGTCTTAAGTAATAATGATTTTCAAGTCTACTCTCAAGCCACATGGCCGAATTAATCATGGCAGCATGACAATTTTTTTTAAACATCACCTTAGGGCTCAATATACATACAACAGCAGTTCCTGCCCCTGGCATTTACCCACAGCGATGTATCCTGACTCATCAAATCTTTTCATTATCTCATGATCTGTAGATGATGAAAGATCTGCATTATTTGTAGGCATTCACTAAGAAATATTGTCTTTAATATGCCTGAAAATACTTTCTTTAAGTATGGTACAAATGGTGAACTACAACCATGTATTTGTTGAATTTAATAACTATTTTTGATGACATCACCTGTTACCAGTGAACCTGCTAATTGTGGAACGAAGCTACTATAACCTTTTCAGCCTTAACCGTTTTTTAATTATTAATTGCAAGCAATAATTTCATATTTTGTTTTGTATTTAACAAAACAATTTAATTTTAGTATAATTTAAAGGTTTCCAATAAAAAACAGTAACAATAAGTAACAGTTTTATCATTTAATAAATATTTGTGGCTCAGTGGTTAGCACGTTCACCTCCCAGCTTTCTTCGTGTCACTGTTGGTTTCATCCCACAGTCCCACAAAATGCAGATTGAAGGTGCTTTGGCTTCTCTAAATTGCCCTATTAAGTGTGTGCCTAGCCATGGATTTGCGCCCTGTCCTGCTGTATCCCTGCATGGATGCTGGGAAAACACGCACCCACGACTCTAGAGCCTTACATAGGACTAAGTCAGTGCTTCTCAAATAGTGGGGCGCGTCCCCCTGGGGGAGCGCAGTGCGGTGCCTTGGGAGGCACATAGCCAGATATCGCAGAGCAAGTGATATTAAGTGTACTGAACAAACCCTCAAGAAACAACATTGAGAAATATTTACCAGAGATGGCGGAAAGAAAGGCGGAGAGAGACGAAGATAACGAGTGCAACAAAAGTCAACCGAAAGTTAAATGTTGAAGCGTATGTAGCGCCTGGCTTCACTGTAACTGTAACTTCACTGTAACGAAGGGAGACGAAGGAAAAACGGTGCGTATGCTGCATCTTAAAATGTTGTCAGCGGACAGCGTGAAGGCAAATAAATGAAGGCTTCACTTAAAGACATTACACACCAATCACACTGATAACTGCTTGAGTTTTTTAATTGTAAACGTGACGCGTATAACCAGCAATCATAACGCTTTATGAAAGCTACTACAGAAAAGCTGTGCGCTGCAAAACAGGTGCATTGGAGACATTAGTTCTGACTTCATTCATTCATTATCTCCCGCTTTATCCTCTATTAGGGTCGCGGTGGGGTTCCCCATGCCCATCCAGGGGAGAACGTCTCGGGCGCTGGGCAGATAGACCCAGGACAGGGCGCCAATCCATCGCTGGGCACACACTCATTCACACAGACACACTCTAAACGGGGCAATTTTTGGAGAATTCAATTAACTTGATCCATGTTTTTGGACTGTGGGATGAAACCGGAGAACCCGGAGGAAACCCACGCAGACACGGGGAGAACATGGAAACTCCACCCAGATGGGGATTCGAACCGGGAATCCCTAGCGCTGAGAGGCGAACGTGCTAACCACTAAGCCACCGTGCCGCCTAGTTCTGACTTCCTCAAAAAAAAAAAAAAAAAAAAAAAAAAAAAATTGTTGTATTCATTTTTGTTTTGTAGGTTAAAGTGTTAATAAATTGTGCTCCTGAATTTGAATGTATTATTATTTATTGATTTTATTTCATTTCATTTTTCAGTATCAAATGCCAGTCAGTTCAAAAATGTTTCTAGTTTAAATAAGGATTAGTTTCTTTTACAAACTAAAAAACAAAGTTAATAAAATTATTCTGTTCTAAGTTGATCTATATTTCTTTTTTGTTTTTTTTATTGTTAATAAGGATACATTGTTATAAAAGAGGTGTACTTATAACAAATTTATAGACAAATCATCCTACAGTGGGCGTGTAAAAATACTTTATCCCATTTTGTCATGTGGCGCAAAATGTTTTCTTCTTCCTAGGGGGGGCTTAACAGAAAATAATTGAGAATCACTGGACTAAGTGGAAGACTATGAGATGAGGGGCGGCATGGTGGCTTAGTGGTTAGCACGTTCTCTTCTCAGCACTGGGTTCAATTCCCAATCTGGGTGGAGTTTCTATGTTCTCCCTGTGTCTGTGTGGGTTTCCTCTGGTTTGCCCCCACAGTCCAAAGATTTTCCCCATATATTATGTGTGTGTGTGTGTCTGTGTGAATGAGTGTGCTCAGCAATATCTTGGTGCCTTGTTTTGGGTGTATCTTCCCAACGCCTGAAACATTCTCCCCTGGATGGGCAAGGAGACCCCTCCCTCTCTCTGTGACCCTAGTAGAGGATGAAATCAACTTACAGTAAATACTACAATAGAGGCAGCAAAAGAGTTAGCCTATCCCAGTGCTTACACAATGCAAACTGGAAAAACCCTGGAACACCACGCCGTTGCAGGTAAAATAGAAACTAATTCACACAGATCCACACCTTTGTGCGACTGCCTATAATAATTTGGCAAAAATGGATGAGGTGGCCTTTGTGTTTGGTATTTTTTTGACACTCACTCACCTAAAACTCTTAAACATGAACGTCACTGCCCTGTACTTATTATTAGTTTTTAATCCTAAACCCACCTAGTTCTGCCTTGTTAGTCAAACCGCATTCGAGCTTCTTAATATGTGTAGGTAGCAGACAAGGTAATTCAATTTGCAGGCCAGTGTTACTTAAGCGTTGGGACTAAGACACACTTCCAGCAGAATACCCCCGAACAACGGAGTTCATTCATACTGGGGAGGAATATTCCATTTCACAGTAATTACAACCCTCAGCCATCTTTTTACAGATGTATTAATTATACAAAGCATCACCGGAAAGTCATGCAGAATACTAACAACCACAATTGCAGCAGACTTTTTCCTAAAACACAGTGTTCATAAAATAGTGAAAAAAATACAAGCCTGCTGATGTTTTCTTTAATTTAGTTACAAATTATTAAAATAAAAAAGCAGCCTCGGATATGTATCTAGTGCTTAAGGGAAGAAATCCATTCAAGCTGAGATTTGGAAAAGGGATCGGTGAGATAACCATGGAATAATATTAACCACAATACTTTTATTGTGAGGCAATTTACAATTAAATCTTGACCTTTACAGTAAGGCAGACATGACGAACTATAACTAGAAACAGCAGCTAATGCAGTACTCATTTGCCATACCTCTGCCTAAATCTATTCTTTACCCCGGGCGTAGTGGCCTAACTTCTCAGATCATTATTATGTTTATCAAGTTCCCTTAATCAAGCTGTAAGTACAACTGAATTATTCTATATCCTACAAGGACACCTAAGCTGTCACTGCTTTTTAATGAGTTTCAATTAAGCTGTTACTTGCAGAAGAATGGCACCGAGCATCTCTCGAGCAAGTGCTCGTAGCCAAGCAGGGACACATGGAAACAAAATGTTTATTATGACACACTTGATTTTGCAATGTCAGCTGCCATATAAAGGTATGCTGGTAATTAGTATTATTATCAGTATTTTAAAAATGTAGCTAACAATTTAAAGTGCTTTCCATTGTATAAAACAGGTAGTTCTGGTTCTTAAATCTGATCTGTTTGTCCAGTCATGATATTATTGACAATAATGCCCTCCTCTGATGGCTTTACATTGTCCATGTGGTAGAACATTAACCTGGATCCCCAGCGAGAGGCGAACGTGCTAACAACTAAGCCACTGTGCACGTCATTATTTTTATTTGTAGTTTATGACTTTTTATACAAATGTATCTAAAAGGAGCGGCACAGTGGCTTAATGGTTCATATTCGTGTGGGTTTTCTCTGGGTTCGCCGGTTTCCTCCCACAGTCCAAAAACATGGATTCAAGGGTAAATTGCCCCATATGGTGTTTGTTTGTGTGTGTCTGTGTAAGTAAGTGTGCCCAGCGATACATTAGCGCACTGTCCTGGGTGTATCTGCCCAGTGCCAGAAACATTCTCCCCTGGATGGGCATGGGGACCCCACTACGACCCTAGTAGAGGATTAAGAGGAAGACAATAAATGAATAAATGTATCTTAAGACCTTTAAAGTAAATACATATACATACATATCCATAGTTGCTTTTTTTCTGCCTTGCTGAGTGATCATTTACACATTGACTTTAAACATCACTCAGTCACATACTAACTGCTCCTGCTCCGGCATGAGCCAAGCTCCTACTGACCTCTAGGGAAGAACTGAGCATAAGACGAGGAGGTCAGCCAGAATTTGCAAACATTGAGTTGATTCATCAAATTACTTCCCGTGTAATTGCATGGTACAACTCATCATGAAACATGCTGGCAATAAAGCTGTCAAGAAGCCATCAACACTCCATGTTAAATGAAGATGCAAAAAGCAAGGGGATAGTGGAGGTGGTGGAAAAAGGGCTTATCTGGACATTAGCCAGTGAGGTGGTCCGAATACAAGCTTGGCTACGAAATAAGGCAGAACAGTCATGGGGAATAACGAAGCACTTTTCTTTTTTTTTTCCAAATACTCTGAATTATTATAAGGCCCTAATATCTTGAAAATGCGGTTCATGATGATGTCATGTTTTGCTGTAACATGCCAATAGAGTAAGAATGTACTTGAACAGATTAAACTGATTAAATGGCTTTAATTAGAAATCCAAAATTAGAACTACGAGCAAAAAGCTAAATATGTTCTGATCCTAATTACATTTAGAGTTCGATGCTGAACAACCGATGATGAAACCAGATTAATCAAAGGCTCCTCTCTTTTTTCGCTGTGTAGAATTGTAAAAGTTTTCCTTTCTAATTGTTACAGATTGCGCCATTAGCAAAATATTACCATAGCTCCTGCACCCACAGACAGTAACTGGCAGGGGTTAATTTGCATAATAAATCTTAATTGAGACTCATTAAGTACTTGATTGGATGCAAACCAGGTACACACTGTAGACAATTTTCAGATTAATGAAGTTTCTGGCTTTGCGAGCAACACTTCATTCCTTACCGGTGGTCCGTGATAGACAGACCGTACCTTTAGGGGAGGCTGGCATTTGAAGACTGGCTGGCAGTAGAGGAGTGCAAAAAAAGGCAAAAGATCAAACCTGAACAACTTTATCAATATTTAGATTAAATATATTATATTTAATGACGGCTACAATAAAAAGTTGTATCTTCAACTTTGTCAGAGATATTGTCCTGATATATATTTTAGGCATGTGCAGTGTGTGTAGGGCAGGGAAAGCTAGTTGATATATTACTGACTGTAGGCCAAAAGACTGAAAGAAATAGCCCTAGTAACTTGGTGATTGACAAGTTTAATTGTTTGCCACAGGTTTGAATGACAGGTAAACAGATACACACTATATTTAGAGCATTCAGTTTACCTTGAATCCATATTTTTGGACTAAGGGAGGAAAGTCGGAGAACCCGGAGGAAACCCACACAGACATGGGGAGAACATGAAAACCACCCATAGTGGAATTCGAAACTGGAATACCCAGCGCTGAGAGGCAAACATGCCAACCACTAAGACACCGGGCAAGATAGATTGATCTTTTCTTAGACACAAATCTGAGCTGAAGAAACGAGAGAGAGCGGCCCAATGGCATTTTCTTAGCATGCCCGTCTCTTGGCGCTGCAGATTTAGGTTTAGGATGAAGTTTCTATCCCCCCCCCCCCCTGTGGTTTCCATTCCAAAAAAAAGGATTTAAAGTATATTGGCCACTCTATTGCCCAGCGATGGATTGGCGCCCTGTCCTGGGTCTATCTGCCCAGCGCCCGTTCTCCCCTGGATGGGCATGGGGAACCCCACCGCGACCCTACTAGAGGATAAAGTGGGAGATAATGAATGAATGAATGAATGAATGAATGGCCACTCTATATTGGCCCTATAACTACTATAGGATGTGTGTGTTTCTGTGTGAGTGAGTGGGTGCCCAGCTCTGTGCTGGGTGTATGTACCCAGTACCCAAAATATTCTTTCCTGGATGGGCATAAGGTACCCCCTGCAACCCAAGTATAGGAAGTAAGCAGAAGTGCTAAATGAGATGAGATGATTTACAGGGTTACAGTGACACACAGTGTGTGTGTGTGTGTGTGTGTGTGTGTGTGTGTGTGTGTGCATGACACAAATTTGTTGTGCTGCCTCTTTTAGTTCTAAAAGACTGTTTCCACATTTTATGCAGCACACTGTTCAGATACAAGTGAATAATTATCATGTCACCGAAGTAACACGACTCCATTCTTTGCCATTATTCATTTTCTCAGCTCTGTTGTTAACATGCGATTTACTAAATCAACATGTGCACATAACGCTGATGCTAGAGAAGCCGCAATATGCTTTTGTTTTCCCCCGATATCTTCTAAGAATTTCCAGATTTACATTATTTGACATTTGTTGTCCACTTTCCTAAAACTACTTCAGCAACACCTACAAGCGAGCTGCAAGCAACTGCTTTGGTGACACAATGTGAAGCTTGTTCCCAGTACTAGGCTTTTGCCAAGGGTTAGGTTTTTGTTTTTCGTAGCATCAGCAGTACACCATGTTGTTTTAGTGATCGCATGCACCTTCAGACATAAGGGACATGAACTGCAACTAACACAAAGGACTTAGGCGGCGATTAAGCAACCTAGTTTTATATTACGATGACAGGGAGAGCCCTGCTTTACTTTTGCAATTCAGATATTTTTCTGAATGCATGCTCAAAAAAACAAATCCTGAATTAGTACATAGTCCAAGCTGGAGGCTTAAACAAGGCAATGAACCCTCAGACTGCGTCACATGCCCATTGTTGTAAATCAAGTCAAATTTATACCCCACTTACAGATATGATCACAGAGACTCACAAAAGTCTGAGTCAAATCCCCACATGAACAGCCAAAGGCAACAGTGGCAAGTAAATATTCTCTATGTGAGGAAGAAACTCTGAGACAGAACACGCTCGAATATGACCCTGATCTTTATCTGGGTGGATCACTCTGAAATAAGGCATTTCTATATAATGTAAATTGGGATAAACTTGTAATACTACTCTGACACGCTAGCACCCCACTTAGATACCACATTACGGCATTATTTCAATCAGAGCTGTAACAGTGCTGTATTATGGCAAAATAGCCTTTCCTTGATAAAAATATAAGATATGGCCAACAAAAGTTGATAAATAACTTATTCCATCCATCTTTTGACAGACACCATGAAAAAGCCAGTGATTATGAGAACAGTGGGGCAATTATGTGGCAGGGTACTGACTACATTAAGCTAGGCTGGAACACACAACAACAGAGCGCACATGTGAAGGTTTGGGCTACAGTAACCATGCATTTTAGTCAGGAGAAAAAACAAACTAAAATATGAATAATAAATATTAACTAAACAAATAAGAAAAGAGGGCAGCACGGTGGCTTAGTGGTTAGCACATTCGCCTCTCAGCGCTAGGGATTCCCAGTTCAAATCCCCATCTGGGTGGAGTTTCCATGTTCTCCCCATGTCAGCAGGGGTTTCCTCCGGGTTCTCCGGTGTCCTCCCACAGTCCAAAAACATGGATCAAGTCAATTGAATTCTCAAAATTGCGCCATATAGAGTGTGTATGTGTCTGTGTGAGGGAGTGTCTGCCCAGCGATAGATTGGCGCCCTGTCCTGGGTGTATCTGCCCAACCCCCGAATCTTTCTCCCCTGGATGGGCATGGGGAACCCCACCCCATTATCTCCCTAATATAGGATAAAGCGGGAGATAATGAATGAATCAATAAGAAAAGATTCAAACAGATTTAGGCTGAAGCGTTGACAGGATTATCAAAGTGTCTGAGAAATCAGGTTAAAGCAGAGATGTCTGAGGAATTTATAGACCAAGAAGAAGCAGAGTGATGTGCAACAAGAACAGACTATCACTATCATCATCATCATTATCATCATCATCACATTTTTTAGCATTACAACAACAAGACTTACAACAACAATAATAAGGATAATATTAAGGATAATAATAATAATCGGGGGGGGGGGGGGGGGGGGGGGGGGGGGGGGGGGGGGGGGGGGGGGGGGGGGGGGGGGGGGGGGGGGGGGGGGGGGGGGGGGGGGGGGGGGGGGGGGGGCTTAGTGGTTAGCACGTTCGCCTCTCAGCGCTAGGGATTCCCGGTTCGAATCCCCATCTGGGTGGAGTTTCCATGTTCTCCCCGTGTCTGCGTGGGTTTCCTCCGGGTTCTCCGGTTTCCTCCCACAGTCCAAAAACATGGATCAAGTTAATTGAATTCTCAAAAATTGCCCCATATAGAGTGTGTCTGTGTGAGTGAGTGTGTGCCCAGCGATGGATTGGCGCCCTGTCCTGGGTCTAACTGCTCAGCGCCCGAGATGTTCTCCCCTGGATGGGCATGGGGAACCCCACCGCGACCCTAATAGAGGATAAGCGGGAGATAATGAATGAATGAATGAATAATAATAATAATAATAATAATAATAATAATAATAAATAAATAAATAAATAAATAAATAAATAAATAAATAAATAAATAATAATAGTAAAGATGAAGTTGATGATGATAAAAATAATACAAATAATAATAATACAAATAATAATTATAATAATTATAATAACAAGAAATTTATACTAAATTATAAACTGAAGACAGTGATACAGCAAGTGCATGAGCCTTCTTTCTTACAGAAGGCATGATGTCAGTAAGCACAGTTAAAAATGTCAGATTTAATTGTCTGATTAAAATAATTAACTCTCATTATCATTGCCCTGGTCATAAACAGTACAGTACAGTACTGCAATAATAGTGTTCCTAAACCTTTTTTCTGCCTTGAAATATAAGCAGACTGCTGAGTAAATATGCACGCTTTATTTACATTGCTCTCAGTTTGCATTTGCATGCTGTTTAAATTTATACTGAAAAAGGACATATACAGAATGTTTCTGGCTATTTATTTTTGTGTTTCTCGATAATTACGTTGTATTTTATACATTCAGAACTGTTCACAGACCTTACTTTGTAAAAAAATTCTAATAAAATTTTTATGCATAAAACTTTATTTGCCTAATGTTTTACAGTACATCTGTCAGATTTAAACAATTTGAATAATATTTAAAGTAAAAATTAACCTTATGAGTCTAAAATAACTAATAATTGTTAACTTTCAATTATTTAAAAATAATAACAATAAAATTAAAAAATTAAATAATGTTTAATGTTGTGATCTTTGTATTCGCAAGTACCCAAATGTAAGTACTTGTACTTGTCTGACAGAACGTGGTAGTAGTGCCCTGACTGCGAATGTTAATTATCCACAAACTATACATACAACCCTATCAACAATGGGAATCTCCCCCAGCTGCAGGGGGTTCAGCCCAGCAGTCGGATTTTCCACACTCTGACTTATACGCATCACTAAAACATAGCGCCTGACAAAAGAAGCGCTTGCTAAGGACCAAAAATAAAACAACTATTAACTGTAACCATTATTCCTACTCCCGTTAGAAATTTACAGGGATTTGCAAGGTTTAGCTTGCTACTGTCTGAATAAAAAAGTCCAGAATCCTCGTAAACATGACTATAATTTTAATATTTACACAAATAGTAGATGCTTTTGTCAGAAGCAAATCACAAATGAGAGAACAATATAATAATATCAACAGATGTCACGGTGTAACTTTTCCACCCTAGTACTCTTCAGTTAGAATAATTCTTAAAAAAACACCAACATCCAATCATAAATGAATATTCTGCAGCACACACAAAAGTGTGATTTATATATATAAATAAATTATTCAGAACAAAACATCCAATTGTTGTTATATACAACAATATATTACTTGTATATATTATATATTACTTCACTTTTGTGTGTGTGTGTGTGTGTGTGTTTGAAAACAAACAGAATGTCATTTATTCATTTAGCAGACGCTTTTATACAAAGCGACTTACAAATGAGAGAATAATATAACACTATCAACATATTTCATCATGTAACATTCCACTTGGTAGTAATGTTTCAGTTAGTACTCTGAATAATTATTTTATTTTAATACTTCTATTATGTGTGTTTGTGTGTTTTGTGTGAAAATCTCGGTAGTAACACATACACCATGTTCTCCTAATGCCCTCGTGACTATGATCCGTTTTAGGTCGAATTAGGCTTTGTGTGCATATCAACAGGATCCTATTGAAGTGAAAAATAAAGTAAATATGACAGAAGCCTGATACCTGATCCTAGCC
>JAFMOD010000284.1:1956859-1964359 GCA_019802435.1 Corydoras maculifer | reverse complement strand
GAGTGATCAGAACGAAGAGCCGGTAGTGTTTTTTGTGGAGGAAAAGCGGGATCGTGCGCTTCTCCGGTAGAATCCCAGTATCGGAGACGCTGTCTTGTCAAATCAGGTGTCAGGACGGGGTGTCTCTCTCGCCTTCTCGGGTCGGATCTATGGCGGACCGTTTTTTTCCCGTTCTTTCCTTCTTCTTTTCTTCTTTCCGTCTCTTTTTCCCCCCCGCTCTCAAAAGGCAGAGGACGAGCGCTGTCAAAACGCCCGATCCGCTTAGCGAGCGAAACGAGGGACGAGGGCAGAGAGAAAGCGTCGCTGTGAAACAGAATCTCAGCTCAGCTCAGGCACGGTGAGGCGATGCCAGCCAACATCGATCCCGAGAACAAACTGAACATTAAAAAAAACACACTCCTCCTCCTCCTCCCTCGGCTGGACCCGATGATGGCAGCTAGACATTTGTTACACTAGATAATGTGCGATCTTATTAAAGAGACAGAGGCCGGAGAAATGGGATTATTACTTGGTTCGTGGAGTGGAGCACTTTTTTGGGTGCTTTTCACCTCGTCGCACAAACTACTGAGGCAGCGGCCGGAGTCGACTGCTTTATCCACTGTTACTGAGAATGTATGAAGAACGTGGTTTCTAAACTGATAGAACATTAATTTCTGTTGTTGTTTTAAGGTATTGGAACATCTATTGTTTAATGTGTAATCTACTCTGATGAAAAATTCCTTATTACAATATATCAGATCTGCAATACACTGCACTGTGAACTATATATATATTCAATTATTCATTCATTATCTGCTTTATCCTATATTAGGGTCACGGTGGGGTTTCCCATGCCCATCCAGGGGTGAACGTTTCGGGCGCTGGGCAGATACACCCAGGACAGGATGCCAATCTATCGCTGGGCACACACTCACTCACACAAGACACACTCTAAACGGGGCAATTTTGAGAATTCAATTAACTTGATCCATGTTTTTGGACTGTGGGAGGAAACCGGAGAACCCGGAGGAAACCCACGCAGACACGGGGAGAACATGGAAACTCCACCCAGATGGGGATTCGAACCGGGAATCCCTAGCGCTGAGAGGCGAATGTGCTAACCACTAAGCCACCGTGCCGCCTATATATATATATATATATATATATATATATATATATATATATATATATATATACTCTACTAGGGTCGCAGGTGGGTTCCTTGCCCATCCAGGGGAGAATGTTTTGTGGACTGGGCAGATACACCCAGTCAGATACTGCCTCACATCCTCACCAACAAACACATATGATGATACATCTACATGATGATACATTTACATTTATTCATTTAGCAGATGCTTTTATCCAAAGCGACTTACAAATGAGAACACCACAAGTCAATGGTTATGGACAAAATCGGCTACACCGTAAAATTATCATATCCTGCAACCCCCCCCCCCTTTTTTTTTCTACAACAGGTGTTTTTTAAAAAGATGCGTCTTCAGTAGTGTCTTAAAAATGGAAATTGTCTCTGCCTTATGGACAAAGTTGGGAAGATTGTTCCACCATTTTGCAGTGGTGAACGCCACGGAGTGAGAATTAGTTCCTTGGTGTAGTGGAATCACCAGGCGACAATCATCACAAGAGCAAAGTAGTGATTGGAAAAGTTATAAAGATATATATTACAGTATTTATTACAAATATATATATATATATATATATATATATATATATATATATATATATATATATATATATATATATATATATATATATATATGGGCGGCACGGTGGCTTAGTGGTTAGCACGTTTGCCTCTCAGCACTAGGGATTCCCGGTTCGAATCCCCATCTGGGTGGAGTTTCCATGTTCTCCCCGTGTCTGTGTGGGTTTCCTCCGGGTTCTCCGGTTTCCTCCCACAGTCCAAAAACATGAATCAAGTTAATTGAACTCTCAAAATTGGCCCGTTTAGAGTATGTCTGTGTGATTGAGTGTGTGCCCAGCGATGGATTGGCGCCCTGTCCTGGGTCTATCTGCCCAGCGCCCGAGATGTTTTCCCCTGGATGGGCATGGGAACCCCACCGCAACCCTTATAGAGGATAAGCGGGAGATAATGAATGAATGAATGAATGAATGAATATATATATATATATATATATATATATATATATATATATATATATATATATATAATATGTATTGCAAAAACATACACATTGCAGAAACATACAGAAATTGCCCCATATTAATGTGTGTTTGTGTGAGTAAGTATGCCCTGTGATAGGTTGGCGCCCAATCCTGGGTGTATCTGCCCAGCCCCCAAAATGTTCTCCCCTGGATTGACATGGGGAACCCCTGCAACCTTAAAAGAGGATTAAGTAGAAGATAATGAATGAATTTCGTTTTGAATTTGAATTACTTTTGGTGTTTGTGTTTAGGTAAAATTATTAAAAATTGCCCATTTGGCCCATGATTCATTAATTAATTAATTAATTATCATTCAGTGTCATTACTTTACTTTTGATGATAACGGCTTTAATAGCTGCCAGCTATTAATTAAAAAAATGCTAGATATCAAAGTTAGAAATATAGTTATGGTAAGACTATATATATATATATATATATATATATATATATATTTTTTTTTTTTTTTTTTTTTTTTTTACTAGTAGATTAAGCATTCATTTTAAAGGATCTGGCAACAAGGCCATCTGTGCCTGCAGCCAAAATAGAGCAAGCGGTGATGTATAGGCAGGAAGAACATGTCACTTAGTTTAAATTCTCAGCTTGCAGTAGATTGTAACTAGAACTTTATTTCCTAATCTTGCATTCCCTCTGCATTCAGTCATAATTAAAACAAGAGGAAAGTTAAAGACGCTAACAAAAGAAAAAAAAAGCGAGAGAGACAGAGAAAGAGGACGTCTTCTTAATCTTGAGTAATTATTGTACATATATATATATATATATATATATATATATATATATATATATATATATATATATATATATATATATATATACTGCCTGACCAAAAAAAAGGTCACACAATATTTTGTTCAACCATCTTAATTTAGATTACAACACGCATTAGCTGCGACATCATTTCTACAAGATTCTACGATGTCATAAATTTTATTTCTGTCCATACTTGCAAAAAATTTCTGTTAAATCTTGTGTTGATGATATTTGGACCAATGCATGAAGTCCAATTTATTCCTAGTGAGATTCAGATCTGGAGTTTGTGGTGTACAACATGATGCGTCATGCTCCCTGAACCACGCTTTCACAATTTTCCGTGACCACAGGATGTGTTTTACGACATATAGCTGTTTAACAAATGAGAAGCTACTAACTGCATCAGTTAGAGTTAAATAACTTGTTGCCAGCTAAAACATATTTACCCATGCTGTAATTATTTTTTAAAGCATGAAGCATCACTAAAGGTAAAAAGCATCACTAAAGGTAAAAAACCTCACGCCATCTTACATGTACAGACATGTCTATTCATTCATTATTTCATTCATTATCTTCTGCTTAATTCTCTACTAGTGTCATGGTGGGGGTTCCTTATGCTCATCCAGGGGACAATGTTTCGGGCACTGGGCTGATACAGCCAGGATAGGATAGGATTTTTTTTTCCCCTAGTGTGTGAGCATTAACCAGTGTTAGTTTTGGGTCTAGTTTGTATACTTGCCCTTCATCAATTGGTGCCCAGATCATTTGAAATTTTGCAATGTTTTTTGACAGTAACATTACCCAAGAACTAAAGAAATGATTCAGTAAGGCCTCAAACAGCTGAAACAACCTCAAAGGAAAAACATTTTAAAACATTTACACCTCTTAATATTTTTAAAAAGCCTATTGATTACTAACTAAGGTTAGATAAGACAAATCATTATGAAGCACCTGAAATAGAAACTGAATTAAATGCTTTTACATTTGATCGAATATAGTGTATGGACAGAAAAGTGTGGAAGTAGAAACTTCAATCTTCACAAATACATCTGAACATCTTTTCCCAAAACATCATTAAAGCTGAGTATTTCCTAACTGCTTACGTAACTCCGGTCTTTATTTACAAATGGTTCTTGTAAGTACTCAAACCATACCTACTTAAATCATACTGTACATGTAACCCACTAAGTGCATCATACAGTTACTTTAATAGTAAACTGTGCTTCAATGCACACACACACACATACATACACACACATACACACACATAAGCCTGTAGAATCTAATTATTAATTCATTCATTCATTATCTTGTACTTAATACACTACTAGGGTAACGGGGAGGTTTTCAATGCTCATCCAACGCATGCTGGGCAGATACAAGCAGGACAAGCCGCGAATCTATTGCTGGGCACACTTACACAGACACATACACACAATATGGGGCAATTTAGAGCATTCAATTTACCTTGAATTCATGTTTTTTTGCCTGTGGGTGGAAACCAGAGAACCTGGAAAAAGTAATGGGGAGAGAACATGAAAACTTCACCCAGATCGGGATTCTAATAGCCCACAGCGCTGAGAGGCGAACATGTTAATCACTAAGCCACCATGCCATCAACATCTCTATTTACCTAAAGTAATTGTAAAGGCCATGTATGAAACTACTTTACTTTTCATTCTTTCAGGCTTAGCATCTTGTTCAGTTCAAGTGATTACAGCTGGGGTTGTTTTGTAATGGGGATAAATGTTTTATTTAACTTGTGAGCACGTTTATTTTCAGTTCACAAATTTGACTCGAATTCAACATGACTTCTGCATTTGTGAACACATACCGTAAACAACAAACTAAATGAGAAGCTGCATCCAAAGCCAGAGGAAGTAAAAAGTACGAGTTTAAATATAGCCTTTTTATACAGTATTCTTTATAATTACAGGGGTAAATAAACACACGCTCATGTCATTTTTATTTTGTCAAATACTTCATTAAAATTGGGGCGGCACGGTGGCATAGTGGTTAGCACGTTCGCCTCTCAGCGCTAGGGATTCCCGGTTCGAATTCCCATCTGGGTGGAGTTTCCATGTTCTCCCTGTGTCCGCGTGGGTTTCCTCCGGGTTCTCCAGTTTCCTTCCACAGTCCAAAAACATGGATCAAGTCAATTGAGTTCTCCAAATTGCCCCATATAGAGTGTGTTTGAGTGAGTGAGTGTGTGCCCAGCGATGGATTGGCGCCCTGTCCTGGGGGTATCTGCCCAGCGCCCAAAACGGTCTCCCCTGGATGGGCATGGGGAACCCCACCGCGACCCTAATATAGGATAAAGCGGGTGATAATGAATGAATGACTTCATTAACATTATGGATTTGTAAATGGCAGAAAAGCTGTTTATTTTGACTTCCACACATTTATTCTTGTAAGGCTACAATGTTTAGCCATTGCTCTATAGTGTGTGTGTTTGTGTGAGTGAGTGTGTGCCCAGTGATGGATTGGTGATGGATACACCCTGTGCTGGGTGTATCTAATGTTCTTCCCTGGATGGACATGGGGGGGTTGTATGGGGGTCTTGACTGCGTTGTCTTTATACTTAAAATTAAGACCAAAACGAAAATGAAACATTTTTAAAGTAAATGGTTTTTCTTTGCAAAACACATGATCAGCCAACATGTTTATTTACCATATATCTATATTATATACTTTATATCACATTAAGGTATAGGTGTCAAACTCAAGGCCCATGGGCCATATCCAGCCCATAATACAGGCATACAAGATCATTTTACATTGATCTATTATTATTGTCATTTATAGTCTGGTGATATGTTTTATTGGACCATGCTCATATTTTAAATTTGTGTAGGTTTTGACAAAAACATTTTTATGGAGAGCAGAAATTTTTAAAGAAATTCAAAGTTTAAGTTTATTTTTCTAAAATGGCCCAAGAGCAAAGAAAACTTAATATTTCAATTTGTCATTTTAACTCTAGTGGAAAAGCATAATTAATTAATTTTCGTTTTTTTTTTTTTTTTTGCAACATGTTTATAGATGTAAAATTTTGACAAGCGATATTTTTATACAGAGCACAGTATTTTAAGTTATATAGTTTAAGTTTATTTATTGTGGAATAATATTCCTGCCTGATTTTATTCCTATTCATATTTAGAAAACATTTACTTTTAACATGTTCAATAAATGTTTATCCTGTTTGGCTTGTGACCTAAAGTGTGCCTTGCGTTTTGGACCCCAGTGTGATTAAGTTTGACCTCCCTACGTTAGGGCATTTAGAACACTGTACAATGTCTCTTAGGTAGGAATAAAATCAAGGTGCTAGAAAAGAACATGATAGTTTCCACAGAGAGGTGATCAAACATAGCCCTCTAAAGTTGTAAGGAACCATAATTACAAATTAAAATACTACATTTTGATATGTTCGGTTTATTGTCACATTATTTCCACAAGAATAATTTTTACAATAATAAGGATTGTAACCTGTAGGTAAGTTAACATATATGTTGGAAAAGGTCCTGGTGGTGAAATTTCCTAGTTAAGAATTAATTTGATGGTAAAAACATGGCTGCTGTGGAATGGAAGACTGAACTCCAGCTCCAAAAGAATCTACAAATAAAAGTTAGAAGAAACAAGAGAACTTAGTGTTTATGAGAGACATTTAAGATGGGCAGAGGTAAAAAAAAAGAGAAAAAGCTTGACCTCTGTTTATTTTAATTGTTTAAATTGTGTATGAGTATCTTGGGTGGCACTGAGGTTAGTGGTTAGCACGTTCGCTGGCGATTTCAAGTTTGAATCCCAATCTGGGTGGAGTTTCCCCTGCGTGGGTTTCCTCCAGGTTCTCTGCCTTCCTCCAGCTGTTATAAAACATGGATTTGAGGTGAATTAATTATCCAAATTATTACCATAACCCATATTGTGTGTGTTTGTGTGTGAGTGTGCCCAGCGATATATTGGCCTGTCCTGGTATATATATATTGCCCTGTCCTGGATGTATCTGCCCAGTGCCCAAAATGTTCTCCCTGCGCTGGGGAGATCCCCAGCGATCCTAGTAAATGTTTAAGAGAAATATAATTAATGAATGATATTTAAATCCAAGTACTCATTGAAGATTGCTTCTATTTTTATGTTTTAATAATGATATAGGCCAAAACATTGTCAGTTGCTACCATATAGGTCTAAGGTTTTAAACTGAGATTATTGTGGCCAGACCTTTCCTAATTTCCTAATTCTCAGGATATGTATGCCTTGAGGGAACACTTGGGCCTTTACTTAAAGCCATGAGGTAAATAATCCAGCTGTCTTGCAGAGATTCTACTTTTTTGTTAATCCATTAGGCATTGACATTATAGTAGATTACTGTCTTCTTTTCCCCTAATGGATTTCTCTTGCTGATATTAGCCATATGGATGCCAGTCAGTGTGGCATGATGGTAGAGACCTCCCATGAACTTGAAGTGAACTCAGGCCATCAATCAGTATCGAGCTCCCACTTTGGCCTTACCTGTCTGACAGCTTTTAACAGCCCATGTGTACAAAAGCTCTGTGTAGTGACAGATATCTGACA
>JAFMOD010000284.1:1881292-1943347 GCA_019802435.1 Corydoras maculifer | reverse complement strand
TTTCCTCCGGGTTCTCCGGTTTCCTCCCACAGTCCAAAAACATGGATCAAGTTAATTGAATTCTCCAAATTGCCCCATATAGAGTGTGTCTGTGTGAGTGAGTGTGTGCCCAGCGATGGATTGGCGCCCTGTCCTGGGTCTGTCTGCCCAGCGCCCGAGACGTTCTCCCCTGGATGGGCATGGGGAACCCCACCGCGACCCTAATAGAGGATAAGCGGGAGATAATGAATGAATGAATGTAACAAATGCATCATCCTCCGCTTAATCCTCTACTAGGGTCATGTGCATGTGTCTTTGTGTGTGGGGCGGGGGATTTCCCATGCCCATCCAGAGAAGAACGTTTTTCGAGGGCAGATACACCCGGGACAGGGCACCAACCTATTGCTGGGCACACACTCACGCACACACAGACTATATAAGGGCTATTTAAAGCCTTCAATTTACCTTGAATCCATGTCTTTGGACTGTTGGAGGAAAACCCAGGAAAACCAGAGAACCCAAAGGAATCCCACATGGACATGAGGAGAACATGGAAACTCCACCTGGATTAGGATGCCAACCACTAAACCATCGTGCCATCCATTAGAAACAACGATGCACATTAAAATAGACTTATAAGTGTTATAAAGCATCACAAATATTTAAATAAGGTTTATAAATGTGTTTATAATGTATTATGAATCCTGTAAACTCTTGCATGTTAACATTTATTAGCTCACATGGTATTTTTTAAGGATTTTAAAAAAATGTTTAACGTATTGTAGGTAATATCATTTTAAAAGACGTGGCAAAATAGTTATTTCACATTTCCCTTCTGTTTTTGTCTTAGATTTTTGTGAGGTCACACAGCTTCCCGTCATGCTGATGACTTAGCATGTACTACTTATGAGGTTACAAGTCCTGTGTGGCCTGATAAATCACTGGGACTTTCTTTTACATTTCCTTCCACTTGACACCTCCCATCTGCTGGAGCTGTCCTGTCAAATTTGTACCATGCAACAATGTGACCTTTATTTAAGCTATAACTATAATGCACTTTAGCACATGCCACTCGACACTGATGGAGTCACTGAAAGAATAAGTGCAGGGATGTTTAAGTGTTTGATTCCTGCTTTTAAATCTGTTTCGACAAGTAAAATATTTTTACATTTACATGACCTTAACATGTTTAAAGGTGGCTGTTAGTAAGTATGAGATCAGGTTATTTTAGAATGTGGGGCAAACTAGCTGTGGCTTGTTCTGATGCTAATAACACGGATGATAATTATTAAAAAAAATCATGTCATCATGCTTATTAAATTAAGCTATATAACATATAAAAAGGGCGGCACGGTGGCTTAGTGTTAGCACCTTCGCCTCTCAGAGCTATGGATTCCTGGTTCAAATCCCCATCTGGGTGGAGTTTTTATGTTCTCCCCGTGTCTGCGTGGGTTTCCTTCGGGTTCTCCGGTTTTCTCCCACAGTCCAAAAACATGGATCAAGTCAACTGATTTCTCAAAATTTCCCCATATACAGTGTGTCTGTGTGAGTGAGTGAGTGTGTGCCCAGCGATGGATTGGCGCCCTGTCCTGGGTCTACCTGCCCAGCGCCCGAGACGCTCTCCCCTGGATGGGCATGGGGAACCCCACCACGACCCTAATAGAGGATAAAGCGGGAGATAATAAATGAATGAATGAATGAACATATAAAAATTTCTATAAATATATACAATACTAACCATTAAAATTACAACTCCTGATAAACAGATACATTTAAATAATATCATTGCTGCTTATTGCCTTAAAATTGTATTTAAATTACCAACCAGCATTGTTATTTAAGATCTCTCATTCTGTAAGACATTTGAATACAGTTACAATATACATATAATTAACACTTTGTTAACTAATATTTCAAATTATTATAAAACTGGTAGGTCCAGTCCTTAAATTTGATTAGATGAGTCATTTGTCCAGCCGTAACATTATTAACAATAACACAGACCTCTGACCGCTTCACATTGGTATCACATTGATATATGATACATTATTTTTCTGATGTTATTTTTTTAACCACATTCTAAAATTTGGCCACCAAATAGCATAATTTGTTCGTTAGAGTCTGGAATTCCATTACTCAGCGATCTACATTCACTTTAAAAACCAGACTAGATTACGTCACGCAAGACCAGTTCATTAATGATTATGCTTTCAATAAACGCATTAATGAATCAAACCTTGTTTTTTATCATAGTGTGTTTGTAACAGTTTTATAAAAACAATAAGCCACTAGAGGTTGTGCATTATTGTGAATAAATCACAGGAAAGAGATGTGACTGTACTCCGCCATGCATCGTGCTTAATACCTCTTAATACCTTCCCGTTATTTATTCACAATAATGTGAGCCTGCTTTATAAAATCCCCTTTTTTGGTCTGGCTATTGCCAGGGCTTGTGATGATGTTTCATGTAAACAGTGTCAATGTTAATGTTAATTATGTGGACTTGGTTGCTTTTTGATGTTTTTATTTATTCATATATTTTATTTATTTATATAATTTTATATATACAGCGATAGATTGGCGCCCTGTCCTGGGCGTATCTGCCCAGCGCCTGAAACGTTCTCCCCGAGATGGGCATGGGGAACCCCCCCGCGAACCTAGTATATAGGATAAAGAGGAAGATAATGGATGGATGGATTATTATTATTATTTTAGTGTGGCACGGTGTCTTAGTGGTTAACACGTTCAGATTGGGATTCCCCGTTCGAATCCCAATCTGGGTGGAGTCTCCATGTTCTCCCCGTGTCCACGTGGGTTTCCTCCAGGTTCTCAACAAAAGATGATTTCAACACAAGATTATTACACTTTACTTAAAGTCTATAAAGAGCATTGATAAGTCATTATGTACTACTATGTATGCAGTCTCTTTCCAAGAGTTATTTAATGACAACACTTTACTTTAGGTCTGTAAAAATAGCTTATAGACTTTTATAAACAGTTATGAGCCATTATAAGTCATTTAAGTAATTTTCAGTAAAAGTGTTCTGTAAACACAAATTTTTTAAAGCTTTATGTTGCTTGTCTCTATAATAAGTTAATGAACAGTTAAAATACATAATTTATAATGCATTATGCCATTTTGTGTAATAAAGCCTTATGACATGTTTTTTATGAGTGTGGTTATGTACATCTATAAACACTAACAAAAGCCTATGGCCAGTATTATGAAGCATTATGAGTACTTTATAAAACTTTATAAATGTGTTAATAATGCATTATGAATACCGGATTGGGCGGCATGGTGGCCTCTCAGCACTAGGGATTCCCGGTTCGAATCTCCATCTGGGTGGAGTTTCCATGTTCTCCCCGTGTCCGCATGGGTTTCCTCCAGGTCCTCCGGTTTCCTCCCACATTACAAAAACATGGATCAAGTCAACTGAGTTCTCTAAATTACCCCATGTAGAGTGTGTTTGTGTGCCTGTCTGTGTGTGTGAGTGTGTGCCCAGCGATAGATTGGCGCACTGTTCTGGGTGTATCTGCCCAGTGCCCGAAACGTTCTACCCTGGATGGGCATGGGGAACCCCCCCGCGACTCTAATATAGGATAAAGCGGAAGATAATGAATGAATGAATAAATGAAATGAATACCGGATTTAGTTAACGTGTTGCCATATTTATTTATTATGCATTCCTTTTACTAAGTCTATTCAATGTTTTCTAATTATAATCATTAATATTTTTATTAATATTTTAGTATTAAAAATTAATAGAAACACCAGAATCTTGTTATACTTAAAAAGCTGTTGTTAGCCAAAACTCCTTTTAATAAAAAAGTGTAACAATTTATAACGAATAACTCTTCATGAAATAATTCACATGTTGTAATGTTATAAGAAATAATAGCAGTAGTAGTGACAATTGTGAAGTTTTGAAATTCTTATTACATTTTAGCCTTTGTCATTCTGGTCAAACTCTGCACTATTGTTACCATACTGCTCATCAGCCAGGATGTCAGCTTGACTCCTTCCTTTTGAAGCCATCAGTGACAATTAGCAAGGTGATGCTACACAAAACCATCTGGACAGGCACATTTCGCAGTGCTGAGGACGACATTTTCTGGCATAACAAAATACATTCCAAGGTCAGACTTTTGGCACTGGAAAGTGGACAAGTCAAACTATGGCTGTCTTCCTCTCCTCACTTTCAGGTTAATCTAAAACTCAGTATTAACATTTTATATTACTCATCTTTATCTAATACATAATACTGTCTCACAGAGCGTCCCAAGACGAGTTTTGTGATATTTACTGTTTCGAAGCCAGCCCGAATTACCGATACAGATAAACCTAAGTAATATTAATGAAAGAGCTAATAATATTAACATTCGTCATGATGATATTGGCATTCTAGAAGCAACCCTGGGCTCATTTCTGTAGCGATTGTTGGCTTGGACTGTTTGGATGAGGACTGTGAGGGGGTCATAAGCCTCTAGGAGATTACACATTTGGCAGGTTTACTGCCATGCCAAATACGATGGACCTGACGTGTCATTTTTCCTTTCTTGTGCTCTTTCAGTATAGCCATAAATTAGCCGGGTCAGCCGAAAATTGATTCCCTCTTTCTGTACTCTGAAAATGTTCCATATAAATATTCAGTGATGGAACATAGCTCATTTTATTATCTTGGCATGGGAAAGGGGAGAGGTGCTGAGGTACAGTATTGCTGATCCTAGTAGTCAATGCAAATATGCCGTATTAAAATTATGGTATGTACTTTAATTGCTTTTCATTTCGATAATGCTTAAACATATATTTTAAAGAATGTGTTTATTATATATCTTGTATACTGCAGTTGTATTGTACTGTAATTAATTCACTTGAAATTACTTAAGTATTTTAATTTTATTTTAATTAGTAAATTATTTTTGAAACTACTTTTCAAGGGAAAGTCACAAAAGAAATGCAACAAATCCAGCTAAAAATATGGAAAGGCTTACCAACACATGCTGCAATATGAACAGATGTTTTTTTATATAATCATAAAAAGGAAGTTATAAATGTTATAGGACTCTTATGCCCCTGGAAACTACTTTTGCAATATAATCATAGAAGTATTTTTGGGTATCTCATTAACTGCCAAAATTGATTTGTGCAGTATGAAATTTGTAAAAATATCTAAAATTGTAAAATGCCATTGAAACTTGGGATTTGGATCTGATAATTTGTTCATAGATGTTTACAATCAAAGTCATTAAATCAACATAAGGCTTAATAGCACAAAAAGACATAATGCATTATAATATAAACAATAACACTTTCTATGAATCCGGTATTCATAATGCATTATACATGCATTTAAAACGTCATTTTTAAGAAAAGTGTTTGTTAAACACAAATGTTATAAAGCTTTATGTCGATGATATCTATAACAAGTTAATAAACAGTTAATACATATAACTTATAAGGAATTATGCCACTTTGTTTTAAAAAAGTCTTATGCCATGTTCTTATAACACTTTATGATTGTGGTTATGTACATCTATGGACATCAACAAAGGCTTATGACAAGTAGTATAAAGCATTAAGTATACTTTATAAAGCTTTATACACGTGATCATAATGCATTATGAATACCAGATGTAGGCAAAGTGTTATGAAACTGCTTATTAATTTTTGTAGAGACTTGTGTAATGAAGATTGCTTTTAAAACGACATCAACTTCTCATATCAGCTAATGAAAACTTATAACGCCAACGGGGAGTATACGGTTACATTGCAAACAAGAATATCCAAATAAACTTTTAGTGTTTATTTTGTGGCTACACTATCACTATCTCTGATAGACTTACATTGCAAAGACGCCATGTTTATTAAAGAATGTTCCGAGGCCTGGAGGAAAGATTTATAGCTGGCACATTGTGACAGGATCTTTGTTTGCATTCTCCCTTCCGTCATCAACTGCTTTAAACGAAGGCCTAAGAGACGAGACATCTTTTAATACCTCCAGGTCTTCATGGGGAAAGCATTAGTGTAGGTCTCGCAAGAAGAGAAGCCACGGCACGCAGACTATGTTCCACCCTAATGCCCCCTCCCTCCATCTTATGTCACATCTGTCTTTCTCTGCCACATGTCATGTACAATTAAGCAGTCTGGCACTTAACCCTTTTCCTGCCGCAGACATCTTGGTGCCAGTTAAAATAACTCTGGCAAAAATCTTGTTTGTGTTCTCCCGCCCTGCACTTGTCATACACTTGCCACCTCATTGATACACAACAATGGCGTGTTGAAAAAAAAAGAAGAGTTCTCATCCTAATAAATGATTTTTGTGAATTCTTTAAGTGATTTATATATTTTTGTTTTTCGCAGCACAATTGCGACGCCCCACATGGGAGTATTATTGGACTGAACACAACAGGATGTTACAGTTGTGTTCGAACAATAGAGGTATGGAAGCCAGGAATGGGAATGGTTTTATCATCAACCAACCCTCGAGCTTAACAACATCAACATAGGAAAATCAGTCAGAGTAGGACATAGTTCCTTTGTGTAGGGCACTACAGTTGCTCTGGAATTCATGTGGGTCATTTATTTTTTTTGTCATTTGATATTCTAGACCTCTGGTAAAGTTTTACTATGAAAAATAAAACCTTATTTTGCGTTAGTATCATTCCCGTTACTAGATACATTAAGCACATCCATGTCTGTTTGGTCTGAGGAAAGAAAATGTTAATGATAAAACGAACAAAAAAAGAAAAATGAATAATACTTTTAAACATTTCTGTGTTAATATTGTATTATAGTAAAGCAATAAGGCAGAGAGGGCATGAAATTATTATGAATAAATCACGGGAAATAGGTGTTATTAGACACAACCTGTAGATAAGTACAGTTACACCTATTTCCTGTGATTTATCCACAATAATGCACAACCTGGCCTTCTGCCACGCAATCTAGTCAGTTTATAAAACATTGGGAAATTAATGTATTGCATATCACACATTGATATGAATGTTATAAGTGGATGTATGTTATGGCTGGACCAAATGGTTAATCAGATTTTTAAGTTTTATACAATTACAAATACACATTTTATACATGCATTTATAAAGAGTCACATGGGCATTCTCGAAAACCTCATTCTATAGAAAATGCAACTTTTCTGAAATTAAACTTTTCTTTCTGAAATTTTTAGCAACACTAACAAACCAGTATTCATGAAGCATCTAAAACACATTCATAAAGACTTATGAAGTATACATAACACTACATTTGTTCTAATCCTCTGTTAACGTACATATATGTTTATAATCATGGTCAAGTGTTATAACAATATGACATCAGGATTTATAACACATAATATTATAATGCATTACAGTATAACAATTTGATTATTTGTTTTTTCACACACTCATATAATACAATATGATTTTACTTTACTTAAAGTCTGCAAAAACATTTATAATCTTTCATAAGTCATAATGTACTAACATTAATGTAATCTATTTCATAGAGATAACAAATGACAACACTTAGACAACACTATAACTACCTTATACCTTAAAAGAGCTTATAAGCCGTCAAAATGAGTAATTGGCACTTACAAAGTTATTTTTAAGGGATGCATTTATTAAACAAAAATGTCACAACACTTCGTGCCACTAGTTTATACAAAAGTTAATAACCAGCTATAAGACAGATTTTATAATGCAGTTTGTAATTTTGTGTAATAAAGCCGTGGAATATTTTGATAACACTTTATTTATAACACAAGTGTGGTTATAAATTAAAAGGCTTATGACAGGCCTATAAGAGGCTTATGACAAGTGTTCTAAAACATTTTGAATACCCTATTAAACTTTATGAATGTGTTTAAAGCATTATATATATTGGATTAATTGAACGTGTTACCTTTTATGATTTTCAGCAGAAACCAATCATGGTATAGTCACAGAGGTATGGTTTCTAGCACTATTTGAATAATATAAGCATTTTTAAATTCATTTAGTGTAAAGTAAGAAAAAAATAACATAAAATGTTTATTTTCATTCAAAAAAACTTTATCAAAATATATTTATTATGTTTTATTAATCGACCGGAATGAAAAAGAAAAAGAAATGTTTATTAGCACATGTATCTATCCTTCTTTTTATGTATTTTTCTATGTATTGATATATTATTATATCTATCTATCGCTTTCTCTATCTTTATAAAGAGTATGTATATGAATCCAGCATTCATAATGCTTTATCAACACATACATAAAGCTCTATAAAGGGCTTCATAACACATGATATATGCCTTTGTAAATCTACTTGTTTATGTAAATTTAATGGTTATAACCACACTCATAAAGTGCTATAAAGAATGTTTCATAAGGCTTTATACACAATGTAACCTCTCAACATGGCATTGTCACAAAGGCATGCTTATCCTTTCGGTACAGGTTAATGGAGGGATTGTTTCTGGTACTATTTGTATGAAATAAACATTTTTAATTTATTATTAAAAAAGAGAATAATAAAAATAATTAAACTTTTTAACCACTTTATTGCAAAGTATAATTAATCTACAATATACACCGCATTTATTTTAAAAAATAGCCTATTTACATTATTCACTGCTCTGAATTGAATGAGCATCCTATTATTTTTATTGCTCAGCTACAAGATGCCTACAAGAGGTTTGTTTATCACACCTTGAAAATGACTTTGCACGTCAGCTTTGCCGCAGATTGCCAATGGAAAAGCTGAAATATGTTTCCCGGTTGCCGCTGTCAGTCATCCGCTGCATATTTATTCCATCTTTGACAAATATCTCTGACAAAATCTGAGTGCACAATTAGCAGACAAGAAATCACTTCTGTCCATTTCTCAAAAGGCATGGTTCTGGGGAGCCATGCGGTAATTCGAGAAACATCTGTCACTCCATTACACCATAAGAGCACTGAAAAGTACATGTCACAGCATCAACAGAAATGCACAATGAACAAGCCTTACAGTTTTAATGGGTGGCAGTAACAAATCTGGGATAATTCAATTATTTGGCAATCATGTAAAATCACAGGACTGTCCTGCATTTTACATTTTGCATGCATGTGTCAGTTATTGTAAACTTCATTAGTCATCATTATTTGACAAATATATTTTGAATAATCTATCTATCTATCTATCTATCTATCTATCTATCTATCTATCTATCTATCTATCTATCTATCTATCTATCTATCTATCTATCTATCTATCTATCTATCTATCTATCTATCTATCTATATGAATTAATTTATTATCTTTCTCTGTAACCTCACTAAGATCGGGGGGTGGGGGTTCCCATTCAGGGGAGAATGTTTCGGGTGTTGGGCAGATACACCCAGGACAGGGTGCCAGTCTATTGCTAGGAACACTCACTCACACAGACACACACTATATGGGGCAATTAGAGCATTATATATATATAGGCAACACTTTACATTCTGGTACTCATGAATAATCAACACAAACTGCCATAGGGCTTTATAATACAAAGTGGCACATCATAAAAATACAGCACATCCTAAAGTTGTATTAAATGTGTATTAATCCATACCATTCCCTGAAAAAAGATTGTAAGTGTTCACAACAGTTCATGAAAACTTATAAGCTCTCTTTACAGGGATTATTCATTCATTATCTCCCGCTTTATCCTCTTTTAGGGTCGCGGTGGGGTTCCTCATGCCCATCCAGGGGAGAACATCTCGGGCGCTGGGCAGACCCAGGACAGTGCGGCAATCCATCGCTGAAGCATAAGGTAATGTGTTTTTATTTATTATTATGACGGAAACTGCAATAATATTCATACATAATATATATATATATATATATATATATATATATATATATATATATATATATATATATATATATATATATATATATATATTATGTCACTTTGTGTTATGAAGCAATTGTAATTTTGATTTATGTAATTTTGTTATAACAATGGTTGTGATGATGACAATTCATGTAAATTAACAGAGCTTTATGAATCTGTCATTAATTATTATAAATGTAGTAATAATGCATTATGAATACCGGCTTTATGTAAAGGCTAACACTTTCTATGAATCCAATAGTCATTATGCATAATAAGTGCATTTATAAAGTATTCATAACACTTTATTACCTTTGTCATAAGCCTTTATTAATGAACATCAATGATCAAAATCATAGTCATGAATTGTTATAACACTTTGACATATGGTTTTATAACACAAAGTGACATAATACATAATAAAATTAATTTATTTGGATGTTTAGACATTCTTACTTAAAACAAGATGATTACTCTTCATTTAAAGTCTGTAAAGACCATTTATAAGAGTTTATAAGTCATTATTTACTACTACTACATATGCAGTCTCTTTCAAAGAGGTCATTAATGACTGCACTTTATGCCTGTAAATTAAGCTTATAAGATTTTATAAACATATATGAGCACCTTTAATAAAGCTATTTTCAGGAAAAGTGTTTGTTAAACACAAACATAAGGCTTTATGTCACTGGTCTGTATCATAAGTTGATAAACAGTTAAAATAAATAATTTATAATGCATTATGCCACTTGGTGTTATAAAGCCTTATTGCGTGTTCTTTATGACACACTTCATGAGTGTGATTATGTACATCTATGGACATTAACAAAGGCTTATAACAAGTGTTATAAAGCATTATGAATACTAAATAAAGCTTTAGAAATACACTTTTAATGCATTATGAATACTGGATTTATGGAATGTGTTACCATATACAGTATATACAGATTACAGAGAGCAGATGCTTTAACTGAGCTTGACTGGCAGACTAAATCAACACTCGAAATTAAATGTCCGTTTATTGCTAATATTTCATGAAAAAAGAAACCACCAAAAGATTCTACGACCAAAAAAAATGCTGCAATGCTTTATAGATTTTGTCATTGATAGTTATTAGACATTACATATTAAAATGTAGTATTGAGAATTATAGTCACTATTTGGATCTCATCGTTTCACATCCCCATTGTGTGTGCACTATCAATATCATTTTTGACTCAAGGCTTAGAGGGTTTAAAGTATGGTATCTTTCCCAGAGGGATAAGGAAACAGCAAAATGCCCCACTACTGCATCGCTCTAGCTTTCTAATTCGGTGTTTGCCTCACAGTTTAATTGAGAATCCGAACAAACAAATTAATCATTGCAGGCCATAAAAATGACAGGATTCATGCACTAGCATTCTTCATTCGCTCCAATTTGTTGTGCGTGTGTATGTGTGTTGTCACCCCCTATACCCCCGCTTCTCACCGATGACTTTCCCTATGTGCTGAATCTGCGACTTTAGCTGTTATGAAAATTACAAATAGTTGTCAAGGTTAACAAGTTAATATTCTCATTCAATATTTATTTTATGGGCACAAGAGAATGTCTTCCTTCACCATATCCTGCTGCTAAACGTGGAGGGGTTTGTTAATCATAATGACAAGGACAGTGTCCTTTTGATAATCCACTGAATCATCGAGAATAAAAAATGAACTTTATTAATCAGCAGGTCCTGATTAATTGTTATGGAGTGGGGCCTTGTCCATTACCCCCACATTTTGGTAATTTCCACTGAAGCCTAACTATCTCCCAGATGATTTGAAGCCGTTTGCGCTGGCATCGAACTAAAGCTCGGCAGCAATGAATCGTCTGAGACAGTTTCCTGCCTCCTGGCTGAGCCGATATGAAGTTAAAAGTTATAAAAGACAATTTGATTGTTTTTTACTACCTAAATATCATGTGTGGTGTGTTAGAATTGATTAATGGCCTGATAATATTTGAAGGTATTTGAAGTGATACCTCATTGCTATTACTGTCACATCCTCCTTTCAGTTTTTTTTTTATTTATATCTTCAAATCTTTCGATTTTATTTTCTTAGCTTCTTTTTTATTCTATGCACCGGTATGTTTTCTATGCCTCAGGAAACATTTCCCAAATCTGATACATTTTTTTATTACAAAGCAGGATAATGATCCTGAACACACTCAAAGCTTTGCTCTATTTATCTAAAGAGAAAGAAACATCAAGAAGTGCTGACTGTCACCTGTCACTTTCTCGGCAGTTACCTAACCGTGCCTTTATTAAATACTTATGAAGCATTTAAAGGCAAAAAATTTGAGCCTTCAAAGCCGTATGATGCTTTTGAAATGTTGCGAATGCTTGGACAAAATAGGAGATATGATTTCACAAACTTGTACAGCCCATGCATTTAATATTTTACATTTTTAATATTGTACTATGTGTATATAAATGTACTGAGACACCCACATATTTATTTATTCATTCGTTATCTTTAGCTTAATCCTTTACTGTTTTGGGTGCTGGGCAGAAACCCCCAGGACAGGGCACAATTCTATTGCTGGCCACACTTTCTAACACACAAACACACACAAAACACACTCTTTGGGCAATTTGGAACATTCACTTTACGTTAAATCCATGTTTTTGGACTTTGGGAGATAACCGGAGAACCAGGAGGAAACCCAGAGGGACAAGGGAAGGTTGAGATTCGACCCTGGATCCCAAGCACTAAGGGGTTAACGTAATAACCACTAAGCCTCCATACCGCCTCACCAACATATTACAAATTAAACATCTACAAAAGATTTTTGACATTGTTGGATATGTTAAAGAAGCCAATTAACTTCTTTAACACCAAAATGTTTCTACAAACTTATAAGCATACAGTTTTTCAAAAAACATGCTTGATTTAATATGTTCGCCATAACAGAACTAGAAGTAAAGTCCTATAATTGTTACTAATAAAGGGCAAAGAGCTCACTCATTGACTCACTAACTCACTCATTGACTCATCACTAATTCTCCAACTTTTTGTGAAGGTAGATGGCTAAAATTTGGCTAGCTCATTTCTAGCTTCATTACTTACAAACATTTTCCTGTCCAATTAATTAGCATATATCAGAAATCATTGATGTTTAGATGTAGCATCGCAGGCCTAAACCAAAATACTACCAGCAACATGTTTCATGAGGCTTTTATGCTGTCATGTTGTACTTTCATCCAAACATCATCATCATTATCTTCCTCTTAATCATATACCATTGTCGCCCATCCAGGCAAAAACATTTAGTACGCTGGGCAAATAGGGTACCAATCTGGGCAAATTGGTACCAGGACAGGGTACCAATCTATATATATCATCGTCAGGACAGTGTCTAGGGCAGTCCTTTGCATATTTTGCATGTTTATTCAAGTATTCAAATGTTTTTTATTGTCATTCAACAATATAAAATGGTGTATAATATATACTGGAACAGAGCACTGTCCTCCAGGAACACGGTGATATACATAACAGCAACAACACAACCCAACATAGTACACATGTGCAAATAGCTTGTGCAAAACAAGAATTACAATAAATACAACATAGTATACAGTACAATAACCATTCATGTAACGGGAGGAAACTTTTAAATGATGGCATAAAAGATCAACTTAATAAGATGTTACAGATATATAAGAACTACATGATGGTCACTATGGGCACATTCGCATTTCAGTGCTGAGGATTCCAGGTTTAAATCCCGATTTGGGTGGAGTTTCCATGTTTTTCCCATATTCGCGTTGGTTTTCTCCAGGTTCTCCAATTTCCTTCTAAAGTCCAAAAACTTGAATTCAGGGTAAAATTGAATGCTCTAAATTGCCCCATATATTGTGTTTTTGTGTGTGTGTTTGTGTGAGTGTGCCCAGCTATGGTTTGGCATCCTGGGTGTATCTGAAATTAACAATTTAAAATTATTATGTCAAAAAATAATATGTTAAAAATTGACAAAAAATTTCCCTGTGATAACCTTTGCATAAAATATTCATTATATATATTTAAAATATATATACATCCATAGCCTGTGATATATATAAAAAACTTTTTTTTTTGAGCATATCAGAGAAGGGAAGGACAAATCATTCGAGGATCCATAGTGCTCCCTTTCTTTAAGAAAAGGTTTCATTCGAAGCACTAAGCGAACAAAAGATCCTGCTGGGTGATTGAAGACCCCACACCCAGCAAAGCCACAACTCAAAGTCTCATTCAGCACATCTCAAATGACAGGAACTTGTAAAATGTGAGCCAATTAAAACTGCATACACTGACGTTTATAATTAATATAGAAAATGAAATGAAGTTTGACAGTGGCAGGACAAGGTTGAAAATCTTATGTAATTTATATGAGAGTGCCAAGAATGTGATGCTCATTTGCTCTGAAGTTCGGACCATGAAACAGAATATACAAGCTGAAAGATGAAAAACTTTTGGATTATAAGGGGATTTTTCCTCCATGCTACTCTCATGTAGCACTGAAAAGATGTAGGGTAAGAAATCTGGGCTACTGAGCCCTAATAAATGATGTACTCTTTGTTTAATAGTCCACTTTTTTTACATAGCATTTGTCTGTTGCATTTCTTAGGGACCATTGTCGGTCTTGTATTTTGTTGTTTTTTGTTTTTTTTGTCTAACCAAATGGCTCCAAACCAAATCAGTTATATTTGCTGAGCAAACAGCCAAGCACCTGTTTGTTTATTGGTCTGCCAGAGTCAATATTTTTCATTATACTGAATTAATAGAAAATGCTTTTTTTTTCCCTGAGATCCCCTGCATAGTCCCTTAATTTACTGCACGTAGGTCACCAACCTCGAGCCCTTCATCTATGTATATAAATGAACCTAAATGCTAGGAAGCAAGTGAATATTTTACGGTGAGGCGTCAGTCCCACTGGGCCAAAGCTGTGTGGGTGGGTTCGTTGTGGCATGCTGTTAATTGTGGAAGTGTTTTATCCATCAGTGTGAATTATTTAGGGGGATTGTTAATAGCTATCCCAGATCCAGAAGACTCGAGGAAGGAAGACGAAAGCCTGCCGCAGTGCGAGACATCATTACCGTTGCCTCTGATCTGAGTCTGCCTTGACTTCAGTCTCCCGAGCCTCCTGTGTTGCTGTTGAGACCAGGAAACAAACAAACTGCCAGCCAGGAAATCATAAATCTAGAGTGACGGTTCAGAGGGCCAGCAAGTAACAACCTGTGCTGGCTTTTAACATAAAGACACACATCGACTGAGATCACTTCGGCTTGTTTATCTGGGTCCTTTTAAGATACTTACTTGTGATTTGCAGTTTTGATTTCTTGACTAACTTGCAGAAAAAAAAACTTGAGATTTTGGCGATTTAAGTTTCTCCCTCAATTATCTTCATCATTTTCCAATTTCCTTATACTGTCACATCCCAAATTTCGTCATAGACATTTTCCTGCTTAAATATGCAATTGCTTTAAAGCATGTAGATGAAAAGTTTATCCCTTGATGTTACAGATTTTACAGCAACATTTTTTCCCTTACCTACTTATTATATGAGCATTATAAATTAAATTCCACCATTCAGTTTCTGTGTTATTTAGTATGCTGTAATCTCTGGCATCACCTACATTCATTTATTCATTAATTCATTATATTCCACTTAATCCTCTAGGATTGGGCGGGGGGGGGGGGGGTTCGCATGCCTATACAAGGGTGAACTTTGGGCAAATATAATTGAATGCTAAATTGCTTGATATAGAGCATGTTTGTGTATGTCTGTGTAAGCGAGTGTGTCCCCAGTGATTGATTGGCCCCCGAAACATTCTCCCCTGGATGGACAAGGGACCCCCCTCCACACACACTAACACACACACACACACACACACACACACACACACACACACACACACACACAAACACACACACACACACATTAGAGGATTAATAGATATTATTATTATTATTATTATTATTATTATTATTATTATTATTATTATTATTATTATTATCCATCCATCCATTGTCTTCCCCATGCCCATCCAGGGGAGAATGTTCCGGGAGCTGGGCAAATACATCCAGTACAGGGCGCCAATCCATTGCTGGGCACACACTCACTCATACAGACACACACACACTCTATACAGGGTAATTTGGAGAATTCAATTGACCTTGGTCCATGTTTTTGGACTGTGGGAGGAAACTGGAGAGCCCGGGGGAAACCCACGCAGACACGGGGTGAACATGGAAACTCCACCCAGATTGGGATTTGAACCGGGAATCCCTAGTGCTGAGAGGCGAACATGTTAACCACTAAGCCACCGTGCCGCCCTATTATTATTATTATTATTATTATTATTATTATTATTATTATTATTATTGTTATTATTATTATTATTATTATTATTATTATTATTATTATCACTTACATTGAAATCCAAAATTTGCACTGCATTACATTTTTTTCACATGCTAGTTAATTTTCAAATATGTAAAAATGTTCACATATTTAAATTTTTAAAATTTAGGGGTATGATGATAGTTTAAACTGTGTGTCCTCTTACAGTGCCTTTTATTAGACCAATTTATCTTATTGCTCCACCTAGTAGATCAGACACAATTGTTCATTTGTTGCTGTACAGCTTGTGTTAGTCATAATTTTAATTTAATCTTAATCACCACTCATGGAATGCTGCCTACAGTATACTAGTGGTGGGAACTTAAAATTACTCAAAACGCACACCGACAATTTCACATCATCCATAACAAACCCTTCAGGTGGTGATCTATGACTCCAAGGGATGAAAACTGTTCCTTCAATGACAAGATCCAAGTATCAGGTAGACCACCTTTTGTACAAGTAATTCCAGCCTTGGCTATTCAGGGTTTGCCCTGTGGCTACAGAGAGCACTACTTTCTCCAGAAATAGAAATAGCTCATCTTTCACAAGTGCCCAGGTTGTCTTATTGAGATGAGTAAAGGCGATAGAAGAGAAGGGTAGGTGTTGCCCTGTGATAGACTGAGCATATATGAAGACAAGTAATTATTAAAATTTTGCGGGAGCTAGCTGTTGTTTCTAATCTTTGTTCCATTCAGAACATGGAACCTGTCATAAGATATTATCATATGCATACTGTATGTTTGTCAAAAATGATGTTTGACTGACTTTATATTATTTATTATAATAATAATAATAATAATAATAATAATAATAATAATAATAATAATAATAATAATAATATTGATATACTACTACTACTACTACTACTACTACTACTACTACTAATAGTATTATTATTAAAATTATATTTATTATTATTATTATTATTATTATTAATAATAATAATAATAATAATAATAATAATAATAATAATAATGATAATAATAATAATAATACAGCATCAGCAACAATGACAATACTAAATAATAATCATTACCCTAAGAAAGAAAGGACGGTTCTGTCAATACACCTGATATATATATATATATATATATATATATATATATATATATATATATATATATATATATAGGGGTTGGTTGTATGACATTTGGGGTTTAACAGTTAATAAATACAATTTATATATATGAATCCTGGTGCACTTTCCCTCTAAAATATGTCTGTTACAGTTAATGAAAACGCCTAATGGCTGCACATCAGTGTGAAACCTGCAAGGGATTTGATTGATTGAGGTGTCCTTAGTCAGAATTGTAATATATTGTTCTGTTTCATTTCAAAAGCTCTTTCCTGTACAGCCCAGGAGACTCTTGCGAAAAGAATTCAATGACCCATAATAGATGCCATTTGTGTGGGCTCTGTCTAATTGTTCTCCAATGGGTACGATAAAATTAGAATCCCGTTTTGATTGCGTGCTTGCCATTTTGAATTGAATAGCCAAATCACTGGGTTGCTGGGTGGGATGCCTATAAATCTTGTATGCTATCTATTAACTGTCCTATATTGTTCAAATAATGAAAATAATATTAACACAATGCACTCCATGTGCTTGGTTTACTTTCATTAAGAAGAACATTTTAGTAATAGCTGATAAATGTTCAGCAGTCACTTCCACAAATAATATCTTATATTTGTTCTTTAACAACATTTCATGGACTCCTGACGACTGACACCTGAATAAGGAACAAAGGAAAGATGAGAGCAAGATTGTCTTCATTAGGCCTATTAATATTCATAGAAAGTAGAAAATCTGACACCAGAGAAGACTTGGTAACCTTTTCTCATATTAGATTTTTTTTTCTTTTCCTTAACACAATTAAAGTCCACCAATGGCTTAATTAATGCTGCTTTTTGTCAGGCGCTTTAAAGAACTGTCAATTTGGCCTCGGCCTGCCTGTCAGGAAGGAAGAAAGACAGTCATCCCCCTCTGCTGCGAGACGGGCACAATCATGGAGAAAGTCAAATTTCTAGACACCTTGCCAAATTGATTCTTTTAAGGCTTTCTAGATTATCCTTTTTATTCTTTCTCTATCCATTATAGAAATTGTAAATTGTAGGGTAAATTCTGTGTCCATGTTTTGATTCTTTTTATCCCTCTCTCGCCCTTTCTCTCTCTCTCTTGCTTCCTCTTACCTTCATGCTTCATGTTTTCGATATGAATTAGTTTTTTCACTGAAGTGGGCTAGAGGGTCAATGTCTCCTAGTCTAATATATATTTATTTGTTTATTAATAAAAAGATTGTTAACACTTTACCTAAATCCTTTATGCATAATGCATTATTAACACATTTAGAAAGCTTTATAAAGTATTCATAATGCCTCATAATACTATTCAAAAGCCTCTATTAATGTCCGTAGATGAACATAACCACATATATAAAATGGAATTAAACATGCCAGAAGGCTTCATAACACAAAGTTGCATAATGCATTATAAATTATATATTTCAACTGTTTATCAACTTATTATAGAGACCAGCAACATAAAGACCTATATTGTTTGTGTTTAAAGAAACGCTTCATAAAGAAATTACTTTATAGGTGCTCATAAATGTTTATAAAATCTTATAAGCTCTCTTTACAGGCATAAAGTAGTGTTGTCATTAATTACCTCTTTGAAAGGGACTGCATACATAGTAGTACATAATGACTTATAAATGCTCTTTACAGTCTTTAAGTAAAGTGAACTCATCTTGTTATAAGTCTAAACATCCAAAGAATCAAAATTTTAAAATAAGTTTATATTTTAATGCATTATGTCATTGGGTTATAAAGCCTTATTTCAAATTATTATAAAAATTTATGACTATGATTATGAACATCTATGTACATTAACAAAGGCTATGGCAAATGTTATAAAGCATTATAAATACTTTATAAATGTTATAAGTGTTATAAGTGCAATTATAATGCATTTTGAATATCAGATTCGAACCTGGATCCCAAGGGCTCAGAGGAGGATGTGCTAACCACTATCGTTGGGCACATTCGCTCACACAGAGACACACACAAACACACGGGGTAATTTAGAGCATTTAGTATACTTTGAATCCATGTTTGTGAACTGTGGGAGGAAACTGGAGAACCCGGAGAAAACCCACACAGACACAGGGTGAACATGGAAACCCCATCCAGATTGAGATTCGAACCTGGAACCTGGAGGTGAACGTGTTAACCACTAAGTCACCGTGCCACCCAACAGATAGCACTGTATAATGAAACATATTTTTTAACTGTTAATAAAATGAGTAATGAGTAATGAATGAAATACTTCATACTTATACTTAATACTTAATATACATTTCTATGATATCTAATTAAAATAGAGAAGAAATAATTAACTGCATAAAGCACGCTCACTTTACATGTAATTATGTCCCAATTAAGTTTACTATTTGAGATAACTTAATGAAGTTCGTAAACATGTGTTAGAAAGATTTCTCGTGTCTCTGTTACTCTTTGACTCAGGACAATAATGACAAAGCAACACGCTCATCATCATGCTGTCAGAAATTGTGGATGGACTCTGATTTCTAGATCACGTTTATTATAAGGTGTGAAGCTTGGGAATTGAAATGCCTCTCCTATATTAATGAACTCGTATGCACCATTATGCAGAAGATGGTGTAATGTCAGGTGCCTGGCTGGGGGAAACAGATTGAAACAGCAAAAGCTTCACACTTAATGCCGACTACAAAACAACAGAGGTTCACGGCGCAATCACGTCAGTCTATGAAAAGAGGGAACTAATTGGAATTATACCAGTACAGACAGTGAGCTCATTAAAAGCTTGCACACTACCTCATGATAAACAGTCACTTTAAGGTACTGGCACTAATGTGATGAGGCAAATGCTCTATTTTGTACTTGCCGATGAACACATCTCCTGCTTAAACCCCTTAGTCTCACTTGCTGGTACATTTGGGAATGGAAGCCTAATTGTCAGTGGAAATTAGCATGTTGCAAACCCAGCTTGTTCCATCAGAGTAAGATAAAAAATATCTCTTCGGAGGCCTGGTGCTTAGACAGGGATTTTACAATTGGTTAATGAAGATGATTTGATTTATTTGCTCGATTTGACAAATACAAAGCATTACTTATTGCAAAATAAGAAAACTTCTCACAGGGTGACGAGTCGTGAAAATTGTAAATGACGCCCAAGCAGGAAAAGTGCTGTCTTTTTCACAATGGACTGGGCAGCTAGGCTCATTGTTCCAGTTTTGTGATAAGCCAGATGGCGAGCCATACGTAATGAGTAGCAAGAGAACAATATGCAAGCCAAGGAAGATAAATAAATAAAATCATAGTATATTGTATCATTAATTACTTTCAAATGTGGCATGGTGGACTAGTGGTTAGCATGTTCAGCTCTCAGGGTTGGGGATCCAGGTTCGAATCACAAATTTGGTAGAGTTATGGGTCCATATTCTCTGTGTCCGCTTGGATTACCTGCCCAGTGGCCCAAACATTCTCCAAAGGATGGGCAAGGGACGTGGAAGTGGAAGATAATACATGAATGAATGAATGAATAAATGAATGAATGAATAATTGCTTTCTTACATTTGAAATTATGGCAGACATCTAAGAAAATGATACAACTCTTTCCTAAGCAGGAGAAGGTTAAATAAAGCCTTTTGAGGTGACATTATGTTGTCTCTTTCTAGAAGAATACTGCGTGTTTAGTCAATTATCAGTGCTCACAAGACATTGCATGGAGCCCAACTTATGCAACGATTCCGTCATGTTTACCAAAGTCCTAATAAGAGCCTAAGTACGATATGAAGATTGACAGTCGCCATGGTAATGAGTGAAACCCGCATTTCCTAAGAGCAGCTAATATGATTTTCTCTCTAACAACATCTATTTAAAGCATGTGTAGTTAAGCCAGCTATCTTGTATAATGGGCTATTTCATTGCTACATTATTTTAAATATGTCAAACCTTGGGGCCATTTGAAAGGTATGTCAATTACAGTGGCGTATTAGACATCTCATGTGTCAAAACAATGTGATAAGACCCGCCATCTTGCAACGGGCTGCTCATAGTTGCCTTGCACCATTAAAAGCAAAGCCATAATGACACTCAGACCCAGGAATGACAGTTAGGCGAGCCATTGAGACTCATTGCGCTCATTGGTAAATTGATCAGGGATAAAAATAACCCCTTCACCCCGCCTCCCCCATGTCTTCATCATACTTCATTACTTTGTGCGGTGGCAGACTCCTTTGTGCCATTTTGCTGGTATTCAAATCTCTATAATATCATCTCATGTTTAAAGTCTGGCCATAAGTCCCATATCAGGTCTTAATGACCATAGCTGGCTGGCCGGTAATATGTCACTGTTCGCAAGCGATCACCCGGTGGGGAATAGACCATGCCAGTCTTAGTAATTGCACACACAGAGATTTATATCACCATTATGTTCACCCATGAGAAATAATTCAAACATGGAATAAAGTGCAAAATGTGCTGGTAACAAAAAGCCTAAACTTTCAGTGGGTACACTCGAGTGTAATTGGTTTGATCTGAAACACCCCCCATAAGAAAAATCTATGTTGGACGTTTAGCAAGCTTGTATTCAAAATCATATTTACATTACGAACTGGACTCAAAGTGCCTTAGTTTACTATGTATACATACACTAACTTGCCATTTTTAAGGTTCAGTTCATTGTGTGGTCAGTTACTGATTGGTGCCCTAGCCTTGGTGCCCACCCAGCGGCAAAAATGTTCTTCCCTGGATGGGCATGGACATTAGATGATATTATTTAGTTGTTCCCAAATACAAGCATATATATTTTAAAATCTCATGTTTCATATGTGTCAAATATTGTCTCTAACACAAAATATCACTGATATGTATGATGTGGGCGGCACGGTGGCTTAGTGGTTAGCATGTTCACCTCTCAGCATTAGGGATTCCCGGTTCGAATCCCCATCTGGCTGGAGTTTCCATGTTCTCCCCGTGTCCACATGGGTTTCCTCCAGGTTCTCCAGTTTTCTCCCACAGTCCAAAAACATGAAATCAAGTCAATTGAGTTCTCTAAATTACCCCATGTAGTGTGTTTGTGTGCGTGTCTGTGTGTGTGAATGTGTGCCCAGCGATAGATTGGCACTCTGTCCTGGGTGTATCTGCCCAGCGCCCGAAACGTTCTCCACTGGATGGGCATGAGAAACCTCCCCGCAACCCTTATATATAGGATAAAGCGGAAGATAATGAATGAATGAATGAATGTATGATGTGGGCAGCACTGTGGCTTAGTGGCTAGCACGTTCGCCTCTCACTGGGGATCCAGGTTTGAATCCCAATCTGGGTGGAGTTTCCATGTTCTCCCCATGTCTGCGTGGGTTCTCCGGTTTCTCTGGGTTCTCCAGTGTGTGTGTGTGTGAGTGTGTGTGTGTGTGTGTGTGTGTGTGTGTGCGTGTGTGTATGTGTGTGTGTGTGTCTGTGTTATTGTGACTGATGTGCCCAGTGGTAGATTGGTGCCCTGTCCTGGGTGTATCTGCCCTGGGTGTATTTATACACTTGACCTTGTATTTCTACACTTACAAAAAAAAGGGGGGGGGGGCATCAAATGGAATTTACAGTGTAATTGGTTTTCTGCATAACTTCTCATTTGTAAGTCGCTTTGGATAAAGGCGTCTGCTAAATGACTAAATCTAAATCTACATTCTGTAGTCCATTTCTCTAAATACTTTGTTAGTCCCCTTTACTCTATTCTTTGATGATCAAGACCCCCATAGAGCAACTCACAAAGTATGTAGAGAGATAGATGGACTACAGTCTGTAATTGTAGAACTACAAACTCAATATATATAATCATTGGAACTAAGTTCCACTAAAACAGACAATAAGTGTAGAACTGATGTTGTACTTAATGGTGTACTTAATAAAAAGGCTGGTGAGTATATATACATCAAATAGTGAGCTAAGGGTTAGTGACTAAACCTATACAATACTAATCTTTTTATTGTTTTGCCTCAGCAAAACATCAGTGAGGTGGCCAGGTTTTGTCGTGTGAGCATTTTTCATGTTTTCATTGTGTTGCCGTGGATCAGAATTAAATCAATGAATGAAACTCGGTTGAATTGTTTTTTAGAGATAATATTGTTGTTGTATCAACCCAGTTTGGGATTCAAACATGGATCAGCAGCGCCGAAAGGCAGATGTGCTAACCACACACCACCCTGCCACACTGTTAGCACATTTTCATCACAGCCCCTTACTGGGGATTCAGGTTTGAATACCAATATGACTGGAGTTTCCATGTTCTCCCTGTGTCTGTGTTGGGTTTTACTGGTTTCCTCCCACAGTCCAAAAACATGGATTCAAGGTATCTTAACTGCTCTTACTTAGTGCCCTTACATAGTCTGTGTGTCTGTGTGTGTGTGTGTCTGTGTGTGTGTGTGTGTGTGTGTGTGTGTGTGTGTGTCTGTGTGTGTGTGTGTGTCTTAATAAGTGAGCGTGCCCAGCAATATATTGTCCTTGATGTAACTGCCCAGCGCCAGAAATTTTTCCCTGCATGGGCATGGGGAACCTTTCCACAACCCTAGTAGAGGATTAAGAGAAAGATAATGAATGAATGAATGAATGAATGAATGTATGATATGCTAGTTGACTAACTTCCATTATTTTAGAGGCCATGGTTTATTAGAAGTAATTACAAGTATGTTAAGAGTAATAACATTATTAAGAGCATTATGGTATATTTTAATGTTTGTTAATTTCAGTGATTCATGTGTAATTAAAAATCCATATTGAGCAGTTCAGCAACATATGAATATAACACAAAAAATATATTGACTACCTTTTTATATATTACAGGTCATATATATAAAAATGAATACAAATTTGATGGAGCGTGCTATTTCAAATAGATTATGGTCAAATTGGTCCTTGGGGGGATGGGATTCATCTCTGTCAGTAATTGCTGACAGGCAGTTTGTAGGAAAGAAAAAAATTCTGTGGCTAAGAGGTTATTTGCTGTCAAACGTTGAATTATTTTCATCCAGGTGAGCAAAACATACTGGGCAACATTTGTCTGTTCTTTGATCACTGTGGGCAAATTCGAAGATAGTTAAGCACACCCTTGGCTCCCTGAGTTTCTTAGACTTTCATGAGGCATGATTGAAGAAGCTGCCAGTGAAACTCACTCAGCGGAGCAACCCCTGTCTTTGTTGTTCAACCTCTCATGCTCCCGGGGGACCCGGCAGGTGCACACTGACGCAGGTCTGATCACCTTGGTTGCACACCTGAGACCGCAGGAGAAATGCACCAAGTGAACAGACCTATGTTTGACAGGGTAATAAATGGTCTCTCAGGGTTATGCAGTGTGATGGTGTGTTGTTGCAGACATGGCACACCAATCACTTGCAACCTATGGCCAAGTTAAAAGCAATATGGCTGCAGAAAATCAAATCTCAGATCCATAGTCTTGGGATGAATATGCCTCTCCTGCTAATAACGAAACGTTCAACAGAAGTAAAGAACCATCAGGTCACAAGTGCACTAGGTTGTGCTTGACACAGGAGAAGCCACTTCTGAGGTCAGGGGACGGCACGAAGCAACAAAGAAGTGCCTTGTCATCTTCAAGCAATAGCCATCAAGGGCAAGTCAGTCACTCTAAGCACTTAGTGTTTTGTCCTTCTCCAGACCTACCACCACATACCCCGTTATTTCTCTATATGCCTGTACTCAAGGGGCTTGCTCACCAGTGATAGCCCCAGTCAGATCATACCCATGCAATCAAATGGAGTTTTATTAGATCTGTCTTGCCGGGCCAGCACTCCACTGCAATAACATGTTTTGTTCTCTTTAACCTATTCCATTGGGGATGCAAACCAACAGTGACACTGTCATTTGCGAGCGAAGCAGTAGGACTCCCTTGTGGTCCAAATGTCAGATTACACCATGCAGTACTAGTTATCCTTCCTAAATATAGCTCCTTGGGTATCAGCGGCTGTCGCAGGAAATTCACGCTTTCACACACATGGCCTTTGGTGGGGCCCATCAGACTTTCTCCTTTCCTTGAAAGGTTGTTAGGATGAAGCTAATTGTAAATTCATAACTTTTCCCTTACTTACTGTGGGCTGCAGGAATGACCCTAGCCCCTGACCTGTGCTTCAAGTTATGGACGCAATTATCTTTGAAGAGGTATGCTTGTTGAATGTATTATGGAAAAGTTTTACATTAACAAGCAAAATATTTTTATGGATGCTGGCACCTCAAATCTTCTCCTCCAACAATAGACACTTACACCCTGTATTACTGACCTTCGCTTCATCGCATATGTTAAAAGCTAATGTTCAGTCACCTGCCACCCCTATGTAATTTTACATAAGCAGATAAAGAAAATGTGATGGTAGTAAAGAGTTTAAAACCTCAGTGGTATGCTTGTAAATGCGGGTATACCTTTTTTACATGGTTCATTTATTTTAGGCTCTATCACTAGCGGATAGCTTTGTCCCTTTCGTGCAAGTCCATCTGTTTGCCTGGATAAGGATAAGCGTCGTACAAATGAGCCATCAAAATTCATATAATGTTATAGGGCCGAATTGTCCATTATTGCATTTCAACTGATTCTAGTGTTTGGTCTCTGAAACACCGAAACATTAGTGTGGACATAAGTACGTAGAGACAGACGAGCAAGGATAATAGCAGAAGTAATGACCTCCATCACCATTATGTTCCACAAGGTTCACAAGCACTTAATCAGAACCTTTCTTTTGGTACCTTAAGATGTCCCATCACATTTCCCAATGCAACCAATATCAGCTGCCTCCAAAAGTCTGTCCTTAAATGAAAGTACTTGGAATTTAAGGCGTCTTTCCATGACCTTCAGTTTAACTGGAGAACTAAACTTTTGATGATGGTGTAATTGTGTGAGTGGCTATGTGACTGACAGGCTCAGAAATTGTTCCAAAGGAAGAAGTGAGCAGGTCAGTCAAAAGCAGGATTGTGAGACAGAGTCATCAAATGATGTGAGTTGAGTGAAGTCGGCCTAAGATGGGTTGAAAGGCGGAAGACTATCTTCCATTCGTGTGTGCACCGCCTTCTTGATCATTTGTTATGTCACACCTTCAAGAAAATCTTGTTCTTAAGCTACTCTGTGATGTTTTAAAATTTGACCTATGATTTATGAAATTGTAGAAGTAAATACTTTTTTTTAGAAAATTAATCTTCAGAGGAAAATTAAAGGAATTAGTGATCTGTTCCTAATAGTGTAGTGGCTAGAATTGGCATGCTCACTGCCATGGCCCGGGCTCTGTTTTTCTTTAAAGGAACAGGCGTAGGCTTGTGGTAAAGTAACCAGCCTTGTTACCTGACGTCCCCTATTATGATTCCCAGTCCCACCAAGTACCATGGCTGATATGCTCTTGAGCAAGTCACCTAACCCCCATTACTCCCTGGGCACGTATACAAGGAACAGGCTTTATATACATATTCATTCATATTTATGGCCAGATACAGGGCACCAATTTATCGCTGGGCACACTCACTCACAGATACACACACAAACACACACTATATTGGGCAATTTAGAGCATTCCATTTACTCTGAATCCATGTTTTTGGACTGTGGGAAGAAACCAGAGAACCCAGAGGAAACCCACATGGACATGGGAAAACTCCACCCAGACTGGGATTCGAACCCGATCCCCAGCGCTGAGAGGCAAATATGCCAACCAATAAACCACTCCCTCCAACCATGTTGTTATAACTTGTCATTCCCCATCATTGCAGTCCTGCCACAACTGTATACAATTTGACTGAAGACAATAAAACTCATATTGATCTTGTTAATCCATGGCTTAGTGGTGAGCACGTTCACCTCTCACCTCTGGGAATTCCGATCTAGGTGAAGTTTTCATGTTTTCCCCGTGTCCACATGGGATTCCTCCCACAGTCCAAAAACATTTATTTAAAGTGAATTTGCTGCTCTAAATTTTCCCTATGATCTGTGTATCCCCAGGCCCGATAGAGGGTGAGGGTTGTGTCAAGAATGGCATCTGGCTTAAAACACTGGGCCGAAGTGTTTATAAAATAACGTTGCGATTTTTTTAGGTAATACATTCTCATATAAAATTGCCCTTTTACCATATTTATCAAATGTCCTATTTATAACCTATTAAATTTATCAACCCATAGATTTACATTAGCAGGGTTCTGTTCATGTTAAAAATTTAAAGTTTATTAAAAGTTTATTAAAAGTTTAGCCAGCAGTCTCTCTGTCTCAATGCTAGTCTGTGCAATTATTTTCTAATGAAATATATATATACATTGTGTTTAATGTTCTACTCAAACAATGCACAGGCCAACTGGTCTTTGACGGTAACTAACCTTTGAAATCCTTTAAATAGAAGACATACCAGCTGGCATTACACCAGTTAATTCCACAATAAACCAAAACGTATTCGTACTGCACAGAAAGGTAAGAACCTAATGCTGTTTTTATTTTATTTATTTTTTTTTAGCAATTTACAGCCTTTTTTTTTTGGATGTTACTAAATATGCTGCATAAACGTCTGATGTATTTAAGCAAATAGACGATGTTTTCAGTTTCCTCACATAGTCAAGTGGCTCTGAAATTATATATGCTTGTCTCTCTCTTTCAAACCGTTTATCATGTCTGAAAATTCCTAAAATCAAAGTAAAAGTTTTTAAAGCCTGAATTTTTTTTGGTGAAGAAAACTCCTCATTTCTTTGCATTATCACAAATGTGACACAGAAGTGTGTATATACTTTTTTCCCCTGAACATCATACTTCATAAATAATCAAACGCCTTTCAAACCCTCAGAGTAATTACCCATGTGTAGTGACAGCTAAAGGCAGTAGGAAAATGACAAGCCACCAACAGGGAGATGTAGTGTAAATTTTATGAATGACAAAGAAGATTAGTGGAGCAACTTGGTACATGTTAGCCTGACCTCTGTTGGGCATGTGTGGTTGGGGGGTGGGTGTGATGTGTCTTTTGGGGGACATGCAGAGAGCAAGATGATTCGAGAGCCAGGATAAAAATCATATTTGTATAAGTTTGGAACTGTAATTTACCTTCCATGTTTATTATAATGACCAGGACACTGAACAATTCAAATACTGTACTAATGAATATTATAAAACAGGTAGTTCCAATCCTTAAATATGATTGGCTAAACCATTTGTTCTGTGACGTTATTGACAATAATGCACACCACTGACCGCATCACATATCAATGTGTGATAAACAATACATTATTTGGTAACAATTTCTAAAGAATCTTATATTTTTAAGTGCATTTATAAAGCTTTATAAAGTGTTCTTAATGCTTTATAACATTTGTCATAAGCCTTTCTTAATGTACATAGATGTTTATAATCATAGTCATAAATTGTTATAACAAATTGGCATTTATGGCAAATTGGCATTGGCAAAGTGACTTAATGCATTATAACATGAACTTATTTAAATTTGATTATTTGGATGTTTAGACCTTCATACTCGAAGCAAGACGATAACACTTTACTTAAAGTCTGTAAAGAGCATTTATAAGTTTTTATAAGTCATTATATACTTCTATGTATGCAGTCCCTTTTAAAGAGGTAATTTATAACACTTACAAAAAGAGCTTATAAGCTTTTATAAAGTTATGAGCACATATAAAGTCATTTTCAGGAGAACCATTCATTAAACACAAAACTTACAAGACTTTAAGTTGCTTGTCTCTATAATAAGTATCATTTATATTGTCACTTTGTGTTATAAAGCCTTATGACATGTTCTCATAACATTTTTTGAGTGTAGTTATGCACATCAATGGACATTAACACAGGCTTATAAAAAGTATTATAAAGCATTATTAATACTTTATAAAGCTTTATAAATGTGTTAATAATACATAATAATATGAATATGAGATTTGGGCAAAGTATCACCCAACCTTTTAAATTATTCAACATTATAACAAGAATTAGGAATAATATAAATAGCATTTAGACCATTTCCAAATAAGCACCAAGCTGGTATCCTGTTACTTAGCAATCAATATAATATATATATATACATATATATATATATATATATATATATATATATATATTTTTTATTGTTTTCATAACCGTTTTTTTGCATAACCGCTCTAAAAGTAATGCATTATTGTTAATAAATAATAAAAAGCTACGTGATGGGCCCAATATCACCTCTGTCTGGTGATTGATTCACAATTATGCACGCCCTTTTGCTTTATTAAAAATACTGGGAACACTTTCTTTAAATATTCATAATGCATTATAAACACATTAGCAACACTTCATAACACTTGTCATAATCTTTTGTTAATTAAAATAGATGTGTTATAAGCATATGCCAAAAGGCTTTATTAAATAAATTGACATAATACATTATAAATTGGTCATTTTAACTATTTTTTTAATTAACTTTTTCTGTAAAAAACAGTATCATAAAGCTTTGTAACTTTTGTGTTTAATAAATGCCTCCCCTAAAAAATGGCTTTGTAAGTGCTTTTTATAAATGGTTTTGAAAGCTTATGTGTGCAATATATATTTCTTTCAGTTTTATTTCTCTTTAAAAAAAATGTGAAAATTGAATTTTTTTTTATCTTACTTTATATTTTATTATTTCCCCATATAGAGTGTCTATGTGTGAGTAAGTGTGTGCACAGTTATGTATACCTGTATGGGTATGGGGAAACACCCCCGCTGCAATCCTAGTAGAATTGAATTAATGAATATTGGTAACACTTTCTATGAATCCAGTATTTATAATGCATTATTAGGGCATTTATCAAATTTTTATAAAGCATTCATAACACTTTATAAAGTGATCTATTTTGCCTATTTTAAGGAACTGGTATTCCACATTTAACCCATCCGTGCAGTAAAACACACGCATATACACACACTGGTGAAGTGAGTACACTTGGCTGGAGTGGTGGGCAGCCTTGTATACGGCACCCGGTGATCAACTGGGGTTAGGTGCCTTGCTCAAGACCACTTCAGCCAGTTCAAGACTTATAAGACTTCTTATAATGCGGTGGCTTAGTGGTTAGCACGTTCACCTCTCAGCGCTAGGGATTCCCGGTTCGAATCCCCATCTGGGTGGAGTTTCCATGTTCTCCCCGTGTCTGCGTGGGTTTCCTCCGGGTTCTCCGGTTTCCTCCCACAGTCCAAAAACATGGATCAAGTTAATTGAATTCTCAAAAATTGCCCCGTTTAGAGTGTGTCTGTGTGAGTGAGTGTGTGCCCAGCGATGGATTGGCGCCCTGTCCTGGGTCTATCTGCCCAGCGCCCGAGACGCCCCCCCCCCCCCCCCCCCCCCCCCCCCCCCCCCCCCCCCCCCCCCCCCCCCCCCCCCCCCCCCCCCCCCCCCCCCCCCCCCCCCCCCCCCCCCCCCCCCCATGGGGAAGCATACAAAGAAAGTTATGGGCTAAAATCCGAGACCCAGAAAACAAAAAATGAGGTAAAGGGCAGACAGTAACACCAGTCTTTATTAACTGTATCACTGGCACTGATTCCATCATTGAGTAACACCCCTGACTCAGGCACTGCATTGCCGCCGCTTGATTGTTATTTTCGTTTCACCATGTCTTTCTTTGCACGATTCAACTAGGCCTCCACCCTGTCTTCTCAGTCTGCCTGATCTGCCATTGATACTCCTTTGTGTTGCCTTTCCGAAGAGAGGCTTTGTTTGCCATATAATTACAGGGGTATTTTTTTCAATTGTGCTCCTGATGGTACTTGCAAAGCTTCGCTGTCTGCCATGAGGTCTGACTGAGAGAGACATGGCATAAAGCCATGTTCGCACACATACACCCACACACACACACACACACACACACACACACACACACACACACACTCACACTCTGTCTACAGTGTGGCGAAGGCCAGTCAAAAAGGCTCTCGCTGCATGTCAAAGGCCTGATGTCATTGCTACAGAGGTGGAATAACTGAGGACAGGAGACAAGTGCCAGTACAAAACCCTTTATGGATATGTACCGGAAAGGCCCAGTGTGGCATGTGTGCTATGCTGCTGGCCATGCTGCGTTGCAAAGCTTCACGTCAGCTTTTGTCTTGTCTTGTCAAGTGGCTGACGTTCTGATTTAATCAACATCTACAGCTGCCAGATGAATTAGATCGCTATCAAAAAATGTGCCTGGTACACCATGTCCCTCACTTGTCAGGGACCCACTCATCTGCTCATTTATTTATCACACCAGCCACCCCTTGTGGAAGATGATGTGTTCCTTCTGAATGCACTTCAAACCAAGATGGACTTACACATGTGCAGATGAAAACGTTAATCTTTATGTACTGAGAACCAGTCTTTGATTCAGGTTGAAAGGACAAGTCTGGACTAGCATCTTGTAGTGTATTAAAGCTCTCTACCCCAGTGTCTTGTGCGCAACTTTCTGGATGGAACTGAAAAGATCACTAACACTTTATCTAAATCCGGTATTCATTATGCAATATTGACATGTTTATATTTTATATATTTTTATATATAAGTTTTTATAATGCTTTATAATACTTGTCATAAGCCTTTGTTAATGTTCATTGATGTACATAACCAGATTCATAAAGTGTTTTAAAAACATGCCATAAGGCTTTGTAACACAATGAAGCATAATGCATTATAAATGATATATTTTACCTGTTCATCAACTCATTATAGAGACCAGTGATATAAAGCCTTATAACGTTTGTGTTTAATCAACACTTTTACTGAAAATTACTTTATAAGTGCTCATAGTCTGGACTAACATCTTGTAGTGTATTAAAGCTCTCTACGCCAGTGTCTTGTGTGCAACTTTCTGGACAGAACTGAAAAGATCACTAACACTTTATTTAAATCCGGTATTCGTTATGCATGATTGACATATTTATATTTTATATATTTATATATATAAAAGTTTTTATAATGCTTTATAATACTTGTCATAAGCCTTTATTAATGTTCATTGATGTACATAACCAGAATCATAAAGTGTTATAAGAACATGCCATAAGGCTTTATAACACAAAGAATCATAATGCATTATAAATGATATATTTTAACTGTTCATCAACTCATTATAGAGACCAGTGATATAAAGCCTTATAACGTTTGTGTGTAATCAACACTTTTACTGAAAATTACTTTATAAGTGCTTATAACTGTAGAAATGCTTATAAGCTCTCTTTACAGGCATAAAGTAAAGTGTTGTCATTAATTACTCTTTAAAAGAGATTGCATACATAGTAATACATAATGACATTTGAAGGCTAATAAATGCTCTTTACAGACTTTAAATAAAGTGTAATCATCTTGTTTTGGGTAATAATGTCTAAACATCCAAAAAATTCAAAGGTTAAAATAAGTTCATATTATAATACATTTGTGATTATAACACAAACTGTGTCACTTTGTGTTATAAACCCTTATGTCAAATTGTCATAACAATTTATGCCTATGATTATGAACATCTATAGACATTAACAAAGGTGTATGACAAAAGTTATAAAACATTACAAATTAAAATGCAATATGAATACCGGATTAGCACGCTGACTTAGTGGTCAGCACATCCACCTCTCAGCATTGCGTATCCAAACTAGGTGGAGTTTCCATGTTCTCCCTGTGTGTGTGTGGGTTTCTTCCGAGTTCACAGTCCACAGTCCAAAAACATGAATACAAGGTAAATTAAATGCTCTAAATTTGCCACCCTGTCCTCTGTGTCTGCCCAGCGCCCAAAATGTTCTCCCCTGGATGGGCATGGGGAACTCCCCCCTCGACCCTAGTAGAGAATTAAGTAGAAGATAATGAATGAATGAAGTAATAAATGAATGAAAACCATAATGTTATGATAAAGTGACTATACTTAATTTATAAACTGACATTCTGTTGTCGTAAGGCCAATCCAGATTAAAACACATTATCTAGACAAAGACTGTGGTGTAAAAAAATGTGGACCTTTCATGTAACCAACAGAAAGTGGGAGTTGCCATGTCACTCCATCACTTTGGTAAAGCGAGGTCAAACTAAGTTGATTGCAGTCTGCAGCTTCAACACTAGATGCTACTAAATCCATCACTGTGCTCTTTCAAAACAGGAACAATAAAAGCAGAATGAAAGATGTTGGGTACACGGCCTGTTTAGAAAAAGGATCAAATCTACATGTCAATAAGATCAGAGAGAGACAAAGCATTCCCACCAATGATGAATTGGTCAGTAGGGTATGAGGCAGAACAAACTGCACCACAGCAGGAATGTAACAAAGCTGACCCTGACATTAAGCAAACAGTGTGTGAAACTGTTAACCATGTAGCGAACTTTTGTGGAGCCATTGTAGAAGGACACAGAATCGAGGAAAAACAGCCAAGGCTGCAACTCAACAATACAGGAGACAAAAAAGCGCTCCCCTTATGAATTGCTCCTAGTAGAGTATAATGCAGTGCAGAGAACAGAACAAAACGGGTCACAACCTGAACGTGATGCAGCCTCTCCAGGTGCAAAGTGCTACATAAATCACAAAGTTTCAAGCAAAGAAGAATGTTTTCATGACCGCAGTTGTCAATCAAACCCTGTCTATTACTTAAATACTGTGCTTTATTAGCTTTAACTGCTATTTCTGAAGGTTTTTTTTCTTTGAGCTGTTGTCAGTGCTTCATTCATGGCTCTGCCGAAGCACAGTGGCAATGACGATTCCTGGATGGAACCTGGGTTTCTGTTGGACTGGTGGCATTGCAGTCGCGCAACTGTCGGTCTCACTGGATTTATTTAGTTAGTTTTACTTACTTACTTAACAGTTTTTCCAATTTTTAAAATATGGACACCTGATCACTGCACAATTTGTACATGGCTGCCCAAAACTGTTGGTGCTGACCGGCTGCGAGTCCCCCACTGAGCCTTGGGTTTCACCCAACAGTGAGTCTTTTCTTGCCACTGTCGATTAGGCTTGCTCTTTGGTGGTTTAAAGGCCGTACTGGAAAGCTGCTTTGTGACAATGTACAATTGTAAAAAAAAGTGCTTTATAAATATGCTGCTTATTACAATGTATAACTACTTAAACAAACAGCTAACAGAGTAACAGTTTCAACAATTAAATTAACATTAATTGCCTTTGGTGGCACAATGGCTTAGTGGTTAGGATGATCGGCTCTCAGCGCTGGAGATCCAGGTTCGAATCCCAATCTATGTGGAGTTTACATGTTCTCCCTGTGTCCCCATGGGATTTCTCCTGGTTCTCCGATTACCTCCCACTCTCCAAAAACATGGACTCAAGGTAAATTGAATGCCCTAAATTGTCTCATATAGAGTGTTGGTGTGTGCGTGTGTCTGTGTGAGTAAGTGCGCCCAGCGATAGATTGGCAACCTGTCCTGGGTTCACTGTCCAGTGCCTGAAATGCCCCAGGTTCTCCCCAGGATGAGCATGGGCATGGTCGCCGCCCCCGACCCTAATAGAGGATTAAGCAGAAAATAATGAATGAATAAAGTAATTGCCTTAGAAACAGGCTCAGTTTTGGCTGTATAATATGATCTGCGAATGTAACACAAGCAGAAAACATTTGCATGGTTTCATGGTGACAGATTCTTTTGTGCCAGTTGGTTTCCAATTTTTTTCTTTATGATCAGCCAAATTTAGAGACTTGATTCAGTGACTTGTCACAAGATAACATTTTGTACCTCAAGTTCTTGTATTCTTCAATCACATATGACAATAAGAGCTCCTATAACTGAAAACCCATTCGTGTAGAAGAACTGCGCTTACATTGCATGGCACAGTAAGCAAGGATTTGGCACGCTGAGATGCATGAGCGTTTTGAAAGAGATTGGACAGATGCTCTTCATTTCAAAAGCATTTTCTCATTGCCAACGGCAAATCAACTAAATGGATGTCAGTCACTCCATTCTCTCGCACCAGAGAGAATGCTTTTCACTGAGCCATGCATTTCCATTCCTCATCCATTCCTGTTTCATTCATTTGTCTGTAGCAAACACTGCGCAAGCTCCATCTAACCTTTAGATGTACAAAATTTATAAGCTTATGAGTGTCTCATATTAAATTGATTGGTCTGTCCTTAAGATGAGACCAATTATTTCAGAAGAGATGGAACAAGTCTTTCTTTGACTGCTCATGTTAAGAAAAGACCACTTTCAGAATTAAATGTCAGAGCCTTAATATTTCCATTACAAGGCTGAACTAAGCAACCCATGCATTTCACTTGATTGCCGCTCATGTGTTGTATCTCAGTACAGTTTGGCACTACAATGTTATTGATAAGCTATTAAAAAGCCTCTGCATCCTTGCAGCTCTATAATAAAACTTTTCATTAAGGTAAACTACAACATTACACATGTCAATACATAAGCAGCTCATGCTGCTATCAAGGCCAAGACCATAAAGCCTTTTAAGAAATCATTTTGTAAATTGTTAAGAGAAAGTGAAAGGGTAGAAAACACAGCAGATAGCATGCAGTAAAAGCTCAGTATGAATAAATTATGCAGAAAAGTGATGGGTGTGTTGTGCTGGCTGATGGTGTAGATTGAGACATCTACTTCCGGCTCACTGGTTTGATATATCCATCACGGACAGCAAAGGAAACCCTGACAGTCAGGATGCTTAAAGCCAGCTGTTTTTATGCTTTGAAGCTTCTGGAATGTGCAGCCAAGTTGAATGATTGTTAGGGATTTATTAAACAAAGAGGCATGCTGAAAGCCCGAAATGATGAAAAACAAGGATTGCTTGGACACTATACGGTTTGTGGCGAAGTATGAAATGGTTTAAATTACTTTTAAGTTAAATCCTTAAATAACTTAAGTCCTCTACAAAAGACATTTATTAAATATAATGTTTTTCAGGAAATCTCTTGTATTGACTTAATTACCTTACTTGGAAAAAGTTACTCTTTTATTTTACGTTGTACCACTATTTTTTAAAATCCCTTTCACATGTGATGTTTACCTTCTATGCATGAAGGCACAGTTGTTTAGTGCTCGGGAGCCAGCTTTAAATCCCAGTCTTGGTGGAGTTTCCATGTTCTCCCTGTATCCGCATGGGTTTCCAAGGTGAATTGGCAGCTATGAATTACCCCTATTTGAATTAACTCTATATTGTGTGTTAGTGTGTGGATGTGTGCCCAGAGACAGAATGGGGTCCTGTCTTGGGTATATCTGCAAAGACATGTTATCTACACACACATGACCCTTCAAAAAAGAATAAGTGAAGGATAATAAGATGAAAATTCATTCAATAATTATCTTCTGCTTAATCCTCTACTAGGGTCATGAGGGTGTTTCCCATGCCCATACAGGGGAGAATTTTTTAGGCGCTGTGCAGATACACCTAAGGCCCCAAACAATTGCTGGGCACACACTTACTTACAGAAACACACACACAAACACTGGGGGTATTGGGGCAATTTAAAGCATTAAATTTACCTTGAACATTTTTGCATGCACTGTGGGTGGAAAGTGGAGAACCCGGGACATGCAGAGAACATGAAAACTCCACTCACATTGCGATTCCAACCTGGATCCACAGCGCTAAGAGGCAAACGAGCTAACCACTAAGCCACTGTGCCGCCCATTGATGTTAAAATGTGATTGGTTAAATACTTTAAAAATAAAATACACTTCTGGAAACACTATGAAAAGGAGCAGACAGACCATTTGGAATTATTCAATAATTCTGTAATTCTAATATTTTTTTTTTTTGCAGAAAAAGCCTTGAAGGTCCTGATGAACCATGACTGCTTAAATATATAATTAACAATTTGTTAAAAATGCTGAATTCTTATCTAAACCTTGATGCAGTGTTTAGTAGTGAGTAGCAAATATTTCTCATGTTCAATTTTTTTATTTGGAGCCATTATGAAGGTGTTTCCTTTCCTTTGGGAGATTGGGGTTTAACAACTTGCTAATTCATCACTAGGTGAACTAAAGAAACTAAATTGCCCTTAGTTTGAACATGTGTCTGGTTTTTCTTGTCTGTGTGTCTGTTCTGTGATGAGCTGGTGACCTTTTCATGTAGTTTTCCCAACTCTTTCCTGTAAAGACTCGGGTTCCAATAGAGCAGGCTAGAATAAACGCAGAATATGTTTCAAAAAGTGACTATAATGCATACTAGATATGCTTGATGTTGAATTGCAAACTATTTAAACTGTATATGTATAAGTGTGTCACAGTGTCTTAGTGATTAGCACCTTCACGTCTTAGCGCCGGAGATTCAGAATTAACATGTTCATTCAAGGTAAATTGAATGCTCTCCAATGTGCCATATAGTGTGTGTTTGTGTGTGTGTCTGTGTGAGTGAGTGAGTGTGTCCAGTGATAGATTGTTACCCTGTCCTGGTTGTATCTGCTCAGTGCCCGAAATGTGTGTTTTCTTCCTGCATGTACAACAGGCCTGCATGACCCTGCTGCTTGCTTGCTGTAAAAGAAGATTTCAGTGAAGTGTGTTTGACCAAACATCTGTACTCCTACTTAGTCAGTGAAAGTGATGAAGCAGGATCGTTGCAGGCAATTCTATTTTGCAGACAAAATATAAATAAATAATTTTGTTGCGCATTATTTTCAACGGCGGCACGGTGGCTTAGTGGTTAGCACGTTCACCTCTCAGCGCTAGGGATTCCCGGTTTGAATCCCCATCTGGGTGGAGTTTCCATGTTCTCCCTGTGTCTGCATGGGTTTCCTCCGGGTTCTCCGGTTTCCTCCCACAGTCCAAAAACATGGACCAATCAATTGAATTCTCCAAATTGCCCCCTATAGAGTGTGTCTGTGTGAGTGAGTGTGTGCCCAGCGATGGATTGGCGCCCTGTCCTGGGTCTATCTGCCCAGCGTTCTCCCTGAGACGTTCTCCACTGGATGGGCATGGGGAACCCCACCGCGACCCTAATAGAGGATAAGCGGGAGATAATGAATGAATGAATTATTTTCAACACATTAAACATGGAAATGCATAGCCTGTACCCAGTTGAAGAAATCTGAAAAAATAGCAGAAATCATGATGACATTTTCTATGAATTGAGTATTCATAATGCATTATAAGTCCATTTATAAAGCTTTTTAAATATTCATAATGCTTTATAAGATTTAACATAAGTCTTTCTTAATGTACATAGATGTTCATAATCATATTCAACAATTTTACATAAGGCTTTATAACCCATCCATCCATTATCTTCCGCTTTATCCTATCCGCTTTATTAGGGATTCCCCATGCCCATCCAGGGGAGAACGTTTCTGGCGCTGGGCAGATACACCCAGGACAGGACGCCAATCTATCGCTGGGCACATACTCACTCACACATACACACACACACATACTGTACACACTGTATATGGGGCAATTTGGAGAACTCAATTGACTTGATCCATGTTTTTGGACTGTGGGAGGAAATCGGAGAACCCGGAGGAAACCCGCGCGGACATGGGGAGAACATGGAAACTCCACCCAGATTGGGCTTTGAACCGGGTATCCCAAGCGCTGAGAGGCGAACGTGCTAACCACTAAGCCACTGTGCCACGGCTTTATAACCCAAGGTGACATAATACATTATAATATTAATTTATTCAAACTTTTTAGTCTTTAGGTTTTAAGACATTCGTAAGAAATACAAAATACTTTACTTTAGAGCATTTTTAAGCTATTAAAAGTCTATTTATATGTACTATTATGTATGCAGTCTCTTTCAAAGAAGTAATTAATGACAACACTTCACTTTATGCCTATAAAGAGAGACTATAAGCACTTATAATTTTTTAGGAAAAGCGTTCATTAAACACTTTATGCCGCTGGTCTCTATAATAAGTTGATGAACAGTTCAAATATATTATGTATAATGCATTATGCTACTTTGTGATATAAAGCCTTATGGCATGTTTTGATAACACTTCATGAATGTGGTCATCTATGGACATTAACATAACATCAATAGAATTATAAATACTTTATAAAGCTTTATAAATTTGTTAATAATGCATTGATAATATGGGATTTAGGTAAAGTGTTATCAAAATTATTTATATAACTTTATAACTCAGTGTTTAAGGTTTGTGCTAAATTAAATCCAGTAGTTGTATTAGGCCATACATTTTAGATTCTATACTATTTTAACTACTGACTTGTGTTGTTCTCATTTGTAAGTCACTTTGGATAAAAGCATCTGCTAAATGACTAAATGTAAATGTAAATCTTGCTACAATGACAATACATTATATACTTTTGAAATATTCATGTATTAACTAATGTAAAATAAAAGAGTTTAAGAAGATATATCAATATTCAGATGAATTCCATGGCTGCCTACAAAGCTTCATCTATATAGTTTGCTTTCCCATTGCCCATATATGTACTTATGATTCCCAAGAGTGCCACAGCCTGTGTCTAACTCACCCTCAGGGTCCACAAGCATTCCCCTTCACAAAATGAAATTGTATGGCATGCGAGATTAGCCCGACACTAATGCAAGGTCAAAAATAATAGAATCAATAGGAAAGCCTAGCGATGTTAACATTTACAGAAAATTACAGAGTGAAAAGCGCTGTCGAAAACAGAATGAAACGAGTCTCTGCTGAATTTGTATTGATGTCTTTTCATTACTTCTCATAATTTGACTTTTCTTTTGTGCACTGCGGCGGTCAGTGGCCATAGTTTATCACCCTTTCTGGCATGTGTACGTGTCAAAAAGGAGGTGTGTGTTTGAGGGAGACTCGAAGAAAGAAAGAGAGGGCGCTCGGTATACTGCTGTCAGCTTTCAGTGACGTCTTACGGCCAATCCGGTGGTTGGGTTTTAATCGATTAATGACATGGAAGAAGGGAATGATTCGTTAACCTTGCATTGGGGTTTTAATAGCGCTTCCCCATGCTATGCATTTGTAGCACTGCAATGAGGAGCCTGGTTTGCGATATATATGTATATATATATATATATATACAGAACTGTCTTGGTGCACACACACACACACACACACACACATATATACTGAGGCATATACGGTATATATATATATATGTATATATATATATATATATATATATATATATATATATATACATATACTCCTCAGCATATGAAATACACCGAACATGATCTGCCCCAGTGGCTTGCCTCTCTTTTTGTCAGTCAGTAATAACAATGAACATGTCTAATAATTGTGACGAAGGCAGAACTATGATCAGGGAGAGAGTTGATGAACAAGTCTACAAAAGCACAATTATACAACGACAAAGAGGACGTCAAAGCGTCGAAGCAGAACAAAGCCCAGTAACATCAGTGTAAACAAAATGTCTCGGTCTTAGTTTTATTACCCTTCTGAACAACGTCAATATCAGGCAGTGACTCGTGGGTGAGTGTTGTGAGCACAGAGGCGTCTGCTCAAGTCTATTGTCACTCTTGCCTGTGAAAGGAAAATAACAGTTATGGATGGGTTTCTCTGCACTGCCATTGTCACATCAACTGTTTTTATTGCTGTCATTATAGTTTAACATCGCACTGTTAATTCTGTTAATTAAAAAGCTGATTGCTTTTGCCAGTCTGTGATCTCCATTTGGTGAGTCCATATGGTAGGAGATTACTTGTTGTAAATTTCAATGAAGTCTTATCAGAGCTCAGATACATATAATCAAGCCGTACAAGTACTGAAATTACTGAAATTAAGTCTATAAACCTCAATTATCCTCTACTTCTTTCGTATAGAGCACATATTATTATATGATGCACCGTTCGGCTAAATAAACAATTTAGGCTACAATCTTAATTCCAAAGAATGGATCTTTGGGCTATGTTAAGTATAACAGGCTGGCAAACATTTCCGTGTTAATTACATATGTCCAGATTTCCAAAGTGAGTCAAGTACTAAGTCATCAGAATCCCGCTGGCATTGTACCTTAATTCCAATCGCAATTTGGGTTCCAGCCCTATTGTGGATTTAATTAGGTACAAATGTGCATTAATTCCTACAGATGCGACCTTGACAGCATTTTGAGCACTTGCAGCTCCATCTAGCTGGCAAGCATCTGAAGCGGGGAACAATGTTTGCAATTTTCCTGTCAGCAAAACAAGAGACACATCTCATGTACATAAATCAGAATGACATGCGCTCTGATGGCCTCTGATAGCATGGTTTTATTAGTGCCCTGAGGTACTGAGTTCTGAGACTGTTTAAACACTGCACTACCTGCTCAGCATGCAATCTAAGGACATGCAAAGCTATAGTTCACGCCTGACTAATGAGTCCTAAAAAGCTTCAGAGAGAATCCAAAATGTTGTTTCATCAATTGCCAATGGTTTATACAAAATAATATGCAGTCAGCTGTAGTTGAAAAAAATATAATTAAGGAAGGGGACATGTCAAGGCTAGTAATAAGAAATATATTTTGCCAAAGATAACTATATCTAGTGCTTTAAATCGGTGCCCATCATAGCAATTTTGTATTTTTGTGTAAAGTCTACCAATTGGTACAATGAAAATAGAACATTCAGTGATGAGGGGATATTAATGTAATGTAATGTAATGTAATATCCATTCATTTTTTTCATCATCTTCTGCCTAATCATCTAGGGTTGCTCGGGGGTTCTCCATCCAGGTGAGAACCTTTGAGGCACTGGACAGATACACCCAGGACAGGGCACCAAATGATCACTGGGCACACACTGGGCACACAGTGTATCTGCCCATCGCACGAAGCTTTCTCTCTTGGATGGGCATGGGGAACCCCCCCCCCGCAACTCGCAAGACCCTGCGAGTAGAGGATTAAGCAGAAGATAATAAATGAATAAAAAAACTAGGTCAATTTATTGTTTTTTGTGTATCTAGTTTTTGATCAACTGATTTTTGTTTGTTTCACCAAAAAAAGGAGAAAATGAGTGAATTTGTAGCAGATTAAAAGCAAAACTTTTGAGTTTCAAGGAGTGATGAGCTGAAAATAAAGTTAGAGTGGGAGTGGAGTGGAGTGATTACAGAATCCCTAGAGCATGGAGCTAAAATCTACACTTGGACAGTACAGGAATTTAGGTATCATTTCAGCATGGGCACTGAAAAATAACTACTGACTTGTGTTGTTCTCTTATTTGTGAATCGCTTTGGATAAAAGTGTCTGCTAAATGACTAAATGTAAATGTAAGGACAGTTGTAGTGTGTGTTACCTCAGTATTGGATGTAAGCTAATGTACAAAACTGAAGGTCACATACAATTACACAACACACAGTTTTAACTAGCCCACAGATCGCTCCCCTGTTCAAATAACTAAAAGTCATCATGGGATGTAGTCACTAAAGGCCATGATGCGCTTGGCTAATGAAGAACGGTTGTTCTATGTGGAGGTTGTATTGCTGCAAGGTGACCTATCAGTTCACTTCTGGACAGAGTGGGTGTCCACTTGGGGAAAATGAATGATGACAGAAAGGCTGCATTTTTTCAAATGTGAACGTGTGTGTGTGCTAAACTTGTGCAAAATTTACTGCTGCTCCCTTCCCATGAGAAGCCGTCTGTATTTGTACTTTACATTCCAGCGGAGAGATCTAGTGATGGGAACTAGTGCTAAGCCACAAACTGCTCCAATTGTGTCAAAGGAAATTTGCTTTCTGCTGTCTCTTATGAGACTTTTGAAGATGTCTGATGGTTTTGATCCGTTAAAGACCATTCAAAACGTCTACTTTCAGATGGTGGTGTAACATTTGTAAGTTTTTGCGTTTGACCATTACACTTATACCAATGCAAAACAGTCATGAATATTAAACACTACATACACTAATTTTTATTATCAGCTTAAACGCTTAACAAACAGGAGAGGTAACTTGGATGCTATAAATCGCCCCATAGTGTGTGTTTGTGTGTGTTTGTGAGTTAGTGTGTCCAGCGATAGATTGGCGCCCTGTCCTGGATGTATCTGCCCAGTGCCTGAAACGTTCTTCCCTAGATAGGTATGGGGAACCCCCCCGATAGTTCCCGATAGTTCCGGGTTCGAATCCCAATATGGATGGAGTTTTCGTGCTCTCCCTGTGTCTGCATGGGCCTTCTCTTCATTCTCTGGTTCATCCTGTTCATCCTCCTACAACAAAAAAAAAATGGATTCAAAGTAAATTGGCTCTCTCTATATATAGTTTGTGTGTGAGTGAGTGTGTTCCCAGCACCAGATTGGCGCCATGTCCTGGGTGTATCTGCCCAATGCCTGAAACTGCCGGTGCCCCCCTCCTTACCGCAACCTTAGTAGGAGATTATGAAGGTAATGAACATATAAATTAATAAATTAACCTAAAAATTAATACCATGTCCAAAATAAAATAAGATTATGGTGTTGAGTCCTTGCCTAAATTGTCCCAGGTGCAGGTATTTAAAGAGAGGCAAGACACGGAGCATGGAGGGAGTAGCAGTGGTGACAGCAACGGGAGTTCAGCAACAGTCAGCTTGTAAATTATAAATATATTGAATCATTTTAGCACTAAATCTTTATTTATTTGTCAATGTTTTTTCTAGTCTGTATGTCTGTTAGTGAGTGTGTGCCCAGCAATAGATTGGCGCCCTGTCCTGGGTATATTTGACCAGCTCCCGAAGCATTCTCCCCTGGATGGGCATGGGGAGACCCCCCCACCCCCCACACGTCCCTAGTCCCTATTACAGGATTATAAGTATGATGAAGAGATGAGTTCTGAACTGGCTTTTCAGCACACATACCATAAACATACAAAGTAAACTGTCATCAATCTCTCTCCAACCTACCAGCTCATGCTCCACTTCTCACTGCCAACAGAAAGAGGACACAGTTAATCATGGCGACAACCTGCAGGTGTGTTCATTACTTGTTCTGGTTTTTGACTCCCATTTCCACTTCCATTCATGAGCAAATAATAGAACAGAAAAAATATATATAAAGTAATGAGAAAAGAAAATACAAAAAAGAAAATACATTGTGGCAGTGAGAGCATACTCGAGAGGCGAAGATAGGGAAAACAGGTAAGGTAATTGATTTCACCTGTAGCTTGTCTGTTTTAATTGTCTGTCTGTGCAGAGATTACAACAGGAAAGGAGCGAGAGAAGGCAGACAAGACACTTTATTTACAAAGCACATTGTAAAGACGGCAAGTGTTAACCAAAGTGCAGTACAGTAAAATAAAGCAAATATATATATTGTTCCAGAGTTTGGGAGCAATGGCTGAGAATGCCTGATCCCCTTTAAACTTCAACCAAGACTGTAAAACAGCTAAAAGCAGCTGGTTTCAGGGATTTGTTAACTGTGAGGAGAAAACCTGAGAGAGGAACTGAAAGATAGAGCTTCAGCCATGGAGCTTGATTCTGGACAAGCTCTTCTGACTTGTGGTGTTCTCATTTGTAAGTCGCTTTGGATAAAAGCGTCTGCTAAATGACTAAATGTAAATGTAAATGTAAATGGACAACACTGAAATATGTAAGTGTATAAACCCATGAATACGAAGGCGCGAGGCAGTATGCCACTGCAATGCTGCTATCCTCCTCTCACTCTTATGCTCCCATCCTTTGTTACTCTTTCTAGTCCATCAAATGTCATACTTTAACTTAACCTGTGTATTAATGTGTGTATGATTAAATTTTTTTGTGTTGCAGATAGTTGTTACCATTATTATAGTGTTGGAGCTTGTGCCGGCAAGATGATGTGTTTTCATAACCAGTGCTCTGAATTAAAGGTCAGAGTTCTGGTTCAGGATGCTGTGGCTGATCTATCACCTCAAAATGACCTGTAATGTACTTCATGAGGTTTGTAGAGCTTGCAAGCTACATTTGTGGCAGTGGAAGGCAGTGTGCCAGAGCAAAAATAAGTTTAAAGAATTCTTTAAAACAGATTTTTTTGTTTTATTCACTTTAAAAAAAGAAGTATACCAGTAATAATAATAATAATAATAATAATAATAATAATAATAATAATAATAATAATAATAATAATAATAATAATAATAAGTATTATTATTATTATTATTATTATTATTATAATGATAATGATAAGGGCAGCACAATGGTGTTGTGGCAAGCATGTTCGCCTCTCAGCACTGGGGTACCAGGTTCTCCCTGTGTCTGCGTAGGTTTTTTCCAGGTTCTCTGGTTAAATCCCAGTCCAAAAAACATTCTTCCTGGATGGTATGGGGAACCTGTATGGACATGGAGAACCCCATGTGACCCTACTCCCTAGTATAGGATTGAGTGGAAGATAATCAGATGAAATGAGATGAGATAATAATCACAAAAGAGGTTAATAGAGGTTTGTAAGCATTGTTTGTACACCTTTTAATCCATGTTCAAGTTCTAGTAATTTATTTATATAGCACTTTTTACAATAGTACATTGTCACAAAGCAACTTTACAGTGTTGTAAGTCTTTAAACCCCCAAAAAACAGGCCGAAGCGACAGTGGCACAAAAAAAAACAACTACCGGTTACGTTGGTGGCGGCATGGTGGCTTAGTGGTTAGCACGTTCTCCTCTCAGCACTAGGGATTCCCGGTTCAAATCCCCATCTGGGTGAAGTTTCCATGTTCTTCCTGTGTCCGCGTGGGTTTCTCCCAGAGTCCAAAAACATGGATCAAGTCAATTGAATTTTCCAAAATTGCCCCATTAAGAGTGTATCTATGTGAGTGAGTGTGTGCCCAGTGATGGATTTGCACCCTGTCCTGGGTCTATCTGCCCAGAACCCGAAACGTTCTCCCCTGGATAGGCATGGGGAACCCCACCGCGACCCTAATAGAGGATAAAGTGGGAGATAATAAATGAATGTTACGTTGTTATTTTAAGAAAGTAATCTTGGGAGGACCAAGGCTCAGTTGGGGGCTCATCCTCCTTGAGCATCAACAGTGTAGGACAGCCAAAATAGGACAGTGTAGGACAGATTGTGTGGTGATCAGGTGTCTGTATTTAACCATTGGAAAACTATATAAGTCCATTGAGGACATGCTGCAGGAGTGCCAGTCCAAAAGAAATCCAGGTTCAATCCAGTAGTTGTCATAGCCACAGTGCTTCGGGAGAGCCATGGATAGAGCTGATGACACCTCCAGGAAATTGGCAACACCTCAAAAGAAACAGACAAGAAAAGCAATTAGAGCTAATAAAGCCTATAAGCAATTATAAGTAATAAGTAATAATCCCTGCAGAAGTTGTGTCCACTCATCTGAACCCTGACTGTATGGATCTGGATCCACCACATTCTCAGGTCTTCTGTTCTCAGTTAAGCACTGTCACATGACATTGCCAGGTCCTCAATAACACAGCATAGAAACAGAGACACTCTTGACCCAAGAGAGAGAGAGGACTGACCTACTTTAAGTAATTTCTCAGTTTACTCTTGCCTATATCTGCAGGCTAGGATGAAACCTTTTACTCTGAAAGCCACTGTAGATCAGTTCTTTCCACAGTGGCATCCAAATCAAAATATACAGAACCACCTAAAGCCTACTAACATGCAACTAAATGTACTTTTCTCATCCACAAACATCAATTAAAAAATTAATGTAGCTGTTAAGAAACTTCAGGACTGACACGGAAGTCTGACGCTCTAGCCACAAGTAAGCTCCACCCAGATTGGGATTCAAACCTGGATCCCCAGCTCTGAGAGGTGACTGTGCTAATCACTAAGCCACCATGATGCACTGGTACTAAATTAAATGTAAAAAATTACGTACATTTTATCATTTGTCTTTAGGAATGATGGTTGCCAATATGCTTACAAAATGAAATCTATAGCATGAATTAATTAACATGTATTTTGTATATTATACATATATCATATATCATATAATATACTGTATCTTATCTCATCTCTTTGAGTGGGTGTGGTAGCGCAGTGTTTAGGGTGTTGGGCTATCAAAAGAAGGTTGTGTGTTCAAATCCCAGGTCCACTGAAGTTACCACTGTAGGTCCTTGACCTCATTGCTCCAGGTGTGCTGTATGAACCTTGTGTTGTGACTCCCAACCAAGTTGGGATACTGTAAGTCACTTTGGATAAAAACATGTCTGCTAAATGATCAAATGTAAATGTGTTGTATGTATGTATGTAAGGTATATCATTATCTTTGGCTCAATACTCTGCTAGGGTCATGGGGGGTTCTCCATTCCCATCCAGGGAAGAACGTTTTGGGCCCTGAGGAGACCCAGGACAGGTTGATAATCTATCGCTGGGCACACTCACTCACACAAACACATACTATATGGGGAAATTTAGGTAGGGTCAATTCAGAGCAGCCAATTTACCTTGAATCAACGTTTTCCGACTGGTGGAAAAAACGGGAAAACCCAAAGAAAACCAATGTGGACACAATTAGCACATGGAAATTAAACCCAGACACACACACACACACACACATACATACATATATATATATATATATATATATATATATATATATATATATATATATATATATATATATATATATATATATATTCATTCATTCATTCATTATCTCCCGCTTATCCTCTATTAGGGTCACGGTGGGGTTCCCAATGCCCATCCAGGGGAGAACGTCTCGGGCGCTGGGCAGATAGACCCAGGACAGGGCACCAATCCATCGCTGGGCACACACTCACTCACTCAAACACACTCTACATGGGGCAATTTTGGAGAACTCAATTAACTTGATCCATGTTTTTGGACTGTGGGAGGAAACCGGAGAACCCGGAGGAAACCCACGCGACACGGGGAGAACATGGAAACTCTACCCAGATGGGGATTCGAACCGGGAATCCCTAGCGCTGAAAGGCGAACGTGCTAACCACTAAGCTACCGTGCCACCCATTATTATTATTATTATTATTATTATTATTATTATTATTATTATTATTATTATTATCATTATTATTATTATTTTAAAAAGCATGTCAAACTGTTCTGCATAGTAGTAATCTGACATTAAACTACCAGGTAAATCTTTCCTGATTATACATAAACTGAAAATTTATAGAGGGTGTGATCAACCATTCTATTCTCATTTTTTTTTTATTATATCTTTATAATCAGATGAATGTTCCTTTCCACAAACACAAAGCTCAAAAATGAACTACGCTCCCATATAAAACCCATAATAATTTGATGCAATTCCACTTTTTAATTAAGCCACAATGCCACATAAATCAGGGATTGGGATAATTAACAAAATAACCTAGGCTGATAATATGGGCCCTAGCCTTAAATCTCCAATGGCTTGCTGGCTGGGTGGCAATAAAGAGGGAATAATGACATGGCTGCTTGATATTTTGGTGGTGGAGGGGCAAGCGAAATGGCACCTTTAACAGAGCACTGCGGTCTTAATTTGCAGAGGCCGCCTTGTGCCGCTCTTCTTGTGTGGCAGGTCATTTATCATTTAGGCGGCCGTTATTTTTAATGAGTCTGTTATCATTCATTTTAGGGCATCCCACCTTTCCTTGACATGGATAGTATTTCTTTTTATATAGGACAAAGGATTTATGCCGCCCTCGCTCTGTCTCTCTGTTTCATCTACACTCGATTCTTCCTCTCTTTCTCCTATTCGGTCTCTCTGTCTTTATCTGTCTCAGGACCATAGCCGTCATGCTGGTTTCTTTTAAAGGGGTGTAGTTGGAATACTACGTATGTGCCTGTCCATTCCCATACAACCAAAAGGCCAGGAGGGATTTTTTAGCAGAAATCACAGGGTGTATAATGTGAAACATACTGCCTTATAATGAAACCATTGTCACATTGAGATTTTTCGGTTTATTCCAGATGAATTTGTAGGTGTACGTCTGGAGAAATGAGAATTAAGGCTTCATTCCAGTAATGCTACGGTGTCTTGACAAGCATTTATTGTTGACAGTAGAAGTGTTTTGACAATAGATGACAGCGACTAGGATGACATGTTTGATTCACACCCTGATAATGAATAATCTTGCAAAAAAGGGTTAACTATCAAACTGATTGTCAGTTTCAATTTAATCTATGAGATGCAAAACAGATGCATTTTTGAAATTTAACAGTACAGTTATTTTTGTGTTAATCTGATATAGCTGAATTCGGTAACACTGGATTTCATAATGGATTATAAGTGTATTTATAAATCTTTAGAAATTATTCATAAGGTTTTATAACATGTGTCATAAGCCTTTGTAAATGTACAAAGACAATCATAATCATAGTCATAAATTGTTATAATAATTTGACAACACAAAGTGACATAATGCATTAGAATATGAACTTATTTAAATTGATGATTACACTTTAGTTAAAGTCTGTAAAGAGCATTTATAAGGTTTTATAAGCCATTATGAACTATTATGTATGCAGTCTCTTTTAAAGAGGGAATTAATGTCAACAGCAATTTAGTAATTTATTTTATTTATATAGCGCTTTATACAATAGTACATTGTCACAAAACAGCTGTACAGTATTGTAAGCCTTTAAACCCTTTACTTTATGTCTGTATAGACAACAATTATGAGCACTTATAAAGTCATTTTCAGGAAAAAAAATAATTAGTTGAACACAAATGGTATAAGTCTTTATGTTGCTGGTCTCTATTATAAGTTAAAAACAGTTAAAATATATAATGCATTATATCATTTTGTGTTATAAAGTCTTATGGTGTGTGCTTATAACACTTTATGAGTGTGGTTATTTACATCTATAGACATTAACAAAGGCTTATCACAAGTATTATGAAGTGTTATGAATACTTTATAAAGCTTTATACGGGTGTTAATAATGTGTTATGAATACAGGATTAGTGTTACCCTAATTTCTAACCTAAATACAATAAAACAAGCATTGACTTTTTCATATATTCATACATGGAAAGTAATGGGATGATTTATAATAATCATTATTAATTAGTCTGTTGGAACAAAAGTCTCTTTGCATATCATTAATTATAATGAAACAATTTTATGGCGGCACGGTGGCTTAGTGGTTAGCACATCCGCATTTCAGCGCTGGGAATTCAGTTTCGTATTCAGGTAATTTCGTCTTATATATCCTGGTGCATGCATTGCAGATCCTATAGCACTGTGCAGCACAGACTTAGAATATAGGACCATTGCTCAACCTGGCAAGGAATGAGGACACGTCAATGCTCAAAGATCTGCAGTGGAACAATGGTATGTCTGTTTAACGTGAGTAGCGTGGGTGGCACGTCAGGATTGTGCTTCTGATTTATGAGGCCGCTGCTTTTTACAGTGTGCCTTCATGCAATATGTCCTTCGAGTCGCATCCTGTTGGGAGCACTGACCGACATGTGTTCCTGTGTTGGATTGGGACACTGTGCTGTTCTGGCCAGCTCTTTGTGGCCATATGGGATGCTGGCTCAGGAAGAACTCTGATGAGCATGTCAGGCTGAATTAAAGATTTGCGTGGTAAGGATTTTAATTCTGCAAATGTAAATGAAACAATGGCTCGTTTATGTGTACAAATCCTAGACCCCCAAAAATATGCGCTTTCACACAACCACCCTATTATGCTTTCCCACACAGGGCAATATTCAGACGCTCACCCTATGCCTGTCATTCCATCAACCTACACCTACACACAACCACATGCCCACACACTGAATTAGGCCCCCACACACTGGGCTTTGGCACAAATGCTGTGAAGGAGAGATCACAGGTTCTGTGGTTTCACCGGGGGGCTTTCCTGTTTTCTTTTTTTCTTCTTCTTTTTGAATAGTGAGTAATGTCAAGCCATCACACATAAGGCCGAGTTCAAATATTCATTAAATATTCACTTTTACTTATACTTTTGCAGTATGGCTTCTGCAAATACATCAGAATGTCAACCTAAAACAATTTTGGTAACACTTAACCTAAATCCGGTATTCATAATGCATTATTAGCATGTTTATAAAGTTTTATAAAGTATCCATAATTGCCTCTGTTAATGTCCGTAGATATACATAAGTGTTATAAGAATGTTCCATACGGCTTTACAACACAAAGTGACATAATACATTATAAATTATAAATTATTACTACAACATAAAGCTTATAACATTTGTGTTTATCGAATGCTTTCTTGACAATGAATTTATAAGTGCTCATACCTGTTTATAAAAGCTTATAAGCTCTTTTTACAGGCATTTTTTAGCAGTTCATAAAGACTTATAAAAGCTTATAAATGCTCTTTACAGACTTTAAGTAAAGTGTCATCATCTTGTTTTGCTTGAATGTCTAAACATCCAAAGAATCAAAAGTTTAGATAAGCTCATATTGTGCCTTATTTCACTTGGTGTAATAAAGCATTATGTCAAGTTGTTATAACAATTCATGATTATAAACATCTATGTACATTAACAAAGGCATATGACAAATGATATGAAGTGTTAGAAATACTTTATAAACTCTATAAATGCGCTTATAATGCATTATGAATACCAGATTCATAGAAACCACATTTTTCAGCTTGGTTAATAAAATACGCAAGTAGAAAAACTCTTTGAAACTGATATTATTGAAATGGTTTAAGTACCATATCAGGTCAGTCTTAACATTAACATGTTTGGAAGTTTTTGTCTGTAGACATCAATTGCTTCTATGACTGTTACATGCTAGTTTGCCTGCTATTCTCCTGTCTGTGTGCTGTTATCTAATGCTGCCTGGCTAAAAAAAATAGATCACACACTTTAATATTTTGATGGACTGCTGTAGCTTTGATCATGGCACACATTCACAGTGGCAACTTCTGCAGTGTCACAACATTTAATTCTGTACAAAGTGGCATTCATTTGTTCATAAGAAGTTGTATTTATGATGGAGACATGGACCACTGCGGTGATCTTCTTGAGCCCATCCCAAAGATTCTTAAAAGGGTGATAAAGTGAACTATTTTGTCTACAGTGATTTACAAACTGGGGCATTTGCCCTCCACATATAACCCATCTATGCAATGAAACACACACATATATACACACACTGAGTAAAGTGATGACACCTGCCCAGAAAGGTGTGCAGCCCTGTACACGGCACACAGGGAGCAATTGGAGGTAGGTTCCTTGACCCCAGAATGTGCATGCCAGCTGCTTGTGACCCCAGCGCACCTGTTGTGTTCCATTGGGTGCAAACTACTGAGTGTTCCATTGAGTGCATTGTCTATACTTCTGCACTTGCCTGGCATGTTTCTGGCATGCTTATGTCTGCTTAGGTCATTAGGATTGGCATTCGACCCTGAATCCCCAGCGCTGAGAGGTGAGAGATATATGGCCTAAAATAGTTATTCACAAGTTTTTCTATTTCGATGCTTGTGTAACTCTATGTTACACACTACTGGATATTATTAAGTTAAAATTAAGCTGACACTGCGCTTCTGGCACATTAATAAGATAACATAATGTCATCTTAAAGTGAAAGGACAAATAGTGGCAATTTAGTTTAGTTAATTAATACATTCAACTCACATGACAGCAAATGGTAAAGTGATGCTGTACTTTTAATTCAGTCTTTCATGGACATTTTTCGAAATCTCTGATATTCCCCAGCCAAATCCCCATTCTGCAGCCCAGAAGTCAGCCTCTATCTAAAGTTATTGCCAGCCTGCCAGGGTAATACATCACAAATTCTGTAAGGACAATGCAAAGATGCTGAAAGCAAGTACAAATGCATTGCAGTTGCACAGTGAGCACTTTGTTCCAAATAATGTTGTCATCAATTTTCATCTTTTGTTTAAACATATTAGTCTTTTGGACAAGATAGGTCATATTTCAGCGGCTTGATAAATTCTCCCTTCTAGTCTTTCTCACAGAACGTGCACTTAATTAATTACACAACCTTTAATTGGACAGATTATTCCTAATGGTTGTTGCAGTGCTAAATGTACAATCTTGCAGAAGGCTCAGGAGTCATTATTTTAATGCCACTTTCTCGGCTGGTTGTAATCAGTAAATTTCAAATAATTAATCAGTTCCACATTGTAAGGAATATTTGCTCTAAAATAGATAAATTATACTCACGCACATACATTTGTGCAGGGACAACTTTTACTTTTTTTCTACCTCTAATGCCTTCTTTTACACTCTGATCTTGCAGATGTAGTGCTTTATTAAGGGCAGGTGTAATTTTCTCTTTTGTTGTGGTTTTATGATGTCTGCAGGCATTTGGGTGTTTAATTAGGGCGGTAATGTCCGGTGATGTACATGATGGATTTTTACGGAAGCCAACTTTAACTATCTAAGGCGATGCCATAAATTATCACCTTGGTCATAATGCTCATGTGAGTTTGTTTAATTAGGGTGTCCACCTGAGAAAGTGCCTGGGTGTTGCTGGCTTTGCACAGGAAACGCCAATTATAGGAGCGCAATGTGCTTCAATTCGCCACTAAGGAATAAAACTGAATAATAAAGAACACTAATAAAAATTTGATTGTCTTTACTTGAGGCTGTTGTTTCTGTAGTATTGTAATGTTCCATTCTGTCAGATGTAAACTCTCAGTATATTAATATGTACATTTCATATTTCAAAACAATTTGAGGCTGTATTCATAAGTAAGGTAGAGTTTTCCAGTTTTTAGTCTTTCCATTTGTTAAATTTCTCTACATGGTTGTCCTACATTGTTGTTGCTGCCTGGCCGCTCAAGGAGGATGAGTCCCCCACTGAGTCTTGGTCCTCCCAAGGTTTCTTCCTTGAATAACAACATAAAAGGGAGTTTTTTCTTGCCACTGTCGCTTCGGCTTGTTCTTTGGGGGTTTAAAGGCTTTTCATTCTGTAAAACTGCTTTGTGACAATGTACTGTTGTAAAAAGCGCTATATAAATAAATAACTTGAACTTGAACTTGAACTTAGAATACAAGAAAATATGGTAACACCTAAATCTGGTATTCATAACACATTATTGATACATACATAAAGCTTTTTTAAAGGATTTTTTATAACACTTTATAACACTTGACATAAGCCTCTGTTAATATCCATAGATGTACATAACCACACTTATAAAGTATTATAAGAACATGACATAAGGCTAAATAACACAAAGTGACATAATGCATTATATATTCTGTATTGTAAATCAACTTATTATGGAGACCAGCAAAATACAGCATTATAACATTTGTGTTTAACAAATGTTTTTCCTCAAAATGACTTTATAAGTGCTCATACCAGTATATAAAAGCTTATAAGCTCTCTTTACAGGCATAAAGGGTTGTCATTCATTACCTCTTTGAAAGAGACTGCATACATAGTAGTACAAACACATTTATTAAAGGTTATAAATGCTCTTTACAGACTTTAAGTAAAGTGTAATCATCTTGTTTTAAGTAAGAATGTCTAAACATCCAAATAATCAAAAGTTTAAATAAGTTCCTATTATAATGCATTTTGTCACTTGGTGTTATAAAGCCTTATGTCAAATTGTTATAACAATTTATGATTATGAACAATCATGTACTTTATAAAGAGTTATAAATACACTTATAATGCATTATGGATTCATAAAAAGTGTTATCGAAAATAGGTAATAGTCTGTTAATGGGAATTAGAGTTGCCAGAACTGAAAATGAGATGCCCACTACAAATTATTATCCGTCGTATGTAAGCAGCAGTGCTATGATTTATTTTGTTTACTATAAATTTATAAAAATATGGAACATATCACTAAAAAAATTATGTGGCGTAACATTAATTTGCCAAATACTGGTCGATTCTATAAATAACGGGACTAAAGATCTACATGGTACTCAGTATTTCTAAAAATGCCATTACAATTTAAATATGAAAATGTAAACATCCTGTTAGATTTATTCAAACATAAACGTATTTATTTTTATTTCAACAAAAAGTATTTCTTTTATTAACAATATGCACAAATCAAAAGCATATAATGGAATTAATGTAATGATCACTAAACACTGTATTTTTCAAAAATATAAACATTTTGACACAAAATACACCATACAAAGTTTTCTAATTTAGGAAATCTTTTATATACTATTGTTAGATTTAGTTTTCATGTTGTGTAACAGAGATTTTTATTGGACATTCATCGAAATACAGAACAAATCGCGTCCCATGTTGGTTCAATACTGGATGCAACATTTATTTGCTAAATAAGGGAAGATACCAAAAATTATGGGATGGGTGGAAACCCAAATGGGAATACTAAATGCACTAAGGTGTATGCTAACAAATAAACACATCATACACCCTGCACCATAAAGTACAAGACCAATGATCTCACTCATTTTATATGTTTAAGGTTAAGAAACAGAGAAGTTACACCTAGTAACTCTACATAACTCTAATATATCATTTCACAATATACATAAGTGCGTGGACTGAATCCATCAAGAACTTCTGCAAAAGGATGACTGACAACACTTAATCCTGGCTTATTACACCAAAGTGGATGTTTAATTCACTAGTTGAAAAAGACAGACCTATTTCAGTTCACTGACGTAATCTTCAGGTAATAGCTTTGTCTGGAAATTGATGCCACCAGTCAAATTAGTATGATTGCTTGATTTTTTTTACACGTGTGTACATAATAAATAATGTTTTAATACTCAATTACGAAAGCACCCAAAGCCAGCTTCTTGTTACCTTATGGAGGCAAAAATCCCAAGGCTTGGTCACTGCAGCAGGCACATATGTCACTCTGTCCTCATTAACTTGACGGATAATGTCATCTATCAGTCGTTTAATTGGCAATGAGGATCTACAGTAGGTATTTTAACCAAGCCCGGAGATTCATCACTTGGCAGTAGACGAGTGGATGGCACTTCATTACCACACAGCTAACCAGGTAAAAGTCACATCCATTTGTAATGAGAGGGGGAGCGATTTCACTCCTGTCCATTCTCATTATGTAAAGTTCAATGCATACGCATGCGTATTGTAATTACGTTGATGAATATTCAAAATCGCTTCAAACAGATTTGTCTTTGACATGACATGGCAAAAAGTCTCCAAGACAAATGGGATGCACATGCGTAGGAAAAACAGGGCTTGGTTTTCTGTTGTAGGTTCAAGATTTTACAAGAGTTGCTGAAATGCTTCAAAAGACTCAAAGTGAATAATTTTGGAGACGTGACTGTCAATATATGAAGGTTCTATTGCCAGGTTAAAAGGTTTTTTTGTGAAAATATGGAAGATTAATTCTGATGAGCGGTCCATGTTTAGTATCTTACATCGCATCGGTGATGCTTATCCCTTTCCCACACTGAAAGCATGAAAACATGAATCTTTCCTCTGCACCGTTGTAACCCCCCTGCCCTGACTCGTCCTTCCTATTTATTGCTTTGTACAGCAAAGCACTATTACTGATCCCTTCCAAAGCACAAACTAAAAATCTATCCTGTTGTCATTTGCTGCACTGTGCCATCTATCATCTGAGGAGGTGTGTGCGTGTGGGGGGGTTGGTTTGGCAGTGTCTCTGTGCCAGAGAGGAGGCGCTGGAACAGGAGGCAGAGTCAAGGACTTTCACGCGTAACAAAAAACTTGTCACAATTATTTATGGCTCGAGCCGAGGCACATAATAGGACACATCAAACTGCTGTTTTTTTCTTTTCTCTCTCTCTTTCCACACCCAACACACCAACACACACACACACACATACAGTCTTTTTTTCCCCTCACACAGTGATGAGCACCCTCACATTGCCGACTCCCTTGTCGAAGTGGGTCACAGGCATCTCTTGCCTTACACATACAATTTCCAAGACAATGGTGGAGCACTTGGGGGAAGTGACAGTGACAAATACGCAAGGCCCCACGGAAAGCTGGGCAGCCTGTTACATGAGTGATTGCGCCAATAATCATGCAGGGCCGTCACGTGGCCCTAGGGCAGGAGAGAGAGAGCGAGAATGAGAGAGAGAGAGAGAAAGGCCAAGCAGAAGAGGTATGAAGAGTAGAAAGGAGAGAAGAAAAAGAAAATAAGAGTGGGACAGACAGATGGAGCAGGAGTAAATTGAGTGTGTGGTGACAGGAAGGCCATGAGAGGGAGCTGGCAAGCGAGGAAGTGAGACTGAGGTAAAGGGAGGGAGAGAGAGAGAGAGAGAGAGGAGGGAGACAGGAGCTCTGATGGGGCTTGAGGCTTGAGGCCAGGCTAACAGGTCCTGGCAAATCATTTTTTACTCCCTTATCATCCATCTGCGACTTCCTTCCCCTCCGATGAGGTGCTGCTAAATGACTGTCACTCGCTCCGCTATGTTCCGCCACGGCCCTCGTAATTGGGAGAGGGGTCAGCCGGGCCTGTTTCTCTGCATGACCTTTCTTAAACTCAGCCACCCGGGGAATTGGGTAAAGCCTCCGATTAAATTACTCTTCTGCTGCCTCGGCCCCTTCACCTTAAGCACTGCTGTTCGGCTTTGGTTCATAAAGGGGTGCAAGGGCCCTCAATTTTCAAGCACTACGCTATTTCACTAGTCATATTTCTCAGCTTCAGTGCTGAATGTCAGCTGTAAAGGGTGAACAGTCCTTCAAAACTGCATAGTTCCCTTATACAAAAACATCTGCCAAACCTGTCCACTACCGGAGACCTATCCTTTCGCTAAAACACTGCACTGTATTATTCAAGCAAATGCATAAATATACAGTCAAGTGCAAAGTACTAAAACTAAGACCAGTTTTACTAGACATCTATTATATTGGGCAGCACGGTAGATTAGTGGTTAGCACATTGCCCCTCAGCACTGGGGATTTAGGTTCAAATCCCAATCTGCGTTTTCATGTTCTCCCCATGTTTCCTCCGGATTTTCCAGTCCAAAACAATGGATTTAAGGTACAACTGAGTGCTCTAAATTCATTCATTCATTATCTTCCATTTTATTCTATATTAGGGTCGCAAGGGGGTTCCCCATGCCCATCCAGGGGAGAAAGTTTCGGGCGCTGGGCAGATACACCCAGGACAGGACACCAATCTATTGCTGGGCACACACTCACACACAGACACGCACACAAACACACTCTACATGGGGCAATTTGGAGAACTCAATTGACTTGATCAATGTTTTTGGACTGTGGGAGGAAACCGGAGAACCCGGAAGAAATCCACGCGGACACGGGGAGAACATGGAAAATCCACCCAGATGGGGATTCGAACTGGGAATCCCTAGTGTTGGGAGGCGAATGTGCTAACTACTAAGCCACCGTGCTGCCTTGAGTGCTCTAAATTGCCCCATATAATGTGTTTTTGTGGGTACTGTATGTCTGCGAGAGTAAATGTGTGCCCAGCGATGGATTGGTGCCCTGTCCTGGGTGTATCTGCCCAGTACCCGAAACATTCTCCCCTGGATGGGCATGGGGAACACCCCCCCCCCCCACGACCCTAGTAGACGATTAAGCAGACGATAATGAATGAAGCATTCCATAAATAAAGATATTTGTATTTAAGGTAGGTTTAATTTAAAAAAAGGCACACCATCTTATTATAGTCTTATAATAAGATGGTGTTATCTTATACTCTCATCTTATTACCTGACAACTTAAGTCTATTTTAGGGTCGCTGGGGGGTTGGGGTCCCCGTGTCAATTTGGGGGTGAAACACTGGGTAGATACATCCAGAACAGGGCATCGGTCTATCGCTGGGCACTCGCTCACTCAGACACATACTATATAGGGGCTCTAACTTGTTTACTTTGCTGTTGTGATGAATGTCGTCTGGTGATTCAAACTCACGTGATGCTAATTCTCACTCCGATTTGTTCACCACTGCTATATGGTGGAATGATCTTCCCAACTCTGTCCATAAGGTGGAGTCACTTAGCATCTTTAAGAAACTACTCTTCCACAAACACCTAATAAAAATGGGGAAAAAATAGAGGATAAAGCGGAAGATATTGGATGGATGGATTACACTACAAGTATATCTGGTTTTTCCTTAACCACTAAGTTCTCTCATTTTTTTGTCATTTCGAATAAAAGCATCTGCTAAATTACTAAAATCTAAATGTAAATGTAACTAAAAGATTAATTTTGGCATTGCTGTGATTGTGACATTTCAAAAATATATTTTAAAACTATTTTCTAGACATCATTAGTTTTTTAAGACCATGTTTGACAATTACAATTTCTACATTACTCTGAACAGTGTCAATAGCTAACAGAGCACCCCATGTTTGAGATATTGAACTGTCCAGAAATTCAGAAATATATGAATGATATTGCCACAGATGAGCACTTGCTAAATCAGCTTAAAGTGCACACACATGCCACTGCTGCTGACACCAAGCAGACCGTTAGAGTCTAATATTCACGGGCCAGCTGCCCCTTTAATTTGAAAATGATGAATATGAGATATAAATGGAGAAAAGTTGAAGAGGGAACATATTCAAAGCTTGAATAACTTTTTATAGGTTTTAGGACTCCTATGAATTAACATATTAACTCTTCCAACCCAACTACACTAGCTTGCTCAGAGCAAACATAATATTTGAGAAAATAGATCTGGGTTACCATTATAAACTACAAATAACATCTTCACTTACAGTTATGAAGTGGTAATAATCTTTACAAGCACATTTGTATGTTATGGGAGCAAATGCATTATATACAGTACATCGTCAGGCACAGATAACAGCAGGTAAAGGATCGACTTCATAAAGAAGCCACCAGCTCATTGCTCTAGATGTCATGCTTCAGGCCTTTGATTAAGAGTCTGCAATTTAGTTCACAGTGTGACACAAAAAATGTGGGGCGAAGACAATAACTATGGTCCTTCGTACTAGATTTCGATTCCATATAGCAAAGAAATAAATATTTCTAGATTTGGGTAAAAGATATAATGCAAACAATACATTTTAGGTTTAGAGGAAACCATTTTATAAATAAGGGCAAAAGTCTGTGTGTGTGTGTTTCCTATACAAATCCACATTGTTGTTTCAATTACACGGACATTTGACATAATTACTCTTCGGGAGCCTGCAGAGGTTCATATATTCATTACACCATGAAATGGCTCGAGATGTCTTACAACCTCTATGTGGTCCAAGCAGCAACCAATGATTGGTGGCGAAGAGTGATTAGTACTATTTTGTGAAGGGGAATCTTATATTTAGGTAATGGCGGGTTGTGCATTTCATAGTTAAGCCTTCAATAATCCTCCGTCTGAATTAATTCACCTGTCAATAACTATTTTATGACTATAAAAACATCTTATTTTGCAGAAATGCAATATAAAAAGCCGTTGTATAGCAGATAGAAAGTGGAGACATCGGCAATGGATATTGATTAGAGATCATGTCTTCCCCAATGAAGGTGTGTGCCATTTATAAGCTGTAACATCACATGCCGCCAAAGGAGAGATTGCACGAACACGAGCACACAGCAGAAATATGTTTAATCCTCTATTAGGGTCACGGGGTGGGTTCCCCATGCCCACCCAGGGGAGAACATTTTGGGCCCTGGGTAGATACACCGAGGACACACAAACACACACTATGTGGGGCAATTTAGAGCTTTCAATTTACTTTGAGTCCATGTTTTTGGACTGTGGAAGGAAACCAGAGAATCTGGAGGAAGAAGCGGACACTCGGAGTACATGGACACTCCACTCAGATTGGGATTTAACCTGGATCCCCAGCACTGAGAGGCAAACATACTAAATGTTAAGCCACCATGCTGCTGAATGAATTTAAAATAATGTGGAAATAAAGCCTGTTTTTAATCCTGTAAACTCCCGTCTCTGGTCCTGATTATTGGTACACAAAATACATCCTCTTATTTACATTTAAAAAAAGGTTATATTAGTTATATTAAGAAGTCCTTTTCTATTGCAGTCGAAACTAATGCTGAAAGCCAAGTCGTATTTCTGGCATAAATGTCCACTTGGTAAAAATACAGTTGGTGTGCACTATGTTACGAATATCAGCTGGTAGATCCTCAGGCAATTATAAAAGTGCCTTCGCGCTCACTTCTATTGATCAAGGTGGCATTAAAAAAAATTGTCATGAACCTTGTCAATGCAACAATACAGCTTTGTGTTAGTCTTAGTAGATTATGCAGCATGATTTCCGTGAAAAGTGTCACTGCACATTTAAGAACATTATGTCAAAGAGACACTTGTATAATTATCTCCCTTGTAAGAAAATCATTAATATATTAATAAAAATGGCAGTTACAGGGTGTGGTATTAGACCTGCAACTGTAAAATCCTGCTGTGGAAGTTAATACACAATGTAAAAACTAGGATAAGTGTCTGGTACCCTGTTGTTTTCAGTATAAGTAGTTCCACAAGCAAGATTTATGGATGCAAGCCCTGTGGCACTGTGGATGTCTTGAAAAAAAAGAGAAGCGGGAAAGACAGACATTCCAACAATACAAATTAAATTCAATATATTCTTGATTTGAGAGCAAAACAACTGGGGAACAATTCATTAAATAATTTGTTTAAAGTTAGTAAATAGCAAATTTGGTTGCTTGATATGCTTAGAGAATTTGGAGTGGAGATATTTAAATACCCACGACAAACTTAAAATTAATTGCCATTTGGCTAACATCATCAGTGGGTTGGGGTTTTTCAAGTTCAAGTTCAAGTTATTTATTTATATAGCGCTTTTTACAACAGTACATTGTCACAAAGCAGCTTTACAGAATGAAAAGCCTTTAAACCCCCAAAGAGCAAGCCGAAGCGACAGTGGCAAGAAAAAACTCCCTTTTATGTTGTTATTCAAGGAAGAAACTTTGGGAGGACCAAGACTCAGTGGGGGACTCATCCTCCTTGAGCGGCCAGGCAGCAACAACAATGTAGGACAGCGAGAGACATTTAACAAATGGAAAAACTAAAAACTAAATTTGACAAATGGAAAAACTAAAAACTAGAAAACTATATGTGAGTCCATTAGGGGGCGTCCTGCAGGACCGCCAGTCCAATTAATATTTAGGTTCCATCAGTGTTTGTCGG
>JAFMOD010000284.1:1846343-1866996 GCA_019802435.1 Corydoras maculifer | reverse complement strand
TACTGCATTGAGTGCCATCATTTTACAAGAGCTCTCCCAGCTGCACTCTCAGTGCCTTTTATTATGGTTTGTTAATCGTGGCAGAGAGTTAAGTTTTAATTTACTGTCACAGAAAGTGGCAGCCATTCTGCTTCGGACAGATTACAGATTTCCCACCACTTCATCAACACGGGTCATTACTGCTCCATTAAACTGGACCCTGTCGAACTGCAGACGACTGGCAGGAGGACTGGGGCAAGAGCGGGAGGAAACCATAATAAACATAGCATTTCCTTCAGAGCAGCAGCACTCAGATAACAAAAAACATTCTGATACGTCTGTGGCATATATGAAATTTAACATACAGCATGCTTTGTATTAGTAAATAGATAGTTATTTTTTAGTTATTCATTTGAGAAGTTACCATCTGTGGTAACCTTCTCACTTGCAATAGTGTCATGATGCTATAGTGAAGAACTGTACATCATCACTGGGGACAAGAAGAACTGTTCACCAGAATTTGATTACTAAAAAATCAGTTCAACTATTGTTGGAATTGTGATGCGCTTGGTCTCTGTTGGACTGAACATTTATTTATTCATTATCTTCTTCTTAATCCTTTACCAGGGTCACAGAGAGGTTAGCTATGCCCATCCAAGGGAGAAAGTTTTCAGGTGCTGGGCAGAAACACCCAGGACAGGGCGCCAATGTGCACACTCACTCACACAGACACAAATACATACACACAGACTATAGAGGCAATTAAGAGCAGTCAATTTACCTTGAATCTTGAGACTGTGGGAGGAAACCAGAGAACCCGGAGGAAACCCATGCAGACATGGAAATACAGAGAGAAGGTAAGAGTGGGCAGATCTAGAGATTGGGCCTTGTCTGAATGCGAGCAGCTACATGGAGCCAATGGAGAGGGATAAGTAAAGGAGTGACATTAGTTTGCTACAGTCCTTACAATCATTAATTTTGACCATGCAGTTCTGTATCTCTAATTCTCAAGCCATAATTTTGTCACAGCAATGTTCTTGCAATTACAGCACATATTCCTCGGGTGATAACTAGCCCACAATGTCATGCTGCATTCAGAGGCAAAGGCCCATAGAGAAGCCACTAATCCTGCGAGCAACCTGTCAGAATTAGCATCGAATCCTAGCTACGTTCCACTGTCACTGATTCAGTGATGTTCTTTCGAAAAAAGCTGGGAAGAGTGAATAAGAAAAGGCTTTAGTGAAAGCAAGAAGGGATAATTTCCCAACATAATCTGGAATTTGACAAGAGAAGGAGGGGTAACGTCACTCGCCCTTTCCTGAGGCAACCTTTTAGCAGCCCATCACTGGAGGATAATCTTACCAACGTAAGCACAATGTGGGAGATTACAAGAAGAACATGTCAGTCGCCACTAGATTTGCCAGACGTCCACATCTTCCTGTCCCCATTGATTTGCAGGCTTCTCAGTCATGTATTTGCATGTGTGTGTGTGTGTGTGTGAGAGAGAGGGAGAGAGAGAGAGAGAGAGAGAGAGAGAGAAAGAGAGAGAGGTTGTGTGCTTAACATATGGCTTAAAGGGAAAAAAAGGAGTTTATTCGTCATCTTATTTCTTCACTTCCCCTCCCTGCATATTTATGACAGTACAGTGTCACTGTAACACCTGCTATATAGGAGTTTACATGGACATGTTTAACCCCAACACAGGTGTTTTAATCCTCACTGCTTCTGTCTCCTACTAGAACAGATCTAATTCTGGAACAGACCCTATCTCCTGAGACAGACTTTAATTAATAGAATAACTAATCAATATGGTGCACCTCTGCTTGACGCCATGCAGAGTAGTTATATCTGGTACACGGTCCTGAAATGAAGTCAAATCAGATACTACTAGTATTATCATTTTTAAATTATTAAACTGATTTTAGTATGATTAAGTAATTAATCTAAGGAGTGTCTTGAGGAACAGAAAACAAAATTACAGGGGAAACAACTGACCAGATGAGACTGGATGAGTTGGGATAATATTTTTATTTGGAACAGTCATGTCAAAGTAAATTTTTCATTTTGAACATTTTTTAAATAAATGATCAAAAGTCAGATTCATTCTTTTTGTTTAAAACTTTTGGTAACACTTTCACTGAATCTGCTATTCCTAATGCATTATGAGTGCATTTATAAAGCTTTGTAAAGTATTTATATATTTATTTAGTATAAAATAAGGCTTTATGTCACTGGTCTCTATAACAAGTGATGAACAGTTTATAATAATTTATATAATTTATAATGCCTTATGCAACTTTGTGTTCTAAAGCCGTCTTATAACACTTTATGAGTGTGGTTATGTACATCTATTAACATTAACAACGGCTTATGACAAGTATTATAAAGCATTATGAATACTGTATAAAGCTTTATAAATGTGGTAATTACCCATTATAAATAGCGGATTTAGGTAAAGTTTTACCAAACTTTCTTCCTGTCCGATGTTGTCTGTAATACTTTGTAATTGGCTGCCGCTTGACTGCAGTGTAATGTCGATTTAGGCGAAATGTGAGTATGAAGGTATATTAATTGATTAAGAGGCAGTAAACGAGTGAATACGGCAGTATGTGTGTTAAAGACTAATGTGTGTGAGGTAGTGGGAGAGTGAGTGTTGGCAGGATGGAGGTAATTGAGTGAGTAAGGCAGCATGTGAATAAAGGATTGAGTGAGCGAGTGTGGCAGTATGTGAGTGAGTAAATGAGGCAGTGAATGAATAAGTACATGAGTGAGTGAGGCAGTATACAAGTAAGAGATTGGGTACATAAGTTAGGCAGTATGTCTGTTAGAGATTAAGTGGGGCAGTTAATAAGTGAGGGAAGCAGAATGCAAATTTATTTTGTTCTGATTTTAAATTTAACAAGTTATTCACACAATTGACAGGAAAATATTGAAGACTCAATTATCTAAATGTAACTTTGATTGGTTTCCATACCCAATTGGTTCCCAACGTTTTAGGGTGCTGGGCTGATACAATGAGGACTGGGCGCACATTCACTTTATTGAAAAGAGGAAACCAGAAAACCCATGCAGACACTGGGAAAACATGAAAACTCCATTCAAAATTGGATCCCAAGCAGTGAGAGTCAAATGTGCTAAACACTACGCCACAGTGCTGACCCAGAAACTCCTCACCTTTTGTTTAGTTCCCGGTTTTGGCTCCAGTTAATTAGCTCAGTTTCTCTCATTTAGCATCTTGTTTTAGTTAATTAATTAAATGTTCTTATTGGTTTGTTTTCTGGTCATGTGTTCTGTTTTGTGTTCTGTTTTCCCTGTTTCCATTCATGCTTTATACCAGGATCATTTTTAAGTCACGCATTGTCCAATACTGTGCTTAAATTGGTTTGCATTATTCCTTTATTGAAATTTACTATGCTTACCTTTGGTCCTTGTTCAATTCAGCGTGTTTTTATGCAAGTTCGACAGCGTTTGTGATAATGTGAATGAACTGATCACAGTTTGATCACAAATTAAGAGTGTTTAAGTGTTATTTTAGTGTCTGTATTACAGTATTCGAGTAAGAGATATATTCGAGTAAAGCTGTAGTTGAGTGATGAACAGTCTGAATGGTATAAGGCTAAATGTTTCTGATAAAGTTTTTTTTTTGTAATTATTTTTTCTCAACAATGTTTTAACCAGTTTAAAAATTGCATTAAAAATTGGTTTATTGGTTAGCACATTCACCCCTCAGCATTGGGGATCCAGGTTCAAATCCCAATCTATGTGGAAATGTACTTCCCATGTCCGTATGGCCTTCCTCTGGGTTCTCTGGTTTCCTTCCACAGTCCAAAAACATGAATTCAAGGTATTCAAGGTATGCTCTAAATTGCTTCATATAGAGTGTAATTGTGTGTGTGTGTGTCTGTGTGACGGAGTGTGCCCAGAACCTGCCTTGGGGTATTTGCAGAACGCCCAAAACATTGACGGGCACGAGGAACACCAACACATCAATTCCCCCCCCCCACACACACACACCCCCCACGACCCCATTAGAGGATTAAGCGGAAGATAATAATGAATGAATGAATGTATTATTGCCTAAACCTGAAATTCCAGAAGTCCAGAATTTCCATTTTGCCAGATATCAAGGTAAAGCATATGGAGCACTTGGAGATCAGTCAGCATCAAAACTTAGTAAAAAGTGACTTGACCAAACAGTGGTGCTGCCCAACTTAGGCAAAAAAAAAATCTTACACAGTCCACTGGCTTTTATGTGATCAATATGCTAAGTTCTGGAATGCGAAAGCAGTGCGAGTGTATGTATGGGCCGGTGAAAAAGGGGGGCTAGACCTGGTGACAAAGACGGATAGATTTGCACCGTCCGTGAAATGTCACTGATTCAGTGGAGGATGTCACCTCAGGAGCGCTCGGCTGTGTGATAAGCCTGACACATCAGCACTAAGGTTGGAACCAGTGTGATGCCTCTCTCTCTCTCTTTCTTTTTTCTCTCTTGCTTCATCTCTCTCTCTTTCGCTGTCAGATCAGACTGATGACAGTGGCCACCGTGGCAGTCTCCCGGCCCCGTGAGACTGGCAAAGAGGGAATGAGCACAATTAAAAATGGAGGAGACAAGATCGGAGAAGAAATGTCAATTGCTGATTTTCAGGTGGCTGGCATTCAGGTTGATGGAAGATGAGAATAACTTTACTACAAATGGAAGTGACTTGCTATTAAGGTGCATCCAGGCAAGCAACAGTGTTCAGTGTATAATGCTGTGTATTGCATTTTCATACACGGTTTTAATGCTAATTATCAAAATATATTTGCAATTGATTATATTTTCAATATTCAGCAAATTATTTCAAACCTACAGTATTTGTAGCCTTTTTCATGATGTTAGAAATGTTTTCAAGAAATTCAGGAACAAGGAAACATCATTCCTGCCATAGCCAACTGCACATTTAGCAGGTTTGTCAAAGTAATAATATTTCAACTCATCTGATGAGAAAGATTAAAAAAATATGGTAACACTTTACTGAAATCAGGTATTCATAATGAATTATTAGGCATCATGGTGGCTTTGTGGTTAGCACTTTTCAACTCTCGGCACATGGATCCAGGTTCGAATCCATGTTCCCACTGTGTCGGTTTGGGTTTCCTCCGGGGTCTCCAGTTTCCTCCCACAGTCCAAAAACAAGGATTTAAGGTAAATTGAATGCTCTAAATTGACCGATATAATGCATTCTTGTACGGATACAATATACCTAGACATAAAGTTTTTTTAGGATTAACCTTTCATTAAAAGAAAACAAACACACAAATCGATCCAACATAAGAAACCCTACACATAATTATTAATTCTTAAAGGCAGAAATTCTTTTAATAAGTTTATATTTTTTAAGGTAGCTGGTTGTCATATATACCATCACCAACCTGTTTAAAATACATACAATTTAATCAAATCTAGGTTAGGATGGAAATTTAAAAAACTTAAAATTCCACAGCATTAATTAATCAATCCAAATAAATATTACATCTAGAGTCAGGATTTTTTTTTCCCTTCCATAACATTGCTGAAAAGATATGGACATTGTTGCCAAGCTGAAGATAAAGCATCTCAAAGCTTTGGTTAGGTTTGTAACTAATAGCCCAGGTCAGCCATGCTCACTTTATTTATGACACCAAGCCTATGAAATATGAACGGGAGGATTGAGATACACAGCTTCTCTTCTTTTTTTTATAAGTAAGGGACATCAGATGCAGCAGTGATAAAATGCCATGGAGGAGAGGTAAACTAATAATAGACTCCTCCACCTGAAACTGTCAGCTTGATCCTTGAATCTGCCTTAGCTACTACTGTGGAGTTCCTGCAGTATCCACTGAAATTTCAACAGTAATCTGAACAATGAAGTGTAATGAGGAAAAAAAAACATGTTTTTGAGATTTAACTGTTTTCACTTACCTGCTTTTTAGCCCCTGGATTTTTCAATTCATCTTAAATTTGAATGCAATCTGTATCTTGGGCAAAATAATTGCTTTTATTCTCTATTATTTTAGATTCTAAGCATTCAAACGGAAGCTGAAATCACTAATCAAACAACTGCAATAACCCTCTGAGCCCTTATTGCTGATCCTTCAAAAAAAAAACTTTGATGCTGGCACATCAGGGACAATATTTCACTGCACTAATCTGTCTTTGGAGGGAGGGGAAGTTGCAGAGCTGTTACTGCCAGTAGCTAAGACATTCACAAATGACCATTTATTACCTTACACTATTTTTAAAGGGAGAAGTGACAGCCTCTCTGTCAAAGCTAGCAAGGGAATAGCTTTCAGGTGCTTACTCCCTAATAACTCATTGCCATGACCTTTTGAATAGGAATTAGGACAGTTTTACCCCTCAGATCCATGTTTGGGCTATTTGAATATTGTCTGGATGCTCAATAAAATGATCTAAATGTGCCAACTAAAAGTGCAGTCACTTGTCATTTCATTAGGAATCTCTGTTTTTAATATCAGTCGAAGCAACATAGGAATAGCCAGTAAAATCAGAGATTTCAGCCATGGGAGATTAATAAAAAATAGATCATCAAATGGAGTGAATGAGTAATTCAACAATAAGATATGACAAGAACACATGAATTATGCAATGCAGAAAAGAAAATGCAAGTGTTTATAACAAAATTAGAGTCTATAAATAGGACATAAATCACTTTGTGTCAGAATCCGGGCCTGGGCTGCTAGTTGTAATATCGAGCCACTCAGAAACATAAAAGCCCATGCTGAGTAAAAGCACTTCAGTTAAAGCCAACTCCGAATCCTCTCTATTTTCACTCTAAATCTGTTTTCAAATCTCTACACCCCTAATGTTTTGATATTTCTTTATCATTATGTACCAATTCAGCATGCTCTACCTTTAGGGAAATCATTCACCACACCCTTTCTGAGCACATGGGGTAACACTACAGTGGTGAATTCTTTTTGCCCGTAGTCGGTTGCACGCAGCAAACCAAATTAAGCAAGTGATTGAAAGTGAAGAGCAGAAAATCCAGCGGGCCTCAATCCTCCCATCCTCTCACTTGCACTGCCTGCTGATTTACCAGGATCTAAATAATTCACTAATAAAACAAAACACTAGATACCTCTAGACACTAGAGCCTCATAGATAATCCCATATAACTAAAATAAAGAATTTTGATTTGAGGCCAAGACGGTAAAAAAATAAAGATATTAAGATGGGGGGAGAACACAATGACTGGTGAGGAATAATACTGTATGTAGCCTTGGGTTCATGGCATTGCACAGACATACACAACACATATATTTATACATCTAGTAACACTTACTAGGAATCTGGTATTCATAATGCATTATATGCATTGATAATGCTTTATAACCACTCACCAAAAGTAAATTAACATTTATTTATAATGCATTATGTCACATTGTGTTTAATTATATTCTTATAATGCTTCATATGTGTGGTTATGAATATTTATGTACATTAACAAAGGCTAATGACAAATTTTATAAAGCGTTATGAATGTATATATACCGGATTAATAGAAAGTGTTACCACAACCTTTTTAATTTGGTGCGTTAATATTATTTCATTATGTTATTCTGCTAGACTTGTAAAATATACTTTATTTCGCAATACGGTCCATATTTACAACCTGTACACCTTGTTTCTAAGCTTTGCCCTTAATCAACCAGAATCACTGCAGGCTATTTAGTATTCTGGGCCGTGACTTTAGGTTCCAGATTCGGAAGAAAAATAGTAGCATTTTGCCATTATTTTGGAGTGGAATGAAAAATCTTCAATACACCTGCTATGGCTGCCAAAGGTAAATGAGCTGGAGAGAAACTCATCATCTATCTGCCGTTATCATTAGCTACAATAATTATGTTTACAATGGCCCCTCATCATGGATGAGCCGAGGGATGCAAATGGATGTTCACCGTGCCCTTCAGTCTGCATCGCTAACATGACTTTTGAAAGACAGCTGTGATCTCCGTCTTTCAGATCAAACTTCATGTTAACCTGCCACTCCTTAGATCAGTCTAGATCTATGGAATGCATAAAATACCTGACAGGTCCAGCTTGATGGATACTTATTCTGTCCTTGGCAACTGAATGAATGTTGAAACTTTGACATGACTCAGTAGGGCGACTACACCATTTTTTTAATTTTATCCTGCCCTCTGCAAGTGATTTGAGGTGAAATCAAATTTACATCTGGCGTTCTGATCATTTTTGATCCATGCAGGAACACACTTTTTGAAGCTATCAAAAGGACACCTTGGCACAATCTCTAATGCCCCGGTGTATCACTCACAAGGTGACGAAATCACCTTGGGGCTAAGTGAGATGCCATTTAGTGTTCCAGTCTCGCCCACAATCAGATATGTACCATCAGTGGAGTCTGGGTTTACATCTTATCCAAAGATCAGCATTACTTATTAATCTTACTGTATGATCCAGAGCCACAGCTACAATATAACATGTCACCTACAATGTTCTCTAAAAGTAAATTATCCAGGAAGCATATTCAGTTACACGTTCTACCCATTTCCTCTGAAAAAAAAGAAAAAAGGTCTGAAGATAACCAGTAAGGTAATATATTTGCAGCCTTTAGGCCTGAAATGGTTCTTAGTCAAGCTGTTCATAAACAGAGCTGAGTAAACATGCAAATACTCTTTAAAGATATTTTGGTAACACTTTACCTAAATCCAATATTCATATTGCATTAATAACACATTTATAAAGATATTTAACGTATTTATAATGCTTTATAATACTTGTCAAAAACATTTGCTGATGTCCATAGATGTAAATAACCATACTCATAAATTGTTAAGAACATGCTATAAAGATTTATAACACAAAGTGGAATAATGCATTATAAATTATGTATTTTTAACTGTTTATCAACTTATTAGAGAACAGTGACATAACGCTTTTTCTAAAAATGACTTTACAAGTGCACATAACTTCTATATAAGCTTTTCATTACAGGCATAAAATAAACTGCTGTTTTAAGTTAAAATGTCCAAACACCCGAATTAATAATATATAATATTATAAGGTAATATTATAATGTATTATGTCATTTTGCATTTTAAATACTTATGTAAAATGGTTATAACAATTTATGATTATGATTATGAACATCTATGTATATTAACAAATACTTATAACAAGTGTAATGATTAATTTATAAAGCTTTATAAATGCACTTATGATGCATTATGAATACTGAATTCATAGAAAGTGTTACCGAAACTTTTATAGCTTTGTGGAAATTAATATGTAACTTTGTCCATAGTGCTGTTATTTGAGCATTTTAATATGTGAAGAAATTAAATGACACTGCAAAGATAGAGAATTAAAAATGTCATTGGCCATATAAACATAATATTAAAATGGGAAAGGTGCAAAATATAAATAAACCATGTCGCACATTCACATAAAAACATCAACATCCTTTTTTTAATCTAGAAAAAAAAAAATAATGCACAGAGAAGTGCTTCAGGTTTCTCTACCTGGGATGCACATAAGTGGTGCACAGGTGCTTGTCATGGTTTCTCAGGGAAATGAACCAATAACAGGTTTGTGCAATCAGACTCTTTAATGTACAGTATAAAGCAAGGGTTACCAACACAAACGAAACACCACACACTGCATACCTAGCTCAGCAGAATAGAAAGGAACAAAACACTGGAACAGTCCAACTTGTATTCAAACGCATGAAAAGATGGTGTCGGTAATGCTGAAGGAACTGAACAATCCAGTCCAGCTTGATGGATAGGAGGCAGCAGGCCGTGATGCCAAACTGTCACTGGAGAGGACACAAAGATGTGCAACAAGTGACACAAAGAAATGGAAGTCACTGCAAACAAGCAAAATAAAAATTAAAAATTCTTTTTTAAAAGCTACCCTATATCATGTTAAATTACTTTATCCTAAATTAATTCTGCTTGTGTTTAAAAGTATTTTTAAAAATTACCACAAATTAGTTAATTATTATTTTTATTATTTTATTGATTTATATGTTCATAAGATTTTGAAAAGTTTCAGTCTTATCAGATAATGGGAAATCAGTGAAATAACATTTGCATAATAATCCATTCATTATCTTCCGCTTTATCCTCTATTAGTGTCGCGGTGGGGTTCCCCATGCCCATCCAGGGGAGAACGTTTTGGGCGCTGGGCATATACACCCAGGACAGGGTGCGAATCTATCGCTGGGCACACACTCACTCACACAGACACACTCTATATGGGGCAATTTTGGAGAACTCAATTGACTTGATCCATGTTTTTGGACTGTGGGAGGAAACCAGAGAACCCGGAGGAAACCCATGCGGACACAGGGAGAACATGGAAACTCCACCCAGATGAGGATTCGAACCGGGAATCCATAGTGCTGAGAGGCGAACGTGCTAACCACTAAGCCACCGTGCCGACCCATTTGCATAATAATAATAATAATAATAATAATAATAATAATAATAATAATAATAATCATCATCATCATCATCATCATCATCGTCATCATCATCATCATAATAATAATTTTAATGATAAAATAATAATGAAACCTTAACAAGTTAATCTAATCTTAATCTTGAAAAAAAGGGTATCAAATCTTGTTTTTGACTTGAATAGATTTCTAAATAAGGAAAATAATGTAGTTTTTAGAAACTTTTAGTTATTTTGAGAAATCTTAATAACATAAATGTACTCACTATTTATTCATTCATTATCTTCCTCTACTCTGTTCCCCATCTATGGTAGAATGTTTCGGGCGCTGGGCAGATACACCCAGGACAGGGCACCAATATATCGCTGGGCACAGACACACACACAAACACACACTATATGGTGCAATTTGGAGCATTCAGTTTACCTTGAATCCATGTTTTTTTTTGAACTGTGGAAACAAACTAATCACTAAGCCACCGTGCCGCCCCCAAGCAATATCCAATAAATACATTTTAAAACAAGTAAAAAAAATAGGTGTTCTATTGAGAACCAGACCAAAATTATGATGTGCATCCCGGTCTACAACAACCCTTTAAATATGGCAGAATTGTTGGAATTTTTTACTTAATTTCTGAAGACTTAAAAGTATCCCATTTCAGATCTATTTAACCACTGATTATAAAAGCTGCTGATTTTTTATTTGAGTGGCAACGTATAAACTTTCAAAATACATTTAAACACCCATGCTATAATGTTGCAGATTTTATTACAACACCCTTTAGCACCAATAAGGAAAAAAAATCAATTGTTCTGTTCCATTAATTCTTTATTGTTTCATTGATTTCTGGAAATTGGTTGATTCTGAAAGCTAAACCTCATTGTAATAAAAGTGAGGCTATTGTTGCTTTAAACTAAAACATTACAAACATTTTAAAAGAGCAGCCCTTATTATACTTAGCCATTGAAATACAAATTAGCATATTTTGCTTAAAAAATATTTATTTATAAATTAATATGGTCTGCTACTTTCAGTGAAAATTTAGCAATAATCTTGGTACAATATTGTCAACTTGTAAAATTATTGCTTGTAACTAACTAATTCTCATTTATATAAATAGATCAAATAAAGCATCACTCCACGGCTCTTGTTTTGTGCATTTTCTTACTGACAGTTTGTGAGCTGCTGGAAATTAAATGGTATTAAATTAGAGTGCACCCAATTTGACCTGTACTCAGTCAAAATAAATTAGCAAACAAAGTACAAATAATGGACACAAATGCAAAATCCAGGCAGAGATTTCTGACAATTAATAACAAGCATGAACAATCACAAAAAGTTTATTTTGAATTGGGCACATTTGCATAAACTTTTTGATAGTCATTGGTAATGTTGTATTGTATTATATTGTTATATTGTATATAACCATGTATTTAAACTTTTTATATTTACTTAAAATTATTTTATTATTTACTTGATACCATTTGATAATTATATCTTATCTTATCTCATCTTATTAGCTCAATTAATTTCCCAGCACTAATATAAAAGGGGGGGTTCATGGTGGCGTAGTGTTGAGCACTGGGTATACAGGTTTAAATTCTGATCTGGGTGGAGTTTCCATGTTCTCTACGAGTCCATATGCGGTTTCTCCGGGTTGGCTGCTCTAAATCAGTCCTATATATTGTGTGAGTGTGTGCCCAAAGATATATGGACACCCTGCCCTGGGTGTATCTGTCGAGTGTCTTTTTTCCTGGGTTCCAAGTAGAGGAATGAGCAGAAGATAATGAGATCAGATAAGATTAGATAATGGGTATAGTTTTTTTTTATAATTACAGACAATAATTTTAAGGCCACCTGTTAATATGTATTGCAATAATATTCTTGGGAAATAGATTTTATGGGCCACATTAAAGTTGTTGAAGGCATGTAAGCCCCTTTTAGGGGTTTGCGCAACGTACAATGCTTATAGCTGCCTTACATCCCACCAACAGTCTATTTTCACACTTTCCATCTGTGTCATTGAAATAGCAACGCTGCTTGCAAATATCTAAGCCAATTGACAAGGTGGTCTCAAAATCAGGTGTGTTCCGGTACATTTCTGGCATATTGCTATCTTGGCCATGAAAACGCAAGTGCGCCACTGAATGAAAACATCCTAGACTGACGACGACAGTCAAACGTTCATTGCTATCATTGCAGTGAATTTTCAACACACGTGTCCAGTCAACGGCACTGAAAGCTAAATAACAACAAAGATCAATAGATCAAATGTCCCAGCATTTGCTCAGCGAATTCATATACGAAGTTGTAGCGAATGCAAGCGAAACTCTTGGGCGAGCTCCAGGTATCTGGATTCACTAATGACACCGATGAAACAGCAATCCTCCAAAGTCAGACCACACCTGGCTCTTAAAGGGAAGTGACATGCTGATTGGTTTATTGCACAAAACACACAAAAAAATAATAATTACACCAATGTATAATTAAGAGAATTTGTGCATGCCTTTTGCATATTTCGAGCAGCACAAAGAGCACTTTTCCAATTGTTGTGATCGCAAAGATATACTGGCACGTGTTAAATCAAGCTGCATGGTGCACACTTGAGGTCTCACTGAAGATCACCAAAATAGTGCCCCATGTCTTCATAACATCATGTGATTATAACATACAGGGTCACAAATCATCTACATCTACCAACCAGTGTGCAGTTGTGCATAGGGCACAATTACACTACTCTCAAGTGTGTGTTTACAACATGTGTGTGCCACACTTGCTTCTTTGCCCAAAGTCTGCACTTCATCCCTTAATGAATTATTAAATATACACTCACAGCCCACTTTAGTACACCTGTTCAGCTACTCACCCAATCACTTGGCAACAGCTCAATGCATTAGGGCATGTGGAGATGATTAAAATCACTCACTGAAGTTGAAATATCTAGACAGCTTCAGTTTTCTGGGTGAAAATGCCTTGTTGATGACAGAGGTCAGGAGAGAAAAGCCAGACTGGTTTGAACTAATAGAAAGGTAGCTTTAACCTCAAATAACTATCTAGAATCTAGAAATAAAAAAAGAGCAACACTTCAGCAAAAAATAGCGGCTGTCAGCTTCGAATAAGCAACTGTGGCTACTGTTTTTGTAAGCCCTATGATATCGGACAATAAAAGAGTGAAAAAATGGTTTTCGAGGACTAATACATTAAAGTTCTGCTGCGACATCAGATGGTAGAAACAAAATTTAGGGTAAGCTACATGGATGGATCCAATATTTCTCTCAGATAAATAAATAATTGTAGTTGGATAGTGGCTTAGTGGTCAGCAAGTGGCTCAGTGGTTAGCACTTTCGCCTCTCTGTGCTGGGAATCCAGGTTTCAATCCCAATCTGGGTAAAGATTCCATATTCTCCTCGTGTCGTGTGGGTTTCAGTCCAAAAACATGGATTTAAGTTTTCAAACAAGGAATCAAGAAAATTTAATTCTTTAAATTGCCCCATATAGTGTGTCTGTGTGAGTTTGTGTGCCCAGTGATAGATTGACACCCTGTTCTGGGTGCCCAGTGCCCGAAACATTGGAATGGGCATGGGAAACACCCCCCCTCCCTATGCAACTATAATACAGGGTTAAGCGCAAGATAATGAATGCATGAATGTAGTTGGATTAAAAGTGACATTGTTTCAAAATCATACTAGGAGGGTGGCATGGAGTTTCTACGTTCTCCCTGTGTCCACATGGGTATCCTTGAAGTTTTCTGGTTTCCTCCAAGAGTACAAAAACATAGATTCAAGGTAAATTTCCTGCCCGACATTTTACCTCTCTCTCTCTCTCTCTCTCTCTCTCTCTCTCTCTCTCTCTCTCTCTCTCTCTATATATATATATATATATATATATATATATAGGCGGCACGGTGGCTTAGTGGTTAGCACATTCGCCTCACAGCGCTGGGGATTCCCAGTTCGAATCCCCATCTGGGTGGAGCTTCCATGTTCTCCCCGTGTCTGCGTGGGTTTCCTCCGGGTTCTCCGGTTTCCTCCCACAGTCCAAAAACATGGATCAAGTTAATTGAATTCTCAAAAATTGCCCAATTTAGAGTGTGTATGTGTGAGTGGGTGAGTGCCCAGCGATGGATTGGCGCCCTGTCCTGGGTCTGTCTGCCCAGCGCCCGGGACGTTCTCCCCTGGATGGGCATGGGGAGCCCCACCGCGACCCTAATAGAGGATAAGCGGAAGATAATGAATGAATGAAAAGGATATATATATATATATATATATATATATATATATATATATATATATGTGTGTGTGTGTGTGTGTGTGTGTGTGTGTGTGTGTGTGTGAGTAAGTGTGTGCCCAGCGATGTATTTTATGCCACCCTGTCCTAGGGGTATATGCACAAAATGGTCTTGGGAGGAACCCCCTTCCGGGTGAACTTAGTCCATAGTATAGGATTTAGCGGAAGATAATATGAGACATTTTATTATGTTAAATAATAAAAAAAAAATTTATCCTTTATCATATTTTGCTTACAGCGAAATTCCAGTATTTACACGATTTTGGAGTGAGGTTATGTGTTTTTGTGAGCAGCTGTTTACCTTGTTGAATGGTTCTGTAGACCGGTTAGATGACCATTTGTTTTAATGCACCAACCAATGCCAAACAACTTCACAAGACAGATCTTTTAGTCTTTTTACCACTGACAATGCATTTGACCAATCCCACCCACACGCACACTCAGACACACACATAAAGCTTAGTCTGCAAAAAGAAAGGATGGGCTGTGATTCCCTACTTTGTACAAATGTATTAAAAAATGGTTAGTTAAAAATAAAAGTTAGTTTTTCAGTTTTTATAACCCATATAATACATATGCCTTTGTCCCAGCTTTTGAGTGTGTTTCTGAGACTAATTTCTAAATTTGTTGAGATACATTAAGCTGAACAAAATTTTTTTTTTTCTTTTTTGGTTAAATCACGTTCTGTTTACATCTTATCTCTCATCTTGTCTCGTTTACTTCCGCTTAATTCTCTACTCACAAGAGGAGATCCCCATGCCCATTCAGGGGAGATCGTTTTGAGGTCTGTGCAGATACACCTAAGAAAGGATGCCAATTCATTGCTGGGAACACACTCACACAGAGACACACAATATATGGGGCAATTTAGATAGGGCAGTTTAGAGAAGGCAATTCACTTTTATAGGCATATTTTGCTTACAGTGAATTTCCAGTATTTCCACAATTTTGTGAGTTAACGTCTTGTTGGGAGCAGCTGTTTATCTTGTTGAGTCGTTCTGTAGACCTGTTAGATGACCATTTGGTTTAATGCACCAAACAATGCAGAACAACTTCAGAAGGCAGATCTTCTGGTCTTTTACCACTGACAATGCATTTGACCAGTCCCCCCCTACACACACACACACACACACACACACACACACACACACACACATGCGCACATGCACGCAAGCACGCACACACATCAAGAGGGAAAAACACACCCAGATGGCTCAGGCAGGTTTTTTCCAGTGGCATAATGTGCTTTGTTGTGTGAAGGTATCAATCAGAGCAGAGCAGATTATTACAGTGTCTGAAAGAGATCAAACAATGTTGCTGCATGCCCCCTTTCCAGCCTCTTTCTCCTTCACTGATTTATAGCGCTGCCAATAAACTACTGCAGCTCTATGTCAGACATGATGCTCGGCCCAAGAATTATTACCCATAATGCCCCTTTGCCTACCAAGCAGTCACATACATACCATAATGTGCTGTGTCTAGGGTCAGGAGGTACAAAGGCAGGGGAGGCCCAATCACTTCCTTTCACTCCTCATTCCTTTAAATCACAAAAGTTTAACACAGTGGCAAGACAGGAGCACTTTTTGTTTCTTGTTCCACCACTGCTTTATTCATGATCTGTCAGCACTGATCAAGATCCAATTTAAATTATCAGCTTTTGACTAATCAGCATGCCAATCACTGATTTCCAACAAGCAGGTCTCAGAACACAGGCTGCAATGTTCTAAGCGGTTTCAGTTATAGACAGTAGCTTCACCAAGTATGATAAAGATGCCTTATCCTTAAATATTCCTTAAAATAACTTGTATGCAGACGGCATGGTGGCTTAGTGGTTAGCATGTTCGCTCTCAGCGCTGCTCTGCTCCGGAGAACCCGGTGAAAATCCACGCGTACATGGGGAAAACATGAAGATCTTGCGATCTCGGTGGAGTTTACATGTTCTCCCTTTGTCTGCAAGGGATTCCTCCGAGTTCTCTTGGTTTCCTCCCACAGTCCAAAAACATGGATTCAAAGTAAATTGATTGTCTAATTTGTAACACTTTACCTAAATTTGGTATTCATAATGCATTATTAACACATTTATAAAGCTTTTTAAATTATTCATAATACTTTATAATACTTGCTAAAAAGCTGTTGTTAATGTCCATTGCTGTACATAACAAAACTTATAAAGTGTAATAATGCCATAAGGCTTTATAACACTGTGACATAACGCATTATAAATTATATAGTTTAACAGTGCATCAACTTATTACAGAGACCAGCGACATAAAGCCTTATAACATTTGTGTTGAACGAATGCTTTTCCTGAAAATGATATTATAAGTGCTCATAAATGTTTATAAAGGCTTAAAGCTCTCTTTAAAGGCATATATTAAAGTGTTGTCATTAATTACCTCTTTGAAAGGGACTGCATACATAGTAGTATATAATGACTTATAAAAGCTTTTAAATGCTCTTTACAGACTTTAAGTAAAATGTATTCATCAGTTTATATTATAATGCAATATTTTACTTTGTGTTATAAAGCTTTATGTTGAATAATCCTTTATGACTATGATTATAAACATCTATGTACATTAACAAAGGCTTTTGACAAATGTTAGAAAGCATTATGAAAACTTTATGTTGCTTTATTAAAGCACTTATAATGAATTATAAATACCGTAGTAAGTGTAAGTGGATCCATAGTAAGTGTTACCCTCTAAATTGCCCCATGTAGTGTGTATTTGTGTGAGTGTCTGGGTAAGTGAGTGTGCCCAGTGACATCTTCCCAGCATCAAAATTTTCTCTCCTGGATGGGCATGGGGAACCCCCATCTCGACCCTAGTAGATAATTAAATGGAAGAAATGAATGAATGAATGAATGAATAATTGTATGTCTTGTTTTCATTCTGTCTGTTATGTATAACATCAAAGAGGGCAAGAGATGGATTAAAATCATAGTGCTGTTTCTGACTTGACAGGCAACATGATCGACAGAGCAGTCAATGTTCTGATGTTGGTGGTCTACATCATATGCGTTTGATATTAACAGGGCTCATCAATATTTTATCTCACATGCTGGTAAAATATGTGGGCATGGAAGATCAAAGCATGTGAGACATAACCACAAGAGACAATTAATAGTTTAAAAGGTTTATTTGATTATCCAAAATAAAAGTAATAAAAGCAATATCAAATAATTTCAATGCAAATCATGTGTCAAGAGACACTATACTCTTACTACTGTGCAAGCGTATAGATGTTAAGAAATAAAAAAAAAAAACAAGAGTCAAAAGTGTACATGACAACTTGGAAATCAACATATGGCATGTCAAATGAACCCTTTTTAATTTTTTTGTTGCCAGGCCGAGCTGGTAATATGTGCAGTAACATACATGTGTGTGGAATTAGTATGGGAAATGTGAGGTGCTTGACAGAACGTATGTGGCTCAGATGATGAAGCCTGTCAGAGGAGGTGCTGCACAGTGCCACTTGAGTGTCAAACATGGGGTTCATAGTCCATAAGAGTTGATAGCATGCCCATCCAGGGAAGGAAGTTTTGGGCGCTGGGCGGATACACCCAGGAAAGGGCGCCAATCTATCATTGACACACACACACACACACACACACACACACACACACACACACACACACACACACACACTATATGGGGCAATTTTTGAGCATTCAATTTACATTAAATCCATGTTTTTGGACTGCGGCAGGACCTGTCGGAAACCCAAACGGACACAGGGAGAACATAGAAACTCCACCCAGATTGGGATTCAAACCTGGGATCCCCAGTGCTGAGCGGCAAATGTACTAACCACTAAGCCACCATGCCACCCACAGTATTCTTTAACAATGGATATATTATTTACTTATCAATACCAAATCATACTGACTATGGTTCTCAAATCTATCTTAGTTACAATTTATTTTTGACAAGGTGCTAATCTTTCAAAAAGTCTATACACATTTACAATATTTTGACCTCATGATTCATTTACATTTACATCATATTTACATTTAGTCATTCAGCAGACATTTTTTTCCAAAGCAACTTACAAATAAGAACATTACAAGTCAGAAGTTATGCAGAAAACCAACTACACTGTAAAATCATCAAACCTGATTGTTATTTGATGCTTTGATTTTTTTTGTTAAAAAAATGCATCTTCAGTAGTTTCTTAAAACTGCTTAGTGATTCTGCATTACGGACAGTGTTAGTAAAATCGTTCCACCATTTTGCAGTGGTGAGTGAGTATTACCTCCTCGGTGAGGTGGAATTGCCAGGCGGCAATCATCACTAGAGCAGAGCGAACGAGTCGGAGTGTATTTTGAAAAGATAAAGTGAAGGTAAGAGGGGAAAGATCCAGAAATGGTTCTGTAGGCCAGAGTCAGTGACTTGTACAGAATACGAGCAGCTACAGGGAGCCAATGGAGGGAAATGAGTAATGGAGTGACATGAGTTCGCTTGGGCTGGTTAAACACAAGTCAGGCTGCAGAGTTTTGAATTAGTTGAAGAGGTCTGATTGTGGAAGCTGGGATACCGGCAAGTAGCGCATTACAATAATCAAGGATAGGACTAGGGCTTGAACTAGCAGTTGGGTAGCATGTTCAGTCAAGAAGGGTCTGATCTTCCTTATGTTGTAAAGAAGGAATCTGTAGGAACGGGTGGTTTTGATAACATGATCAGAGAGTTTAAGGTGGAAGTCTATTGTGAAACCAAGGTTCCGGGCCGAATCGGTTGGGGGAATTGTGAAGCCGTCAATTTGGAAGGTTAGGTCATGATATATTGAGGGTTTAGCTGGGATAATGAGAAGCTCTTTATTTTCTAAATTTAATTTGAGATGATGGGTCTTCATCCAAACAGATATGTCAGTGAGGCAGGCAGATATCCGATTTGAGATTGTGGTGTCGTCAGGGGCCAAAAACAAATGAACCTGAGTGTCATCAATATAACAGTGGTAAGAAAAACCATGCGCTTGAATGATTGAGCTCAGTGATGTCATGTATAGTGAGAAGAGGAGAGGACCAAGTACAGAGCACTGAGGCACACCAGTGCATACTTGGTGAGAATTAGAGATCTCTTCATTCCATGACACTTTGAAGGATCTTCCTGTGAGAAAGGATCGAAACCATTCAAGTATCGTATCAGAAAAGCCTAATTCAGATAGAGTGGACAGTGGAATGTGATGATTTACTGTATCAAAAGCTGCAGAAAGGTCTAGCAGAATGAGAGCAGAGGATTGAGATGTCTCCATGGAGTGACCACACCTAAAACCGGACTGATTGGGATCAAGGAGATTATTCTGATTAAGAAACTTGGAGACCTGTGTAGATACCACCTGTTCAAGTGTTTTAGACAGGAAAGGTAAAAGTGATACAGGTCTGTAGCTCTCGACCAAATTTGGGTTGAGCGTTGGCTTTTTGAAAAGAGGTTTGACTATGGCCTGTTTGAAACAATTTGGAAAAGTACCAGACGTGAGAGAGGAGTTAATGATGTGTGTGAGAGCTGGTGTGATGGAGGAGGCAATGGATTGAAGAAGGTGGGATGGGATGGAATCAAGGGGGCAAGTAGTTGGGTTACTGGCAAGGAGAATTTTGCAGATGTCAGATTCTGCGACAGGGGAGAAGGAGGATTTGGTTGGTTGGCTGGATGTGTGAGTCATTTATTAATTTATTTTTATTTTAAGAATTCTTATTACGGCGGCACGGTGGCTTAGTGGTTAGCACGTTCGCCTCTCAGCGCTAGGGATTCCCGGTTCGAATCCCCATCTGGGTGGAGTTTCCATGTTCTCCCCGTGTCTGCGTGGGTTTCCTCCGGGTTCTCCGGTTTCCTCCCACAGTCCAAAAACATGGATCAAGTTAATTGAATTCTCAAAATTGCCCGCTATAGAGTGTGTCTGTGTGAGTGAGTGTGTGCCCAGCGATG
>JAFMOD010000284.1:1819647-1842320 GCA_019802435.1 Corydoras maculifer | reverse complement strand
ACAATTGTATACCACTTTGTGTTGGTCTTTCACATTAAATTCCAGTGAAATATATTTATGTTTGTGGTTGTAATGTGACAAAATATGGAAAAGTTCAAGGGGTATGAATACTTTTGCAACCCACTGTATATATATATATATATATATATATATATATATATATATATATATATATATATATATATATATATATATATATATATATATATATATATATATATATATATATATATATATATGCATTTCTTTCAACATGCAGGTTGTGCTCTGTTCTCTTATGCTTTAGAATATTGGGCGAATAAATGTTTCAGGTTTTTTTTGGGTTAATTGACCTTAAGCATGTTCGCCTCTCAGTGCTGGGGATCCAGGTTTGAATCTCAATCTGGGTGGAGTTTCCATGTTCTCCCTGTGTCCATTTGGGTTCTCCATTTTCCTCCCACAGTCCAAAGACATGGATCCAAGGTAAATTGAATGCTCTAAATTAAATATACAATTAAATATAAAGTGTGTTTGTGTGTGTCTGTGTGTTTCTTTGTGTGTCTGTGTAAGTGAGTGTTCCCAGTGATAGATTAGTACCCTGTCCTTCGTGTATACGCACAGCACCTCAAATGTTCTTCCCTGAATGGGCATAGGGAACCCTAATAGAGTTTATCTTGCTTTTTGTTACTGTGTCTACTCTGTGCATTGCTATTAAGAAGCCCATTTGAAGCCCATTGCACTGCAGCCAACCTCCCTTGACATGGACAAAAAAGAAAATTGATGGAATATTGCAACAAAGGATAGTTTAAATAGGGGCTAAAGAACCTCAGTCTACTTTAAACGAAGTGTGTCAGTACAGTGTCAGTGTCAACTCAGACAATCCCAAAAAGAATAAAGTCCTAACACAGAGACATAAAAAGAAAACATATCTGAGTATGTTACAATCCATCTCGGAAAAACGTTCAACCATCTCATCTTATCTTATTATCTTGACCACTTAATCCTTTGCTAGCATTGTATGGGGAGAACTTCTCAGGTGCTGGGCAGATACACCCATGACAGGATGCCTATCCATTACTGGGCACACACTCACACAGACACACACACTCTATGGGGCAATTTAGATGGGTGCCATTTAGAGCTGCCACCTTTAATCCGTTTTTGAACGAAAAGAAGACCGGGGCATGGAAAATTTACCCAAATAGGGATTTGACCCAAATCCATACCACTGAGAGGTGAACATACTAATCATTATGCCGATTAATAAGACCAAAATCTCTGAGTCTCTGGATTTAGATAGGATTGAGGAAGGAAGACAAGGGCCGGGAAGAACTTGACAACTTTACCCAGATGGGGATCTGAACTGGATCCCCATTATTGAGAGATAAACGTGCTGCAAGCTACCACCACCTTAAAGAACAATATAAGTTCCATTGTCAGAAAGTTGGGTTTCTGTCATAGTCATTTAACAGAAATAAGAAAGAGCACTGGACAGCACTAAAGTGAACAGCAATAGTCTAAGCCCTAGAGAACACCTGTGGAGATATCTTCAAATAGCAGTTAGTAGAAGGCACCCATTAATTGTAAGATTCCTGAACAGTTTTTAGAATAAAAGAAGCCCAATATACCAGTAGAGTGGTTTAAGTAACATTACGCATTTATTTCTGGCAGAGGGTGGAAAACCAAATATTAAGCTAAAGTTGCCAGTGTCTCTTTCACATGTGATGTTCTGTTTGAAATAATAACAAATGTGACTTTTCCTCAAAAGAATACCAAAAAATCTCTAATTGCAATGTTCTAAGAGAATTGCAGCATCTAAAAGAGGTAATGGAGTGTCAATATCTTGACCATGAGTGTGAAACATCTGCCCCGTTAGCTCTGATCACGATCACTGTACAAATAACATTTGAGACATGTGGAACATACAAGGACAATGGAACCAGAAGAGTTCAGAGTTCATGATTCAACTCTTTCCATTTCATTGTTCAAACACGTTGTAAGAACGGAAATGCAGGCTACAAGTTGAACTGAGTTAGCATGAGGAATTCTGAAATGTTTGGAGCTGTACATTTGATCAAAAATAATTTTGATCAAATACTGCAACATTGCTTGCATTTAATTTTTTATGACCTATCCCAGCTCTCACTGAGTGAAAGGCAGGAAAACACCTTGGACAGGTCACAAGTTTATTACACAGCAAACAGGCAGGCAGACATTTAACACACACCTCTTTTAGATGTACTCTTATTCAAAAGCATACGTGTCTGAGTGAGTGAGTAATCCAGAACGTCGGGAAGTAGTCCATGCCCGTAAAAGTGGAGCATACAAAATAAAAAACCCTGGCCAGTGTTTCTCAGAATTAAACCTTGAAGGGTTTTTTTTAAATAATTTTTAATTATTTATTTATTTGCAGTAAGGTGACTGGGTTTGAAATAACTGCAATTCTAAGGACAGCATTTTAGTTAAAGCCCTGCACTTGAAAATATACACTTTTTTGTTTCTCTGCGCTGGGGATCCAGGTTTGAATCCCAATCTGGGTGGAATTTCCATATTCTACCCGTGTCCATGTGGGTTTCTCCAAGTTCTCCAGTTTCCTCCCATAGTCCACAAACATGTATTCAAAGAAAATTTAATCCTCTAAATTGCCCCATATTATGTGTGTTTGTGTGTGTGTGTATGTGTGTGTGTGCGTGTGTGTGTCTGTGATAGATTGATAGATTGGCACACTGTTCTGGGTGTGTCTGCCCAGCTCCCGAAACGCTCTCCCCTGAATCGGCATGGGGAACCCCCCGTGACCCTGGTAGAGGATCAAGCAGAAGATAATGAATCAATGTGCTGGCTTTTGGAATGGCAGAATGTCCCGCTCCTGTCTGGGTCCATGGAATCTCTCTCCCTGCGGCATGTGATTTCACAGCTTAAGGCTGCGACACGTCATCAGACGGAGCCGGATCAGCTGTCCTAATTAATCTCCATAATCAACGTGTCTGCTCAGCCTCTTCTTCCCCGCCCAGCACCACCGTGCTACCACTGTTTATGATTTGCACTTTTTATACAAGTGGTTTAGTGGTTGGCACAAGTGGTTGCCCCCCCCCCCCATGCGACTCTAGTCGAGGATTGAGCAGAAAATAACAAATGAATGAATAAATGAATATACAACAGCATAAACTATCCATTATCTTCCGCTTTATTCTCTACTAGAGTCACGGTGGGGAGAACGTTTCGGGTGCTCGGCCGATACACCCAGAACAGGACGCCAATCTATCACTGGGCACACACTCACTCTCACACACACACAGACACACACACACACACACACACAGACACACACACACACACACTTCATATGGGGTAATTTGGAGAATTCAATTGACCATGATCCATGTTTTTGGACTGTGGGAGGAAACCTGAGAACCCGGAGGAAACCCACACGGACATGGGGAGAACATGTAAACTCCACCCAGATGGGGATTCGAAACGGGAATACCTAGCACTGAGAGGCAATCGTGCTAACCACTAAGCCACCGTGCCACCGCAGCATAAACTAAATAATAAAATTATTATTTATAATCAAGGTCATTTAATGTGCTATAAATTCCAAAGCTATAGAAATTATTATTTTTGAATAACACAGTAGGCAAAGAGATAAGTGTGAATGTTTGGGGGGTGGGGGATGCTGGGTTAGAGAAATGTTTTTTTTTCCACTGAAACTTCTAGTTCACTTCTGATGAAGGGTCACAGGAAAGCAGAACTTGTAAATATAATACTAAATAAGTCACTTATAACTTAAACTGAGAACTTTTTGATGCTCTAGGACTTTTATTTACTTTCAGTGGCTTTTTTGTTGATTCACCGCAAGGTCAGCAAGAATAACTTGCACCATAACAGAAAGAAGAAAGAAGGCATGGTTTAAAACCGAAAATGCTGAGAGATAGATGCTGTTGATCGCTGCTGATGAATATTTTACTGTCGGTCCATCCATTAGGGCTTTTTGCAAAAGAAAGACGGGGAAAAAATAGGCACAATATAAAACACAAATGTGTTTGCAAAGAGCGAGCCTAGGGTTTTGCTTCACAGTAAATAGTTAAAAGCATGAGTGCGGCACTTTAGCCACCACCTTCAAACTTTTCCTTTTTTCCTCTTTCTTTCCCACTCTCACTTGCTTTTTCTCTCTCTGAGCAGTGCTGTCTCTCCATTGTAATGATGCTGCCTTGTAGCAGCCCTTGGAATGACCTTTCTTTAATTAACTGCATCTTGATGAGCAGATCTACATAGAATGTGAAGGTTAATTAATGAAGTATCAGTGCCTGGTCTTAAAACCATCACCTAGTGGATGACAGCTGGGCCCACTACTCGAGATTTTACCAGCTGACTCATTAGCGACGGTGGAGCTGATTGACAGCTACTTTTTGCTCTGTGGACCGAGAGCAAATTGTATTAAAGGACCAAACCCTGGTCCCCTCCATTTCTTCTGAGGTGACGTGATCTCCTTTTATACAGTGATATAACAAACCTGAAAAACACACTTAAAGAAGTGCAATCCAACCGTGCATGTGATAGCTGTATATATGCAATGAGATTCAGATCAGAACCCTATAAAAAATGTAGATGAAAGCAATATAATATCTCCATAAAGGTTCGGAAGTGTGTAATCGGTTTCTTGCAGCCAGATCTGTGATGGATGGTGATGGATAACTCCAGGTTGTAATAGTGTGCAGATTCATCTTGATAAAACCCCTGCTTTCGGGTTTGGGTTATTTCTAGATGCATTGCAATGCTGTTATCAGTGCGATTATAGGAAATCAGATCCGCATAAGCAAATGGAAGCAAACGCAGAGAGAGACGTATTACCAGAGGGGACAGCATGAGGGAGGATTTATGGTTACTGAATATGTTGCACTTGATATAGGCCCCTGTAGTTTCACACACTTCTAAGCGAGCAAATCCAATGAAGTGTGCAAAATGAACTGCTCTTTTCCAATACCATGTCCTTTTTCTGATTGGCTAGAGAAGTACATGATAAACCTGTCAGACAGAGTGAGAATACAAAATGCACTTTATGACCCTACAGTAAACTCACACATACTATATAGCAGAACATAGTAGTTATAGCATTGTCATAATCGAAATAATGACATAAATTTGTAATATATTGATTTTGAATGGTTTGAACTAACAAGCATTTATAAAATAATTTCAAATTAAGAATTTAAATTATTAGATTGTATTTGAAATACATAACATTTACATTTGATGATTTTATTCCAAACGACAAAGTACTTGGTTAAGGGTCAGAACACAGGGTTGAAGGAGCATCGCTGGAGCAATAAGGTGTCAGGAGCGTGTCCGCAAAGGCAAAAAAGAAGCGCAGAAAGGATCCAGGAGGCGCAGATGAGGTGTACGGAGTTTATTTTAGAGTCGACACTCTCAAGCATAGCGAACGAACACGCGTGACATTAGTGTCGCCGGAACGCTAACACAACGGAAACCATAAATACAAAAACCCCGACCACGTGTAAACTAAAAGCGACCAATGAAAATAACAAATACATTAACTAAATGAGAACCAATGAACGAAAATACTTAAAAGAAAATGAAAACAGGTGAGGAGTGCCTAGCACTCCTTACATTACCCCCCCCCCCCAAAAAAAAAAAAAAAAAAAAAAAAAAACGGGCGACCAAGGGGAAGCAGAGGACAGGGAGCAGGAAGAGCCCCAGGGGGTCCTGGACCCTGCGGGAGGGCCGTCCGCACCAGCGGAGTGTGATAAAGTTCGTGGTGTGTGCTGGAGCTTAGACGACCGTGGGGCCCTAATCAGGAAGCAGAGGCAGTGAGATAGTTTCCGGACGCGACGGCGGCGCGGACGGCCATGCAGGGCGCGGAGACGGTGTGGAGGCCCTTGCAGGGCGCGGACGAAGACGGCGTGGAGGCCCTTGCAGGGCGCGGACGAAGACGGCGTGTAGGCCCTTTGAGCGGACAAAGACAGCGCGGAGGCCCTTTGCGCGGACGAAGACGGCGTGGAGGCCCTTTGAGCGGAGAAAGACAGCGCGGAGGCCCTTTGCGCGGACGAAGACGGCGCGGAGGCCCTTTGCGCGGACAAAGACGGCGCGGAGGCCCTTTGCGCGGACGAAGATGGCGCGGAGGGCCTTTGCGTGGACGAAGACGGCGCAGAGGCCCTTTGTGCGGACGAAGACGGCACGGAGGCCCTTTGAGCGGACGAAGGTGGCGCGGAGGCCCTTTGCGCGGACGAAGACGGCGCAGAGGCCCTTTGCGTGGATGAAGACGGCGCGGAGGCCCTTTGCGCAGACGAAGATGGCGCGGAGGCCCTTTGCGCAGGACTACAGCAGGCTCCGGAGCGGAGGGCACATGACACGGAGCGGGTGAAGCACGAGCCGCAAGTTCTCTGGAACATGGGAACGCAAATCCTCTGGAACCACGGGTCGCAAGTCCTCTGGAACCACGAGCCGCAAGTCCTCTGGAACCACGGGCCGCAAGTCCTCTGGAACCACGGGCCACTCTTACATTTTACATTTACATTTGGTCATTTATTGGACGCTTTTATCCAAAGCGACTTACAAGGTGAGCACAGGGTTAATCACAACATCCCTGGAGCAATGAGGGTTAAGGGCCTTGCTCAAGGACCCACACTGGTAACTTCAGTGGCATGGGATTTGAACCCACAACCTTCAGATTGCTAGTCCAACGCCCTAACCACTGAGCTACCATTCTTCCTTAACACAGAACCACACAGCCAGTATCCCTGCCCAGAGTACGGAAAGGACATCCCCCACATCAGGAACCTCAGGCACACACACGGAGGGAGGACAATACTGGGGACCACCACCCACAGGAACCCACTTAGACACCACGCCAACATCCAACTTCCCACCGACACCCAAATGTTCCCTCCAAACCGGGTCCGCACTCTCCAACGGGACAGCAGAAGGTGCGGATATCGCCGAGAAGACCCCCTCCACGATGAAGCTGGAGGAAGGCTTGGCTCTGCCCCGACAGCACCGGCGTTTAGCCAGGGGTATCGGTTTAGGAGGTTCCGGGTGCTTAATCGCACACCTCGTGAAGTCACGCACCGACTCTGAGGCGGCCATGGACAGGGAAGGGATGCAGATCGAGGACCTATGGGGAAGGTGGAGGATAGAGGTGTAGGAAGGAGGAACACAAAAACAGGGGGATTCCTCTGAGGAGGGACAAGGAAGACGAGTGGATTTGTGGGGTGTGTGGGAACCGGGCCATAAATCAGGAGACTGCAAAAGAATGTGGGGAGGAAGAATGTGCCCCGAGAGAAAAGAATCTAATTCATCCTCAGAGTCGACACATGAGTCGAGACTCTCCTCAGAATACACCGATTCCGATTATTCATGGGATACGACTTCCTCGTACCACCACCACCACCCAACCAAAAGAATGCCACACACACAAACAAAAACAGTCAAGCTTTTCTCCCGCCGTCGGCTCAACGCGCCGCGGAACCTATTTGCCATGTTTACACGTGTAAACTAAAAGCGACCAATGAAAATAACAAATACATTAACTAAATGAGAACCAATGAACGAAAATACTTAAAAGAAAATGAAAACAGGTGAGGAGTGCCTAGCACTCCTTACATTACCCCCCCCAAAAAAAACAAAAAAAAAAATGGGCGACCAAGGGGAAGCAGAGGACAGGGAGCAGGAAGAGCCCCAGGGGGTCCTGGACCCTGCGGGAGAGCCGTCCGCACCAGCGGAGTATGATAAAGTTTGTGGTGTGTGCTGAAGCTTAGACGACCGTGGGGCCCTAATCAGGAAGCAGAGGCAGTGAGACAGTTTCCGGACGCGACGGCGGCGCGGACGGCCATGCAGGGCGCGGAGACGGCGCGGAGACGGTGTGGAGGCCCTTGCAGGGCGCGGACGAAGACGGCGTGGAGGCCCTTTGAGCGGACAAAGACAGCGCGGAGGCCCTTTGCGCGGATGAAGACGGCGTGGAGGCCCTTTGAGCGGAGAAAGACAGCGCGAGGCCCTTTGCGCGGACGAAGACGGCGCGGAGGCCCTTTGCGCGGACAAAGACGGCGCGGAGGCCCTTTGCGCGGACGAAGATGGCGCGGAGGCCCTTTGCGTGGACGAAGACGGCGCAGAGGCCCTTTGTGCGGACGAAGATGGCACGGAGGCCCTTTGAGCGGACGAAGGCGGCGCGGAGGCCCGTTGCGCGGACGAAGACGGCGCAGAGGCCCTTTGCGTGGATGAAGACGGCGCGGAGGCCCCCCCCCCCCCCCCCCCCCCCCCCCCCCCCCCCCCCCCCCCCCCCCCCCCCCCCCCCCCCCCCCCCCCCCCCCCCCCCCCCCCCCCCCCCCCCCCCCCCCCTCCGGCGCTGGAGGGACTACAGCGGGCTCCGGCACTGGAGGGACTACAGCGGGCTCCGGCGCTGGAGGGACTACAGCGGGCGCATGACACAGAGTGGAAGGCACATGACACGGAGCGGAGGGCACATGACTTGGAGCGGAGGGCACATGACACGGAGCGGAGGGCACATGACACGGAGCGGGTGAAGCACGAGCCGCAAGTTCTCTGGAACCCGGGGACGCAAATCCTCTGGAACAACGGGTCGCAAGTCCTCTGGAACCACGAGCCGCAAGTCCTCTGGAACCACGGGCCGCAAGTCCTCTGGAACCACGGGCCACTCCTTAACACTTCCTTAACACAGAACCACACAGCCAGTATCCCTGCCCAGAGTACGGAAAGGACATCCCCCACATCAGGAACCTCAGGCACACACACGGAGGGAGGACAATACTGGGGACCACCACCCACAGGAACCCACTTAGACACCACGCCAACATCCAACTTCCCACCGACACCCAAATGTTCCCTCCAAACTGGGTCCGCACTCTCCAACGGGACAGCAGAAGGTGCGGATATCGCCGAGAAGACCCCCTCCACGATGAAGCTGGAGGAAGGCTTGGCTCTGCCCCGACAGCTCCGGCGTTTAGCCAGGGGTATCGGTTTAGGAGGTTCCGGGTGCTTAATCGCACACCTCGTGAAGTCACGCACCGACTCCGAGGCGGCCATGGACAGGGAAGGGATGCAGATCGAGGACCTATGGGGAAGGTGGAGGATAGAGGTGTAGGAAGGAGGAACACAAAAACAGGGGGATTCCTCTGAGGAGGGACAAGGAAGAAGAGTGGATTTGTGGGGTGTGTGGGAACCGGGCCATAAATCAGGGGACTGCAAAAGAACGTGGGGAGGAAGAATGTGCCCCGAGAGAAAAGAATCTAATTCATCCTCAGAGTCGACACATGAGTCGAGACTCTCCTCAGAATACACCGATTCCGATTATTCACGGGATACGACTTCCTCGTACCACCACCACGGTTTGGACATAACGAAAAACACAAAAAACTCAACCAAAAGAATGCCACACACACAAACAAAAACAGTCAAGCTTTTCTCCCGCCGTCGGCTCAACGCGCCGCGGAACCTATTTGCCGAACCTTGGAACCGAGTGACTCAATGCGATCGCGGAGTTCACCCGGCCCAGACAAGGTTCGTGGGGAGAGAGAGCGGAAGAAAAACGAAAAACGGGTTAAATGGCGGGGCTAGCGCCGAATTTAAGCAGCGCTACAACTGCCGCCGGAAGGGCGCTCGCTGGAGGGATAAAGAGGAGGGAGAAAAACCAACCTACCGCGACCTTCCTGGATCCGATTCCTTCTGGTTCCGCCGTTCTGTCAGGAGCGTGTCCGCAAAGGCAAAAAAGAAGCGCAGAAAGGATCCAGGAGGCGCAGGTGAGGTGTACGGAGTTCATTTTAGAGTCGACACTCTCAGGCAAAGCAAACGAACACGCGTGTCGCCGGAACGCTAACACAACGGAAACGGAAACCATAAATACAAAAACCCCGACCACGTGTAAACTAAAAGCGACCAATGAAAATAACAAATACATTAGATAAATGAGAACCAATGAACGAAAATACTTAAAAGAAAATGAAAACAGGTGAGGAGTGCTCCTTACATGAGGGTTAAGAGTCTTGCTTAAGAACCCATATTGGTAATTTCTTTAGATCTTGGATTTAACCCACAACCTTGATAGTCCAACATCATAACCACTGATTTTAATTATTATTAATTGTCCTTAATTAGGGTGGCACAGTGGCTTAGTGGTTAGCATGTTTATCTCTCAGCGCTGGAAATTCCAGGTTTGAATCCCAATCTGGTTGAAGTTTCCATGTTCTCCCCGTGTCTGCGTGGGTTTCCTGCTGGTTCTCTGGTTTCCTACCACAGTCCAAAAATATTGCTTTAAGGGAAATTGAATACTTCAAATTGCCCCATATAGAGTGTGATTCCTCTAATTGGCGAAGCCCCCTGTGCCCCTAATAGAACATTAAGCGGACGATAATGAATTAATGAATGTTCTTAATTATCGGATTGTACTGTTTAATTCAGTCCTGTTGCCACAGATGTGGAAGCTCTCCAGCCCTTTTAACATCTTTAAGACGTCTTACTGTGGATTGTGGGCCAGACCATGTTCTCCAACATCTTTCTCTGACCTCACAAATGCGTCTTTTGTTAAATGAGCAAGGATTTCCACAAACCTTCTCCAAAATCTTACAGCAAACCCTCCCAGATTCATTGTAAAAGCTGTAAAGGGACGATCAACTAAAACTGTGATGTCATAAAATTTCCTGTCTGTACCAAAACAGAATTACTATTTTTTGCAGAAATAGTAACACACTACTTTTACCTGAGGAAATAATAGCTCTTTTCATGTCAGTATTGATCACATTAATTAGACATTCATGGTGAATTCCAGGGCTGAAAATGCATTTAGGAAAAAAAAAATCAGTCCACATGCCGATCAATTTTCTAGAAAAGAAGAAAAATTGTTGCAGTGTGTACTAATTCTGCAAAGATCCCCTAATCTGTCCAGTCTGCAGATTAAGGGATATGTTTACTAAAACATTAGAAATTCTTAATGGATGATGATGACTAAGAAATAGTGTACGTTCATTCAACAAAAAGTACAAGCTCTGCAATATAAAACAGATTTGAACAATAAATTTTTGGTAACAAACAGGCTAAAACGTATTTTGTGATGTGAAAAAACGCTTAAGGTTATAAGTACATTTATAAAGCTTTATAAAGTATTCATAACACTTTACAAACTTTTCTCTTTAACCTTTGTTAGTGTCCATAGATGTTCAGTCATTCATAAATTGTCATAACAATTTGACATAAGCTTTTATAAGTCATTATGTACTACTATTTATGCAGTCTCTTTTAAAGAGGTAATAACTGATGACTCTTTACTTTATGCCTGTAAATAGCGCTCATAAGCTTTTAGAAACAGTTATGAGCACTTATAAAATAATTTTCAGGTAAATAGCTCATTGAACACAAATATTATAAGGCTTTATGTCACTGGTCTCTATAATAAGTTAATGAACAATTAAAATATATCATTTATAATGCATTTTGTCAACTTTATGGCATTTTTTTATAACACTTATAAGTGTAGTTATGTACATCTATGGACATTAACAAAGAAATATGACTTTGGATTTTTTAGACATTCTTTCTTAATACAAGATGATCCCTGTAAAAAGTATTTATAATGCTGCACATTATTATTAAATCATTTGTTTGGATCTGGACTGCTGTCTCCAGTCCTTATTTTGTACATGATTGTTATAACTAGTTGGAGTGCTGTCTATAAAATTTATTTACAAGTTTTGATATCTGTTATATATAAGTTTTATAACAAAAAAAATTGTAATCTTTAATTTCATACATTCATCATTCATTATATTTTGCTTAATCCTATATTAAATTTAACGAAGTGCTCATCCAGGGTTCCCCATGCTCATCCAGGGCAGAGCATTTTGGGTGCTGGGCAGATACACCCAGCACACACACTCACCCACTCACTCACTCACTTACTCACATAACACATTACAGGGGAAATTTAAAAGTGCTAACCACTAAGTAACTGTGGCATTATTTTTTATTTTGAATTATTAAAATGTAAATTAAATATATTAAAAATGTATGATTTGCAAAACAAGTCATTATGCAGTTCATGGGTGGACTGATTAACTTATTAATGAATGTGATGTGTGTGTATATATATATATATATATATATATATATATATATATATATATATATATATATATATATATATATATATATATATATATATATATATATATACATAATTCTATGTCGTATGAACTGTCCTGGGTTGGAGCACAAAAGCTGACATTATTCAGTTTTGAGTTTTGTTTAAAATCTGCTGACCCAAGCTTTCTTTTCACTTGCTGTATTTAAAGTTTACAAATCATTCACAGCCCCTCCCCCTTTTTCTTTTACATTGTAACAGGAAGCACTGAGCAGGGACTGAGCGTGTACTGCAGCTGCTGCTGGAAGCTAGGCCACTCCAACTCCCTCGTCTCTTAGATGTGTAACCAGCTTCAGGTAGTCATCTAAATCATCCTGCACATGCTGCTGTCACTGAATACAACCCAGTTTTGGAGTGCTCCTTGCAAGGAAATCGCAATTTTAAATTTGCTGCAGCAGCACTTTAGCATTTGTTCATCTGAAATATCTGACACCAGACAGTATCTTGGGACTCCGTGTCTTTGAGGAGGGGTGGAGTGTAGGCTTAAAAGGGAACATCCCAGCAGCACCTTGTTTTTCTCCTATTAGTTTGGTGCTCACACCCTTGCCCCTAAGACAGTGGCGCTGCAAAAGACATACATGGCTAGTGAAAAGAAATCCCAGCAGTGTGGTAGGTGTGGAATCAGCCTTCATTATCTCATAACACCTATGTCCAATTATAAACCTTGCTAGGTGATGACACGCTAAGTTTGTGTCTATAAGTGTGTTTGCTTATTCTTCATGTATTTCATTAAGTTTTGTGATATCCATTACTTCTAATTATACAATTTCTTTTAATTGTGCATCTTTATACTCCATAAACAAATGTACAACCTGCTCTTGGCACTAAACAGGAACCAATATTCATAAATTAAAATCTCAATAATTATCCTGTAATTTGTTTTTTTTACCAAACCAACTAATCACTACAACTCTTATTTAAATGTTAAATAACAATTTTAAATGTGCAATATTAGAATTATGATTCACACACCTATTAAGAAATTTGTATGGGGTGGATTGGGGTTTCTACACGAAATTCAGCTCATACCGGCCTCAATGATTAGCTGAAAAATAGAATCAGGTGTGTTAAATAAAGTAGAATGCTTAACTCTGCAGTCGTGTGGCCCTCCAGGACTGAAGCCTGACACCTCTGCCATGGATAATAAAGAACCCAGTGGATTTTAATGTCACGTTTAGTCTTTTTCAACATGGTTTGGAGTGCTGCACGTTGTCAGAAGTAATTACTTTGTGTTCCGAATCTCTTCAGTTTGTTGTTCCAAGGCTAGAGATCATATCATGTGCATCACTTGGTTAGGACAATCAACCCAGTTCTGCCATATATATGTGTATGTGTGTGTATGTGTGTGTGTGTGTGTGTGTGTGTGTGTGTGTGTGTGTGTGTGTGTGTGTGTGTGTGTGTTTTGTCTTTGTGCAATCATGTAGACAGGGTCAAAGGCATGTGATGTTTCCCAGACATTGTCTGTTTTATCTGATGCAATAATGGCAGCTGCTGACTGCAGGAATTCATATGCTACATGTGTGTATAATTTGTCACAAAGCTCCAAGTAAACATAAGAACAATTTTGGAACATCCTTTTTCCGTATTGCCATTTGTCATAAACATATCAGGCTTCCAAACACAAACATGAATCTTAAAGCTTGCCCCTTTGTTTAAAACTCAAAACTGTTTTTAAATCTTTTCAATCAAGCTTTGTTGCTTTGACCTGTATTTTCTTTCCTTAATAGTCTTTAACAACTTAATGGAGAGCTGGAAATAATACCTGATGGACATTCTTGAGTGTTATTTTGTCCCCACCCTGATCTCAAGTGTGCTATTTATCTTGTTGCATTAGCGATAGTGGCTTCTTTTATCGCTTGTTGAATTGGCAAAAATGAGGGACAGAGTTCAAACAGGCACCATCTCAGCCCACTTTTTCCATAAACACCAGGCAAATAGGCCTGAATGACTAATAATGTTAACATTGAATAACATCTGTTTATATGGGTGCTAAAGAATTATGGAAACTTAAAATGACCACTGCCATGATGGATGGTCAACAACCATCTGCAGGCGGCTTGTCCACTCTTTAAAATATTTGTTTGAGACTATTATGATTAAACTCACCTTCCGTTGATCTATATTCTACTTCAGACAGTAGTACCAACATAGCATGGATTGTTCATAGTTGATGCAAATTTTTAACACAAGGTTTTCGATTGTTAATGGAACATCCTGAATTCTGACACTGCATTAATACAGGATTTATCTTTTTCAGAACAATGCAGTAATGCATTGCATAAATAAATATCAAAAGTGAATTTACAATGAATGATTTTTTTTTCCCAAAAAACAAAAATACACTGCTTACTGCATCTAAACAAATTTTGAAATAAGTTCAAGCAACACACTCAAAAGTTGAGACAAAAGCATTGCACCATAGGGTTAAAGAAACTGAAAAACTAACCTTTAGTGTGTGTGTGAGTGTGTGTGTGTGTGTATTCAGTCTTGACATGACATTACATTTTATCAGTTAAACTGGTGATTGAACCTTCCAGAACAGGAATTTTACTTACGAAGTAGCGAAATACAGCCCATCCATTTAAGCAGACTAAGCCTTGTGTGTGTGTGTGTGTGTGTGGTGTTGGTGTGTGTATCTGTGTGTGTCTGTGTGGTGTGTGTGTATGGTGTGTGTGTGTGTCTCCCATTTTTCTTCCCAAATGCAAAAGTACATTGATGTAACTAATTTATATTTCAATGCCACCTACCAAGGTAAAATGTGATGCTTGAACTGAAAATATTCTAAGGTATGCTCATTTCTTACTTTCAGCTTTTCAGTACATATTTTAAAACAACAATTTATTCTGAATTCTGTAATAATAATGTTTTTACATATATTTTTATATTTAAAATGCAGAAGCACTTTCGATCCACATAAATCCACATAAAATGTAGTAAGTTGGCAAAACAAGAGAAATTATTTAAGAAAACAAAAATAAATAAATTAAAACACAATATAAGTCATTAACAGTACTATTTATCCAATAAGTTATTTTTCACTTCTTTCAAAAAGTATATTAAAATGTCTCTGCACAAATTAAGAACAACAATTATATAAAGAAATAATTAAAATGTCTACAGATTTTTTACTTACTTCAGACTTATTGATTAATTCAAAAATTATTAATTTGTTAAATATAATATTGCTATTTCTAGTAGAGGAATTCCAGAAAGGTGTTACACTTTTTTTACAAACCTTAATTTTAGAAATGTCCCATTTTATAAAACTGCATATTCATCCCTTAGTGTTGGGGATCCAGGTTTGAATTCTAATCTGGGTGAACTTTCCATGTTCTCCCTGTGTCTGCAGGTTTTTCTCTGGGTTCTACAGTTTCCTCCAAAACATGGATTTAAGGTAATTTGGCTTCTCTAAATTGCCCCATATATAGTGTGTCTGCATGAGTGTGTTCTCAGAGATGGATGGGCATCCTGTCTTGAGAGTATCTGCCCAGATCCCCAAATGTTCTCAACTTAATGGGCATGGTGATCACCTCCTGTGACTTAAGTAGAGATTTATGTGCAAGTCAATGAGATGATATGAGAGATAACATGTAAATAGAATGTGATTTATCCAAAAACTGAAAAACACTTTTTTATAACATGCTATATTCAGCTTAATGTATCTAAACAAATTTAAAAAATTGTTTTAGCAACACACTAAAAACCTTGAATAAAAGCATATGTGCCATTATAGAAACTGAAAAACTAACTTTTATATTTGACTAACAATTTTCTTAATACATTTGTATAAAGTAGGGAACCACAGGCCATACTTTCTTACAGACTAAGCCTATGTGTGTGTGTGTGTGTGTGTGTGTGAGAGAGAGTGTGTGATAATCATTACTATATTAAATAACTTTAGTACTTTTTAAATATTTTTTAAAATCAATTTCATTAACAATGTTAGACTATTTGCATCTAATAACACAGTTTATTAAAAACTGAATTCTAAAGAAAATCAGGATTATCCAAACCTTCCCTTAAGTGTGTAGCTATCACTGGTCCAGTTATCAAATTATTTAGTTTAATGTTACACAACAGTGTAAAAGTGCATTTTAATGTCACCAGTAAGTGCACTTACTAACAGGCGGTAATGTGGATATTTAAAATGTTAGTCATTTAAAAATCCAGTTGCTTAATTATTACATGTTGTTTTGAAAGGAATTGACGAACTGAAGATATTCTGTGTTGACATCTTACTTTCTGGTTTCATCTGGTTACTGTTACTTTCATAGTAAGTTACATATGATTGTAATCAGATAAGATATTAAAGTAATTACTTTAATGATCTAAAATAATATTAAGCTATTATGTGTCATGTACAAATTAAAATTACAATAACAGTTCTACAATTGTCACAATTTACAAACTGAATCAGTGCTTTTAGTTAAAACTCAATTAAAATCTCATCATTTATGCTTAAAGGTGAGTGACCCCTTACCAGATTACTTTTTGTCTCAATTAAAAATTAAATCTCCTCTTTCTTGTTAAGGGACTGAGACATCGTGTTACACTACAGTCTCCTTTACACAAATCATGATCATTATAAACAAAAGAAAAAGTCATTTAGAAGTGCCATGATGGGTAAAAGGTATAAAACCCACTGTGTGTGTGTGTGTGCGTTTGTGTGTGTATGTGTGTGTGTGTGAGTGTGTGTGTACGTGTGTGTGAGTGCGTATGTGTGTGTGTGCTATTCTACACTCCTTTATTTAGTATTTTGTGCAGCGATTTTTGCAACCATAGCACATTGGTGTCTAGTCTGTGTTTGAGGCTGGAGACCACAAAGCAATGGATCTGAGATCCTCCTTTTGTGCACATCTTTCCGGATCCTTCAGATTTGAAGCTTCACTTTTGTGGATTCTCTTCTTTAACAAATCACATTTTTTATCGACTTAAGGTGAGAAAAATCGCCTGAACAATTTTTAATTTGTGCTAATTGTGAAATTGTGCTCTAGATCTATTTATTCATTCAATCATTGTCTCTCGCTTAATCCTTTACTAGGGTCGCGGGATGGTTCCCCATGCCTATCCAGGCGATAATGTTTTGGGCGATGGCAGAAACACCCAGGACAGGGCGCCTATCCATAGCTGGGCACACTGACTCTCACAGACACACACACACAAACACACTCTCTATGGGGCAATTTAGAGCATTCAATTTACCTTAAATCCATGTTTTTGGACTGAACCCATGCAGACAAGGGGAGAACATCATGGAAGAAACATGGAAACGCCAAGATTGAGATTTGAACCTGGATCCCGTGGGTCAACGTTCTAACTGCTAAGCCACCCTGCCGTCTCTAAGCTCATTATACTTCATTCTGGCTTGACCAGTGCTGCGAAATATTATCCATCAAGAGATTTGGTTGTCTTTAAACAAATTTCAAACCAGCTGTGTGAAAAAGATTTAGTACACTAACCCTGTGTAAACAGATGACCCAGAGATATTAAGGTTTTGAATAAAAACTGGCTTCCACTTAAGTCTTTTAGGACAATTTAAAGCCATAACGTCTGTGGTTCGGGTGGTTTTATTTGTTATTTTAACAATATTCAGTGGTTTACAGTCCATAGCGACATAAAACAATGATCCTCCAAAATCAAGGTGCTACACAGGACAGTAAACTACGCAGTACAACATAAAGTTGCATTAGCACGTGCAAATTGCGATAAATGCAAAAGACAATTTACACTATAAAGGACAATACACAATAAGTACAGCGATGGATCAGCGCAGTTGGCACACTAGTAACACGAGTTGTAAGGTGCAAATTTACTCTTTTGCTTAGAAATGTAAACAGTGTATTTTAGCAGCAATGAGCAATTGCACCATTATTAATTAATGCAGCATAGCATCAGTTATTCAAAAATTTCAATCAGCCCACCCTTTCAAACTGGATGACCACAGCAGGAAGATAGTGATCTAGCTACAAGGATAGTTACTGAGAGCTTTCCCTTAGTTTTGTTAAATGTTTAAGTGTCGTAAAACATGCTGAAAAGTTTTCTAGAAGGTTATGATTCAAAGCTGTAAAACCGAAACACTAATTTTCAAGAGGTGATGATGTAGGAACTATTTAACTGATTTAGAAATGACACTAGAATTGCAATACTGCTGTCTGAACTTAATGGCAACTCTGAACTGCAACGCTCGTTTCGTCAAACAGTAGCAAATCTTCCACCATTAACAGTGTAACATGAGCGCCCTCACTTGGCTACTTTAAATTTTTAATATACCATTAGTAATTGTGTATCACTGTATTTTTTTATTTTTCAAATTTCATTTGCCTTTATTGTTATTTATTTTTTAATGTGAATTGAATTTGCACGATAATTGCATTTATGTTCTACACAATTGTTAGCAATTGTTGCAATAAATCTCCTGGTTCATGAAGTTTAATTTTAGGTTTTGTTAGTTAATGTAATTGTTAATGTAATTATTCAGTGTTATATGCTAAAATTCCATTGTGTTGATTTTTGAAATTGTTTATAAGACCACATCCTTTATATGGAATATTTTAAATATAAAGTTTTCTGGCGGTGGCTAGAGTTAGGGTTAGGGTTAGGTGGCTTAGTGGTTAGCACGTTCGCCTCTCAGCACTAGGGATTCCTGGTTCGAATCCCCATCTGGGTGGAGATTCCATGTTCTCCCCGTGTCTGCGTGGGTTTCCTCCGGGATCTCCGGTTTCCTTCCACAGTCCGAAACAGTCCAAAAACATTGATCAAGTTCTCCAAATTGCCCCATAGTGTGTATGCGTGCGTGGCTGTTTGAGTGAGTGTGTGCCCAGCGATAGATTGGCGCCCTGTCCTGGGTGTATCTGCCTAGCGCCTGAAACGTTCTCCCCTGGATGGGCATGGGGAACCCCACCGCGACCCTAATATAGGATAAAGCGGAAGATAATTAATGAATGAATTTAAAAAAAATTCTCTAACTTATTAGAAACTAGTTTTTCATTTTACTTATTGCAAAGTAATAATAGCATTTATACATTCATCCCTTTATTTATCATCCTCCACTTAATAATCCACTAGGGTCACAGGGGGTTCCCCATGCCCATTTGGGGGAAAACGTTTCCGGTGCTGAGAAGATGGACAGGGCCCCAACCTATTGCTGGTCACACACTCACTCACACAGACACACACTATATTGGGCAATGTAGATGTTCACCTTGAATTTACCTTGAATTTGTGTTTTTGGACTGTGGGAGGAAACCGACTAAGGATATCCAATGTTACTATATACTATAACCTACTATATAGCACTACTGAATTGTACTTGGTATTGCACAAAAATATACAGCGTGGGTTTCCTCCGAGTTCTCCGGTGTGTCTTTGTGTGTGTCCTGGGTGTAACTGGCCAGCGCCCGAAACATTCTTCCCTGGATGGGCATGTGGAACCCCCCCCCATCCCCCCATGAACCTAGTAGAGCATTGAGCCCAAGATAATGAATGAATGAATTAATAAATGAATTAATGAATTAATTGATTAATTAATTAATATATGAGATCAAATGAATATCATCCAAGGCTGTAGATGGCAGCAACATCCTTGTATCACTCCTACGTTCTGAGCAGCGAACAAACAGTGGTTGTATCCCAAATGTATCCGAACAATGAGTTATTAGTGCACTATGCAGCATGTCCTGGCTGATATGGCATAACAAATGTAGTGTATATGTAGAGCTAGATCAGCAATATAAGGGATTTTGCCAATAGTTGTCGCTAAGAAGTGGATACAGTGGCGTGACGTTGTCGTACTTTATAAAATAACGCGTAAAGGTTGGATTAAGTGCGTTTCTGTTTAAGAATGGGCTGAATTATTGAAAATAAATTCATGACACGTCACTTCTGGCGTTTTAATCAACTACTATGGCAGTCAAATTTAACCTTATATGTCAATGAAGCTGGGCATCTGGATCAGAACTGAAGCAGCTGGCTAGATGGCATCTTTTGGTGATGGTAAAGTCTTATTCGCTTTAGAGGAGAACATGTTTTACTTCTTATAATTAACCTTAAATGTGTAGTATTTTTAAAGGCTGTACTGTAGTTTGCTTTAGAACTAGGGGCTTTAGCATTCAGCCATCGGGGACAGATAGTAAACTCCGAAGCTTCGGAGTCGATTCGCTACTTTAGGTTGAGTCGGTTGACTTGGGATATTTTATTAGAATTATACAATATTTATGATTTCGTCAAAATATATTACTCTTTTATATTATATCAGGTTTTAAAAGATATATAAATCATAATAAACTATTATAATTATAATAATAATTATTATTATTGATAGGAACTAATTAATTTAATGGAAGTTTTGGTAAATATTGTAATTTTTTAATAAAATTTGTTCTGATAGCATGCTTAGTTCACCTCTCAGCCCTGGGGATCCAGGTTCGACTCTCAATCTGAGTGGAGTTTGCATGTTCTCCCTGTGTCCGCATGGGTTTGCTCTGGGTTCTCCAGTTTACTCCCAAAGTCCAATAACATGGATTCAAAGTAAATTGAATGCTCTAAATTGCCCCATATAGAGTGTGTATGTGTGCCCAGCGATAGATCGGTGCCCGGTTCTGGGTGTCAGGACCCTTGAATAGTTTTTTCTTTTTAAGAGTGAGTGGTAGCTCAGTGGTTAGGATGTTGGGCTATCAAGCTAATGGTTGTGGCTATCTAATGATATTTCCAATGTGCGTCCTTGAGCAAGACACTTAACACTCATTGCTCCAGGGGTGCTAAATCATTTCTTTGTTCTGACCCCAGCCATCAAGTAGGGGTACTTGTATGTCGCTTTGGGTAAAAGTGTCTGCTAAATGACCAAATGTAATGTAATGTATCTGCCCAGCTCCAAAAATGTTCGCTCCTGGATGAGCATGGAGAACCCCACTGCGACCATAGTACAGGATTGAGCAGAAGATAATGACTGATCAAATGTATGCTTCTGTAAATGTATTCAGATAGGACACAGACCTTTTATATGAGAAATAGCAGTGACGTCAATAAGTACATACTCTAGCATTATATATTTGGTCATATATTTAGACTTCCCAAGTGAGCACAAGTTTGATACAGCACCCCTGGAGCAATGAGGGCTAAGGGCCTTGCTCAAGGACCCACATTGGGAATTTCAGTGGACCTGGAATTCGAACTCACTACCTTTAAATTGATCGCTCAACACCGTAACCACTGAGTTACCACACCCTATGCTACCAGACTTGACTTTTAGGGTGAACTTATCAATAGTCCTGTTTTTCAAGCACACTGTAATGTGAAGAATTGTTTATAATCCTGTTAATGTTATTGACAGTTGACATCATTTTTTACACTTCAGACATTTGTGTAGGTTACAAAGCATTTAACAAACAAAAGTGTTTGAGAATGGATTCTTTAATCAGCAAAGGTTAACAAATATCTAAACTATTATATTCACTCCAGTACAGTATATTTGCTTTTACTCAGAGTTTAAGTGCTTTAAGTTCTTAAATATAACAGTTGTTAACAAGTTAGGTGGTCAGTCCTACAGGCTTTAGCACCCTCTTTAGTTTGAAGTGGTTCCATCAGTCTGACCATGTGCTTCACAAGTGCAGTCAGATGGTGGCTGCGTCAGATGGTGGAGACTGATTTGAGGATCCCTTATTCCTATCAGAAATGCCACTTCCACTGCTTATGTGCAAGTTGTGAGGGGTGGGGGTAATTAACACAACTTAATGTTGCTAAACAAAGATGTTTTCTAACTGACATCAGCATTTTACCTCTTTTACAGATACATTAATAGGGACTTTCATTTGTTTATATTTATATAAATTTAACAATATTTATATATGACACTCAAAGCCAAGACACGTGTGCATTGAAATTCTTGTGGGGAGACTTTAGAAGAAGGACTCAGTAAGAAAATTTTAATATACATATATCTGAATGAAATTTACACCTAATATACACAAAATTTACATGTACACACGTAAGCACAATGTAATATGATAGATGTTAGTATGTAGAAAAATCTGAACAGGACTAAAGTGTGAGTCCTGGATGTTTATAGAAATAGTGGCAATTAACCGTTTTTCTTATTTTTTTCTTTTTTTTTTTTAATGTTGACAGGTTTGCTCTTTTCTCTTGCAGGGGTGAACCATTTGCTGATGGAAGTGAGCCCAGACATTCACATCTGTGGCTTCTGCAAACAGCAGTACAACAATTTTGAATTGTTTTTAGCCCATAAACAAAATGGCTGTCAGGTTTCTACAACAAATGTATCAGGTTTTATTGCAGGAGCAACTGGTGAGTTTTAATTATTTATACATATACAGTGGGTTGCAAAAGTATTCATACCCCTTGAACTTTTCCATATTTTGTCACATTACAACCACAAACATAAATATATTTCACTGGAATTTAATGTGAAAGACCAACACAAAGTGGTATACAATTGTGAAGTGGAATGAAAGTTATACATGAATCAACAATTTTTTTACAAATAAAAAACTGAAAAGTGCGATGTGCAAAATTATTCAGC
>JAFMOD010000284.1:1766376-1809178 GCA_019802435.1 Corydoras maculifer | reverse complement strand
GATTAGGTGTAAGATGATGAATGAATGAATGAATGAATGAATAAATAAAAGTAGGAAACTAGCAGGGTGTGACATGGTGGCTTAATGTTTAGCGTGTTTGCCTCTCAGCGCTTAGGATTCCCAATTGAGAATCCTAATCTGTATGGAGTTTATATGTTCTCCCTGTGTCCGCAAGGCTTTTCTCCAGGTTCTTTGGGTTCCTCCCACAGTCCAAAGACATTGATTCAAGGTAAATTGAATGTTTTAAATTGCCCCATAAAGTGTGTGTGGGTCTGTGTATGTGTGAGCGAGACCAGCGATAGATTGGAGCCCTGTCCTGGGTGTATCTGCCCAGCGCCCGAAACGTTCTCCCCAGGATGGGCATGGGTAACACAGTAAAGGATTATTTTGCCTACAGTGCTTACACACAGAGGAATGTGTCCTCCATATTTAACCCATCCATGTGGTGAAACACACACATGTATACACACTGGTGAAGTGAGCACCCATGTCCAGGTTGGGGGGCAGACTTGTACTTGGTGCCTGGGGAGGAATTGGGGTTAGGTGCCTTGCTCAAGGGCACTTATGCTATAGTACTTGGTGCGCCCAGGAATCAAACTGGGGACCTTCAGGTCACAAGGCTGGTTCCTTAAACACAAGCATACACTGCATATGCACTTTTATTTTAGGTAGGATATGTTTAAGGTTCTACTGCTGTTAATTTAGTCCATATACAGCATTTTAGTTTGTATATGTTGTACAAAATTTCTATTTCGTTTTCAATGGTATTTTCAAATGTTTGCAAGTTTCCAGTGCTATGAATATTGTTACACGTGCACACTATGACAAGAGCTGTTTTTGCACCTAACACTAATAATAGCTTTGACAATGTTTTTGTTAATGTTTGTAGTGTTGACTTGTCAGCCTGCAAAAACCTTTTCACTGTGCTATTGTCTTTTTTAGATAAGATCAAGCCATGAAAACCTGGCAGCATTTCTAACAGCATTGAGGTATGCTTTACAGAAAACAATTCTTATTAATTATTTTAAAAGAAAAGTAAAAATAAATACTTAGAGAGAGAGACAGAGAGAGACAGAGAGAGAGGGAGGCGGCGGCGGCACAGTGGCTTTGTGGTTAGCACGTTTGCCTCTCAGCGCTTGGTTTTAATCCCAATCTGAGTGGAGTTTCCATGTTCTCCCCGTGTCCGCGTGGGTTTCCTCCGGGTTCTACAGTTTCTTCCCACAGTCCAAAAACATGGATCAAGGTCAATTGAATTCTCCAAATTGCCCATTATAGAGTGTGTTTGTGTGCATGTCTGTGTGAGGAATGGTGCCCTGCCCAGCGCCCCTGGATGGGCATGGGGACCCCCCCCCCGCGACCCTAATAGAGGATAAAGTGGAAGATAATGGATGTATATATATATATATATATATATATATATATATATATATATATATATATATATATATATATATATATATATATATATATACATATATATACTATATTCTCATAGTATATCATGTTCATATTATATATTTACGTTGAAATACTTTACCGTTCCATGCACCAGTCACTATTACAACTGCACTTTATGTAAATAATGTATATATTGCACTACTTGTTAGATGCTAACTGCATTTTATTGGCCTTAAAGCTAGTGATAAGGTAGTTATTTTTTTTCAACTTGTCCTTATGAGTGTGTTATGAATGTTAAATTCACTTCAGGCAAATCACAAGGTCTGAAATAGAATATTTTTTCCTCTCAAAATGTTCTGTTAAGATATAAATGATGTGCCTAAAATAAAAAACCTCCTAGCTTGGTGCCAGCAAAAGGGTCTAAAATAAGGGTCTAATAACAATCTAAACAATGTTTGTAGTATTTTCTGATCTTATCTCACACACTCTATATAGGGGCAATTTAGATTAGGGCAATTCTCCTTGACTTGTTTTTTGATTGTGGGAGGAAACTGGAGAACCTATAGAGACACTGGAAGAAATTTCACCCAAATTGGTTTTCGTATCTGAATTCCCAGTACTGAGAGTCAGGTGTGATTTATAATGTAATATATTATTCATTAATTTTTATAATAAAGTTTTGATGTAATATTAACATGTATTTATTGTTAATGAACAATCTTTAAATCCATTATTTTATCTTTATAAAAGCAAAGCTTTGTGGGGAAATTAGTCAATATTCACTGACCTTGCCATTGTCTGAAAGTTTGCAAGGAATAAAAGGTTTTAAGTGGGACTCAAAAACAAGTGTGCATTGATTTTTTTTCCTTACTACACCCTTATTTTTTTCCCTATCTTACATTCTCTCTCTTCCTGACTTTCTCTTTATTTTTCTCTGTTTTCTCTAAAAAATCAAGGTTAACCATCTTCAAAACTTAAAATCTTTCCATTTTCGCATACAGAATGGCCAACAATGGTCTAACATACCCCTACAGACTTTTGCTGAATACTCATTCTGTCTCATAAATGTATAAACTATGAAAACTGGAAGTTGTCTCCATATAAACCATTCAGTTAAAAAGTAAAGCATGTTGGATGATTATCATCATGGATGCGTAGATTGTGATTTTCACCACTTTAGACATTTATGAGACAGAATGAGTATTCAGCCTTTAGACTGTAGGGTCCGGGATTAATTCTAGACCATTTTTTAAGCCAGAATTGTTCCACATTGTTCTGGTTAGTTAGATGACACTTGTGCATCCTTTCTTCTGGATAAAGATTTGCTTTTAATATGTCGTTCTAAAACATTCATCATTAATTCTTTTGGTATCTGTCCTGCTGAAAAGTTTTACATATTGATGTAGGTAACGGGGGCGGCATGGTGGTTTTGTGGTTGACATTGCCACCTCTCAGCGTTGGGGATTCAGTTTCAGATCACATTCTGGGTGCAGTTTCCATGTGCTTCCTGTGTCCACGTGGGTTTCCTTCGGGTCCTCCCACAGTCCAAACACATGATTTCAAGGTAAACGGAATGCTCTAAATTCCCCTGAATAGAGCGTGTGTCTGTGAGTAAGTGTATCTGGCCAGTGGCTGATACTTTCTCCCTGGATGGGCATACACAGCCCTAGTAGAGGATTAAACGGATGACAATGAAGGATGATTTCTTTTTTGCACTACGGACTTGATTGTAAAATGATTTGCTCTTTGGATTTAAACCTAAATTCAAACTTTAAAAAAATAAATAATTTATAACCTTATCACAATCTATGACATTTAGGACACTTATTGTGTAAGCAGACTGTTGTTTAAAGCACTATACTGCATGTTGTTCTCTGTATTCCGGTGCATGTAATGAATTTCTTTGATTTTAAAGGCAGTCATAGGCTTGTGGTTAAGGAACAGGCCTCACCATCTGAAGGCCCCCAGTTCGATTCCCGGTCTCACCAAGTACCATGGCTGGCATGCCCTTGGGCAAGGTATCTAAACCTAATTCCTTTCTAGGCACAGTAGCTCACTGATTAGGGTGTTTGGCTATCAATCTGAAGGTTAGGGGTTCAAATCCCAGGTCCACTGAAGTTGCCAATGTGGGTCCTTGAGCAAGACCCTTAACCCTCATTGCTCCAGGGATGTTGTGATTAACCCTGTGCTCACCTTGTAAGTCGCTTTGGATAAAAGCGTCTGGTAAATGACCAAATTTAAGTGTAATGTACTATATACAAGGCTGCCCACCACTTTGGGCCAATGTGTGTGTTTCACTGCATTAATGAGTTAAATGTGGAGGATCAAATCCTCTGTGTGTACAGAAGGCAAAATACATCCCGTTATCACTTTATCTTTAATTTTCACTGAATATTTTTACAGGCATCTCTGGGTCCTAGACTGTGACGTTACTCGTTTCTGCCTATAGGTGTCACTGTATAACCACTCTGAACACTATCCCAATTACACTGATCGGCTCATTATAGGAGGAAATTGGCAGATTATGACCCCTCGTTATAGACCTTTGCATTCATTTCTTTCCCATCAGTTTTTTCACCTAGATTGATTCCTGTAGCCATTTACGGTGATTACTTTTAACCTTGTATTTCATCGCAGAGCATACATCTGTGCTTTAAGTTATACTTATTGATTGTCCTGAAAGCCCATTTACTTTTCGTATAAATATAAAATAGACTGTTTTATCCGGTGCTTATTGATTCAAGTGAAACTTTTCTTTCGGCTCATTCACTAGCTGAATTGCCTTGCTCCCCCGCAGTAGAGCTCTCAGGCCTGAGCCCTTGTGTAAAGCTATTATGCGTAAAGATGATTGCTACATGGGAAAAGCAGAAAGTGCTCTTGCTGAATCTCTTTGATCTATTATCTTGCAGGCTTCCACAACCCAATCCCAGGCACCCATAAAAGGGTGGAGTTTTTCTTCATTTCATAGTTTCAACCTCTTGTTTGCTTGCACATTGTTGTCTTCCTTCTTTATGTTTTGCATATCTTGCCTGCAAACTTCTTACCTCCAACTTCTACCACTATTTATTTGTTGTTGTTTTTTTGTTTAAAATAATAAGCATAATTGATGTATTTTGCCTTCAATTCTGGATTCGACTGATTGTACCACTTGCTCTTACATCTCATTTTACAGAGGCACTTGTCTCTCTGCGTTTACTTTGAGTTTTCCTGAATAAACAAGAATTCACTCTGAATTTTACCGCAGCAGGAAATTTAACATAAAACAGAACATGGTCGACATGTGGTGTTCAGATCTGTTGAATCTGGTTAGGAAATAGACAGAAGGGTCTAAAAAGACCTCTTGATACTGTAAGGGCTCCTTTCTTTATTTGTTCCTTCCTGCGAGTTTAATGGCTGCGTTTGAATGGGGTCATAAAGGGCTTCAGAAAGAACCATAATCCCTTCCTCACTGTTTGGTGAAGTTGTGTTTTTACAGTGCATACATGCCTGATATCAGCCTTCCCCCAAAGTCTTAAAATTGCCAGGAAAAAGGAACCACTAAACCTAGCAGGATGAAGGGGAGAACCCTTGTTTGTTGTTTTACTCTGTGCGTGTTGTCACTGCTTTTTGTATTGTTCTTTATGTTTTTTTTCTCTCTCCCTCTCACCCGTCTCTCTCCCTCCCTCTTTTTAAATTTAGGATTCGTTTTGGGGGTTAATGGTAAAGGGGGATCTGCTTATCAGGCATTATGCAACAATTCTGCCCTTGCTTTTTCACAGCTTGATAACAATATGCTTTTGACCTTTGCTTTGTTTGCATGCAATTTGGTGGCCTATTACCAAAAGGTACTGAATGGCTTCTAATGTAATTAACTGTCTGGACAATATCGATATCTTCTTATATAAGAATGGGTCTAGAAATGTCAGAATACCCCAGTTTTTTTCTCATGTTATCTGCTGAATGTGTTAATTTACTTGAAGTAAAAAAAACAAAAGTACAATAAAGAATGATTAAAATCAAATGTACACAAGGTCATCTGACTGCATGATGCACTCAACTTAATCAGTAGCCTATATATGGATATTAGTGCAGATGTTAGTCTAAGAGAGATGCTTTTCATTTTAATGGATAAAAGAGGTTTATTTGGGAAGGGGATTAATCAGTACATGGGTTAGGGTGTCATAAAGAGACAATTGTTATTAAAAAAGGAGACACAATGACACACTGGGTGTGGGAACCATCGTGCCTCTTGACAAAAGATGCATTCCATCGCTCACCATGTGAGCTTTAAGATATGCTTATTGATTTGCGCTCGTTAAAGTTGGTGCTCATGTGAAAGTAAACTCTGCGCATTCACATTATGTTAATTTAATAGGGAAATGTGAGAACTTTGTTATTCATATGTGCCTCTTCATATTGACCAGGTGTGTCTGGAGCCATTCTATATTAGTCATAGGTTAACAATTTATTTCATTTAAAGTTTTTTATACATTGAAAGGCATTTTAAAGCAACATCACCGCTTTACAACATGGAATAAAACTGATACTTTCTTTTGCCATGTTAATTACTTTTTTTAAATGCCACATACCTATTGTGTAGTTTGGAATTCATTGTGTTATTGTTTTACACTCATCCTGGCCTGTCAGGATGTGACTGGCTCTGCCGTGGTCTTTCAAGACAGAGAGCAGTATTTTAAAACAGTTGCTTAGGGGGTTGAAAAATAAGTATGGTGTTTTCACCAATGAATAGGGTCTGACTGTGCTGTTAAACCCCAATAAAGTCCCTTCGTGGACAAAGGAATGCTATTTCTAAGTCCAGCCTAGCATTGGCATTCAGAAATGTTATGTTTTGTTTTAGCTTAGTGAAGAATCACGTGGTATGTAATGAAAATTGGTTTACTATTAAGATCTCACACACATACACATACTTACACTAACTACTTTAGTGTTGAAATTCAGACATATTTTTATGTGTATATTTGACTACAACTGCATATAAGTTGTATAGACTGTGATAAAGAATGAATTGTAAGGTGTGTGTGTGTGTCCCCCCCCCCCCCCCCCCCCCCCCCCCCCCCCCCCCCCCCCCCCCCCCCCCCCCCCCCCCCCCCCCCCCCCCCCCCCCCCCCCCCCCCCCCCCCCCCCCCTACATTAGGTTTATTATATGAAGCAGTACAGTTTAACAGGAAAATATTTTGATTGATTCGTGTTTCTTTTTTTTTTTTACTAATGCTTTTTAACCCCCAGGGAAAATTTAAACTATCTAAATAAATCTATTTAAACTCAATGGACAAAAATGTTTTGTGAGAATAAATAATAAAAAAGCGCTGAGTGAAATAGAATACTTGATACCATGGAAATTATAAATCATAGAGTGTTTTAAACTTAAATGAAAACATGTAGGTTAGAAAGGTGAATATTTGTATTTCTGCTTTATACTATTTATTTTCACTCTATGTGTAAGTGCTGATATGAACATCGATTTTTATTAGCATTTAAACAGTTTGCACTTCTTCGCTAAATCTATAATAAGATAAGTTAAAGTTATCTGGACTTGGATATTATTTTATGGCTGAACACATGCAGATGGATTATTCTTTTGACAGTAGCAATTGGGGTTGTATTACTGAAGAAGATGTTTAATATGCCTGTATTACATCTGGACTATGGTACTGCCTTTCAAAATTGCCTACAATTTGTTTAGCCAATCATGTTCTTCCTTTATTCACACTTATTGGCCCTAGTCAGCAGATTTTTTGTCAGTTTGTAAAGCCAAAAGCTCGCTGGTCTTTTTCAACAGACCACCTTTGTTTTCATTACAAAACTGTTCCCAAAAAAGAGTTGGGGGGACAGGTTGACCCTTCTGAAAGAAAACGCTCTGCTCTCACTGGGCTGCTTATACAATTACATAGGGATCATGATGGTTGATGCCGGCTCATCCTTGTGCAACAGATGTGGAGAAGGTCAACAAGATGGGATGAGTGCTATATTCATCTCTAATGAAAGGTCAAGTTTACTGGAAAACGTTCGCAGACTATTTTCATAAACAAAACTAATATCTGTATGCAAAACCAAACTGCACACTGAGATTGTGGTTGCTCGGATCTGGAGGTCGGCCAGTTTGGTAAAGCATGCCTGACAATGTTTGTCCTTTCTGGTCTGTGCAGGTTGCCAAACAAATTAGCATTAAGCTTTTTTGGAGATTCCATTGCAGTTGACAGATGGCAGTGGTGAAGAGCAATATTTTCTTTGCCCATGCATACCTTATCCAAGAAAAACAAACACAATGGAAATATGATCTTGGTGCATCTCAAGCTTATTGTCCAACTGTGTCACTAGCTGACTTGCAGCTGTGCATGTTTGGAAAGGCACATTTTCTTTTATCTGAGCTAATTTGGGATGTAACATGACCCTGCTATCTGTAGTGTGGGTCTTTCTCAATGAATGAATTCTATTTCAGTCTGAATTCTGTAATCAGCTCACAGTTTGTTGTATGAGTTCCCCTAGTAAGTGCTACTGCTTTTTTTCATGTGGATTTGCTTATGCTGTGCAATAGTGTTATTACACTAATATCACTAAAAGTGACCTACACAGTAAATAACTTTTACATATGTACACCTAATTATCGAAATAAACAAAATTTGGATTTGATCTGATTCATACATAATGGTAATAGTATATATTTCATTTCGGGCGGCACGGTGGCTTAGTGGTTAGCATGTTCGCCTCTCAGCGCTGGGGATTCCTGGTACAATTCTCAATCTGGGTGGAGATTCCGTGTTCTCCCTGTGTCCACATGGGTTTCTCTGGTTTCCTCCCACAGTCCAAAAACATGGATTAAGGTAAATTGAATGCTCCAGATTGCCCCATATAGAGTGTGTTTGTGTGTGAGTGTGTGCCCAGCAAGAGATTGGCACCCTATCCTGGGTGTTTCTGCTCAGTGCCTCTAGTAGAAGATTAGGCAGAAGATAATAGATAGATGGATAAATGGATATATCAGTAAAACTATGTAAGTTATACACTGACCAGGTATAAAACATTGTTAAATAGTATGTGGCAGCATGAAATCTGAACATGATTTTAAAAAGATCTTTTACCAATAATTTACAAAATTCATAGTATTCAAAGTAAATATACCCATGATCTTTATATACACTGAGTTGGATGGTTGGTAGTAATTCTAAAAGTAGCACAACAATTTGTTTTTATAAGCTGTCTGGAATGTATCCAGCACTGCAGACATCTGTTAGATTAGCATAGTGGATTCTAGTTCTCACCCCCCTCACTTTTTTCACCAAGATTTCTTGGTGGCTTAATTTAAATGAACTCCAGTGCTGCTAATGCACTATTGTTACAAAGACAACTTTATCTCACAATTTAATTCAAACGTCTGCGTATGTTTCTAAACTAATTATTTGATTTTGATGTTTAGTAATTGTTCTATATAATAGTATAAAGTGAGACTTGCAGTAAAAAATCCTGTTCACTGGATTGCAGTGGAATATTGTCATTTTAATGGGTCATAGTAAGATACAAGCATATTAAAATAATGCATAATTGTATATGTATGATGTGTCAGCAAAATAATTTTTTTTAGCATTTTCTTAAATTGGTATTGAATCAATATTTTAAAATATTCATTAATTAATTCATTCTTCCACTTTATCCTATATTAGGGTCGCGGTGCGGTTCCCCATGCCCGTCCAAGGGAGAACTTTTCAGGCGCTGGGCAGATACACCCAGGACAGGACGCCAATCTATCGCTGCAATATATAAAAATATTTTTTTATTAAATATAACATTACATTCAATAAAATTATTAATAACATTCAATCAAATTATTAACATTGTTTAATTTAACAAATTTAATATTGCTAATATATATTGATTAGGTATTTAGTGGGAAAATTGAGTATTAAATCAAATTGAACAAAGAAATACATTTTATATATATTTAAAAAAAATTATGAAAAGTACTTACCATTCCTTATGTTCTTACTTTAACTACATTATATACATTTACATACGTGTTTGGGTGTAGGTCTGGGTGTTTATGTTATGTTTATGTTCCTTATTATATTTAATCAGGCGTTTTTGTTTTACATTCATATTTATAAATGTATTTTTTAATTATTATTATACCTGACTGAAATGTTGTCCTATCTGAATAAGACCACAACATTAAAAGGGTCTGACTCTAATAGCCATACGTAGCCCATTATATAATAATAATAATAATAATAATAATAAAAATAATATGATTACATTTATCTTAACTTTATATTAACATTAAGTAGAAAAACTAAACAGAAACCAGAAGTGCTGTGAAAAGCAAGTGTATTAGCTGCTGGGTGTGTGTTTATGCTTGTGTCAAAGCCACACTACTGTTGTCTCATGCTTGTTATGCCATCTTCGATTAATGTCACCTTACTGGGGGGGTTCCTGGGCCTCCTTCCTGTTTGCACAGCTTTAATTGTATCTTCCCAATTAGCTTATGAAAAATGCCTTGCTTTGTGACACTGATAAGGGTCAAGCTGGGACACTCGCTGAGAGTCAAATATTGTCTATTAAAAAGGAGCTGCGTAACCCAACACCCATGAAGGAATGCACTCAATCATGCCTATTGTTTCTGGTTACATACAGTTCCCTTTTGTGTGATAAGTATGCCCTGGTCTGAGAGATAACAGTGTTGCCTTAAAAGCTCTGAGGAGACAGCGGAGTGTTAACAGCTCAGTCCACAGAATTCCAGAGTGGATTAATGTCATATGCTTTTGAGTGTATGGAGCATGGTCATACTCAGGGAAAAACCTTAATTTCAATTCTTTTATTAAAAATATGATGTTTTATCATAGGTCACAACAACATAAATGTATTATTATGTTTTATAATTTAGCCAGAAAAACTGCAACCTTGAATCATACATATAGACAGACGCCTTAACATTACACATATCCAGAAACTTTGATGATCTATTTTATGCAAAAACACATTTGGGAAGAAATGATGTTGTAGAGTCGGGCTTCCGATTCGATTCTAGTTAATCCTAAACGTGTGTGATGTGGTTGAGGTCAGGACTTTGTACGACAGTCAAGTCCTTTTACACAAAACTCACCCAGCCATAGCTTTATGGACCTTGTGCACTGGTGCACACTCAAGTTGGGACAGAAAAGGTCCTTCCCCAAAATGTCCTGACAAAAATGAAAGCATTCCGTTGTCCAAAATGCACTGCCATAACGTTTTAGGGACTACTTTTTATTACCAATATAACCCAGTTTATTTTTATTGGCACAATTAAAACTAGACCTTCAAAAAAAATTTCCTTAATCATTTTCTTTTCTTATTTGCAGTGTGTGGCATTAAAGCTTTTTTTTCCCACAAGCTACAAATTGTGCATGTGACTTACCATTAAACTGGGTGATTATGTTATTAAAAATCCTTAATAACCTGCCTGCATCTGGCTAAGTTCACTAATATATTAAGCTAAACAAAAAAAAATCACAAATTCATCATGTACTGACAGGCGAATCCAGCTAAATCCATGCACAGCTTTTCTCTCACTACCTAAATCTCAGTTAAGAACCGATGTATTGCAACACGCTCCTTCGAAGACCAAAAACTAATTAACAGCTCTGAGCTCGGAAGCCCCTACCTCCCACTTGGCCAAATGAGCAAGCTGTCTTTATTCCCGAAGTGAGTTTGCTCCCCCCCCCCCCTCAGGTTTACTTTAATGGAGTGAAAATGCAGATCCTCCCATGTTTAGACTGCGAGCCAGGCCCAAATGAGCGCTATAAAGTAACTCAAACATGCCGTCAAAAAGGCCTGCGTTTGAAGAGGCAACATCAATTTAATGCCTGAGTTGCTGTGCCTCAGGATGTGAAGTCACTAAGTATTATGGATGAAAAAGGGTGGGAGGATGGTGAAAGAAGATCTGTTATGCTTGGATTTCATTTATTTGTTGAGGATTTCATTGCTAAGACTAGGAGATCACAAGCACAAAAAGTTTGGTATCTGACATAGTTTTTAATTGTGATCCTTTCTCATTATGGTTCTATTTTTTATTATAATGTTATTTAACTTGTACAAATTATTATTCCAAACACTGTCTGATGGCCATCGTATATCGGTTCAGCAAGAGTCTATTACACACGCCTTGCACACTGTTCAGTTTACGAGAAATAATTCCTCCCATATGTAGGATCTCATGTGCCTTTAACAAGGTGTTAATTACATGGTTTGTAAAGGGAAGTGCTTCGTACTTCCATTTTGCCGCCTTTGTAGTGAAACACATTTTGTGCCATAGTTCCCTGAGGATTAGGCACTGATTATAAATAACCCATATTGCAGGCAGACTGTCTGTTCTAAATGTTCCAGTGCTTGCATTAGAATTGGCAATGCAAAAACGCTTGCAACTGAATTAACTGGCTCCGGTGTTGTATGTGCAGCAGCAACATGTAAATTAAATTCATCTAGCACAGTGTGCTGCCCTGCTGAGTTATCAGATTTAGATTCAGTGGAGGAATGCCCATATGTGAATGAACCCATGTCTGAATGAACCTTGTGTTTCAAACTATTCATTATGCTCACTGTCCATAATGCAATGTGTTAGAGCAAAGAGTGCTGATTGCTGAATGTGTATGCGTTCGGTGGGGGTCTCATTCTGAGCAACTGTGACCCTCTGGCAGCAAGAAAGTGGTGAGGTTCAATGGGGGAAGGAAGGATCCCTTCCATTGTCTTTGAGTTGTTTTAATTATCCCCCCAGTGGGAGTGTGTGCCAGAGGATGATGGCCATTCAACAGGACCATCAAGTATCATAGGAGCATGACAGTACATTTTAAAAAGGTAGAAAACGAGAGGAGAAAATAGGTCCTGACCACTGGTGGGGGTGGTGTTTAGAAAAATGAATATGAAAGAAACAGTGTCAAAGGTGCAAATTAATATGCATGTGAGAATAGTTTTCACTATCCTAAAACAATAAATTAAGGGTCTCTAGAATTGTGAAGGTAACCGAGTAATAAATCCTAAATTCAGTAAAATATAACATGACTGCATCACAAATTTATGTCCCCTGTGTGTGATTGTATTTGTACTGTGAGTTTAGACACATGCACACCCAGGGATTTTATTTTCCAGGCAAATTAAAGGCAAAAAGTAAGTAATAGAAATAAATCTCAAGCTGCATCATGTGAATACATTTTAAAGCCACTGCCAAGAAATATTAATTTATAATAATTATGTGATTTAATAATAACAGGATATTTATATTAGCCAAATTATAGGCTGTTTCATGAATATGTTAATGTATCTGTATGTGAATCTGTTCACAGTTAAAGAAAACAAAATTATTTAGGAATTATATGAACAAACTTCAAAATGCATTTAGAATAAAGGCTGTAATGCTTTTTATTAAATCAAAATAAATCGAATGTGGAATTCATATGTCTGGATTGGTTTGTTGGGGAAAATAATGCTGTTGTAAGAAAAGCCTCAACCCAACTTTTCATATGAGTTGGTGCATGCAAATTTCGTCAAATTTGCAATTACGAAGCTTTGTTGATCTAACAGGTATAAAGAAATAAAGCTTGTAGGTTGCACAAGTCTTGTGACAGATGCTAATTGTTAAGTGTCAAACGCTGGAGTTCAGGGGTTTTCAACACAAAAGGAAGGCGCTTCCTCCTCTACAACTTTGACCCTTTTGCCCAGACGCAGGCATGTGCCAGTGAGGGAGGTGACAAGAGGGCAAACACTTAAAAAGGGATAGCACATGGCACTATCAAAGCTACAAGCCATTTATGAACCCAGTCAATTGCAACTGTGCATTTAGAGACTCTTTTACCCAGAGTAAAATATAAAGACCATTCCCTCAGGCACAAGTAATCTGGAATTGTATCGAGTCAAGATTTGTAAATAGTTTTAGATAATTTTTTCAAAATGGCTTACTTAATTATTGTAGTTTTTGTGATAATATTTCATACAATTACTACAAATATTTAAAAACAAATACAAATGGTGTAAAATATTTCTGAAATTGCTCAGCCATGAATGTTATAATTCCTTTGTTGAATTCATAATGTTAGGTGTCAAGTTAGCATAGAGCATAACATATATGTGTGTGTGTGTGTGTGTGTGTGTGTGTGTGTGTGTGACTGAGACAGTGTGATGTTATGTGTAAAATATTTATTTATATATGAATTTATATGTAAAATTAATTTCAAGGATATGTTTATGTCTCTCTCTCTCTTTCTCTCTTTCTCTCTCTCTCTCTCTCTCTCTCTCTCTCTAGCCGTCTATCTATCTCACTCTCTCCTCTCTCTCTCAGTCCAAAAACATGGATTCAAGGTGAATTGGCTTCTTTAAATTGTTTGTGTCTGTGTGTCTGGCGCCTTGTCCTGGGTGTGTCTGCCCAGCGCCCAAAATGTTGTCCCCGCATGAGCATGGGGAACTCGAAACTCAAAGAACCACAACTCTAGTAGAGAAATCAAGTGAAAGATGAGATGAGTTCACATGTAAAGCTCTAATACCTAATAAGCGAAGAACCTTTGTGCAGGGACTATAGATTGGAAAATCAATTTAATCTGATGGAACAGACAGTCAGACCCAACATAAATAATTCTGCAATGCAGTAATTAAAATTTGTGTAATTTTCATGCTTATATGTTAATAGATTATGTACAAACATGCAAAAAAAGTAACATTTATAAGTGTACCTTTAATATACACAGTATGTTTAATCCATAAATGTCATGCTGGGTTTTTAAAACCACTCTCATAAGATAAAACTGCCCAATCACACAAATCTTAAAATAAATAAATCATATGAGCAAGCAAAAAGAAAACCTTTTTTTCAACCAGCTATAAAGGAATTCCATTTCACATATCTGCATATTTTGCTTATGTTGACCTTTTGGAGCAAGGGCTCATTAAAATCTGAAGTTTGACCCCTACCCATTTAGTCATAGGAATTCCAACCCATAAACAAAAAAAGTCACTTTGACTGAGCTTGGTGCATTCCTTTAAGATAAAACAAAACTAGTAAATAAATATGATATCAACATGCATAAGATCATCTTTAACACTAAAACTTGTTTTTCTTTTTTTTTTTTGTTGTTGGCACACCAACCCCCTCAATTATTAAGCCTTCCAAGTCAAACACACCCTGACCACCCCCCACCTTACCCCATAGGAGGAGGGGTGGTGTGTAAAGATCACAAACCATCTGAAACTCTTTTAACCCAATGTCCATAGAGAGCTGAGAGTAATTATTCCTCCATGATGCATTCCTTCCCAAAAGAGGATTCCATCACTATGTTAAGATGAGGAATGCAAGCTGGGTCACCAGCATTTATTTAACGGCAACATTCTTTGCATCCAGGCCAGTTTTGGAGATAGTGGTCATAAGATCGTATCCTGTTTTAGTGATACTGGAGCATTCCAAGCTATTTTCACCAATTCTTAAGAGAGCATCGATTTGATCTAACATCACAAGCACTGCACTTTAATGTGCGCCGTTAGTTTTTGGGTTATTGCGATTGTGGTATGGCATTTGCTAAAATTATGTAGTTAGTACGTCTGTAGATTCCATAAACACTGGGCAAATGATAAAAATACAGCTGCTACTACTAGGAAAGCAGAAACCTACAATTAGGAAAGATTAATAACCACTAGTTCTAATGATGCCTCCACCCTGGTCAGGCCCTGAGGCAAAGTTCTGTGAGAAAAGTGTTTGTTTGTTTTCTTCTTTTTTCAGGTCATGCTGATTATGAAAAAGTAAAGCCATATGCTATTTACACATTGGAATTCACCTTATTTTTATTTATTCTCCTGCTCATTACTCGGTTTCATTTGACTTTATATGACTGTGATTTTTTTTCCCCACGATGGTCGTAACAAATGAAGTTTTGTCAGTCAGACATACCAAACTTTAGTTTAACCTTTAACTTTGCTTGTTCTTATTAACATTTTACAAGTTAGTATGGTTGTTTAGAATGAACTGGGAGGTGCCAGTTGATGATATTTAACACAGCCTTGTACATCAGTGGGTAAATGGACGGCCCTCCACCTTTGTAGCCTCGCCGCATTTTCCCACAGACATGGCAATCATAGGTGTCTATCATTCAGTGTCAACCCTTTAGCTTGCAACTGAGCCATGGAGGGCAGCCCACTCTTTTCCTGCAGTACAATAATAAGCAGTGGGGATAAATGGAACTAACACTTAAGAGGATGAAATGAATGCTTGTCTTTGTCTCGCATTGTCTGGCACCACACATTCAGCAAGAAGCACTTTAAGTAAAGAGCATGTGTTTTAGATATTTTTGAGCTCAGGCGACAAATGCCCCTTGGCTTTCAGTGACACAAGGAACTAAAACTGGACAGACAGGGAAATATTTACTGTAGAAAAGATTAAAGAAAGAAATGGAACCTGGAACAGTTTAATCATTTATGGAGGTGTAAACAATGAGTGTCTAAATATCACCACATGTCTTTTATGGTTTTGTAATCGTAATCACAAAGACTAATTCACCCTTTTTTTATTTATGACTGGTTAGAAGAATTTAGTTAATTTGTATTTTTTGGATGGATTGAGGAGACCCAGACTCTTAAAACAAAGTTATTAAAGCAGAGGAAACATTTGGCAAGAACAGGAACCTTTTGAATTGTGGGGTCGGAGATGTTTTTTTTTTTTTGTAAAGTATATACTACATAAATATATGCTGTAGATAAAATGTATAAGTAAACATCATCAGACTACCTACTTGAGAAATTGTTGTAGATCATTAAGCAACAACACATTATTATTAGTAGTAGAAGTGATAAGCGAAGTAGGAGTTGAAGAAGAAGGAATAGTAAAAGTAGTAGTTGGATGGCATGGTGGTGTAGAGCTTGGCAAATCTGCTACTCAGTGCTGGGGATCCAGGTTCAAATCCCGATCTGGGAGGAGTTTCCATGTTCTCACCATATTCATGTGGGTTTTCTCTGGGTTCTCCGGTTTTTTCCCACAGTCCAAAAACTTTGCATTTGGGATTAGGTGCCTTGCACAAGGCTTCATTCATAGTTCTTGGTGGGACTGGAAATCGAACCAGGGACCTTCTGGACACAAAGCTGGTTCCTTAACAACAAGCCTACAACTTTCCGAAGATAAATTGGCTGCTCAAAATTGCCCCATCTATGTGCCCTGTTCCCAATTCAGGATTGGGCCCTGTCCAAGGCATACATACACAAAACATTCTCCCTGTTGGGGAACCCCCTGCAACCGTTATAATTGTTGTTATTATTGTATATAATTGTTGTTATTATATACATAGGGTATAATTAATACAACAAAAGAACAACAATAATATAAATGTTATACATTTCAATATAGAAGTTAATTAACTCCTATTTATTTTCTTTTTGTATTCCATGGGTTTTATGAAAAGGACATTTATTTACATTTTTTTAACTTTTTATTTTTCTCACTGAGATTTACAATTTGGTTTATATAGTTCACATTATTTGTTAATAAAGTATGGTAAATTGTTTTTGTAAACTTATATTGCTTTATCTCTTACAACATATCCATTGAGAAGAGGGCATTTAATATTCTGACAATTTCACTGGCTATAATATATAAGATTATTTGGATTTTTTAAAAATAAATGACCATATAATCTGTCTACAGTTATAAATAAACATTATAGTTTATGTTATAATTGTTTAAGCACATCTGTAATCAAAAAGTTAATAGTTACAAAACATTGTGACTAACTAATGTAAAGTCCACTATAACAAACTTTAAGGGCCTTCTGACCCTGAAAGGGCCCCTTTTATGATTTTTTTTTCTTGGCCCTGACCAGATGGCTAAGCTATCAAAGGGGTGTTTATGAAAAAAAAACAAAGCTGCAACCAAGACCTGAGACGTATTTTTCTAATTGTCCTGAGACGTATTTTTCTAAAATTTTGCTGAATAGCTAAACATAAAGCGGAAGTAGACATTCAATAGCATTCCTAGAACTTTTGCACATTGTATAAAGGAAAGCAAGTACCTGAGGTAATAAGCATTTTGGAATGAACTGTTCCCATTTTTATTATTTTTGTATTTAAAACAGGGCACCAATTTATCACTGGGCACACTCACTCACACACAAACACACACTATATAGGGCAATTTAGAGCATTTAATTTACCTTGAATTCATGTTTTTGGAATATGGGAGAAAACCAAAGAACCTGGAGGAAACCCACGCAGACACAGGGAGAACATGGAAACTCCACTCAGATCGGGATTCAAACCTGGATCTCCAGTACTGAGATGCGAACATGCTAACCACTAAGCCACTGTGCCACCCCTGTTTAATAATTGTTCCTGCCATTTCTATTTAAAGCTAAGCTGGCAGTAATAAAGCTAATTGTTGAGATGGGTTAAAACTATGTTGGCATATCTGAACAATGTTTTATCTGAAACCAGGAAGGAAAGCAATGCCTACAGCTGCCAAACTACTCAACTCAAGAAACTCAACAATATTTTTTCTGACCAGTTCCTAAAGGAAAAAGCTTAATTTTTATAAGTTAATTCACCATTTATAGACCTGAAGAAGAATGTTGAACTGATATGTTCTGCACAATCAGGCAACTATAAAGCCTAGTGCAGGTAGACTAATGTTCTGATGACCTGACAGCTATTTGTACAAAACTGTATGGTAGTGTAGTTGACCCTAAAGACATCCTATATTAAGACATGTTTCCATTTGAGCATTCTAGCAAACACTTTTATTCAAAGGACTTACAAGTATCCCAACTTGTATGGGGTCAGAACACAGTCACTTACTGTATGTTACATATTTCTCATTAGCCAAGATTTTTTAGACTGTACTCTATCCGACTAGACATGTAGGACCCTGCAATGACCACTGGGAAGATCATGGAAACTCCTGGAAAACTTAAACCTCCAGCACTGAGAGGTGTGCATGCTAACATCTACACCATTGTGCTGCCACCATCAAGGCAAGTAAATAAAGTATCTGTGTATGTGAGAAAACAAAGTTACTCTGAAAAAAATTGATTCACAAAGAAACAGGCAAGACATGCAGTCTTCACACAAAAAGAATTGTGTGTACCTGCCGAAATTTGGAAGCACTACCGTTTTGTTTTTCAAATTTTTATGTTGCATGATTTGTTTTAGGTAATAACCATGGCCACCTGCTCAGAATGGCAAACAGCATCTCTTATCTGTAATTACATTCATTCAATATCTTTAACTTTTTAGCATCGCAGGGGGGTTCCAGAGCCCATTTGGGGAAAAATGTTTCAGACACTTGTCAGATACACCCAGGACAAGGCTCCAATCTATCGCTGGGCACACACTAACTGACACAGACACACTCTATATAGGGTAATTTGGAGAATTCAATTGACCTTGATACATGTTTTTGGACTGTGGGAGGAAACAGAAGAACCTGGAGGAAACCCACGCGGACACGGGGAGAACATGGAAACTCCACCCAGATTGGGACTTGAACCAGGAATACCTAGTGCTGAGAGGCGATCATGCAACTCACTTACACCTGCTCACTTACATCTCCCACATACACAGACTATATAGGGACAATTTACCCAATTTACCTTGAATCATAGTTTTTGGACTGTGGAAAGAAACTGGAGAACCAGGAGGAAACCCACATGGACACAGGGAGAACTCCATCAAACCAACTACAATGTGTTAATAAAACCTGACATGAGACCAGTGTTTTAAACCAAATATCTTCTTCAGTGTCACTTTTGTACATGTGCTGAATCTCTTTCAGCACATGTAGATAACATGACCAATGACCACCTCTTTCATTAGTTACATTATTTACAGTATATATAAATACAAAAAATATTTAATAACCGACGGGATCTGTTATATATCCATTCATACATTATCTATTATCTTCCGCTTCATCCTATACTAGGGTCGCGGTGGGCTTCCCCATGTCCATCCAGGTAAGAACGTTTTGGGCGCTGGGCAGATACACCCATGTTCTCCCCGTGTCCATGTGGGTTTCCTCCCGGTTCTCAGGTTTCCACAGTCCAAAAACATGGATCCAGGTCAATTGAATTCTCCAAATTCCAAATCCATATAGAGTGTGTTTGTGAGTCTGTTCCCAGCGATAGATTGGCGCCCTGTCCTGGGTGTATCTGCCCAGCGACCCTAGTATAGGATAAAGCGGAAGATAATGTATGAATGGATGTATAACAGATCCCGTCGGTTATTAAATATTTTTTGTATTTTTTTCATTGTAGGTGTTTGTTGGAAGAGTGTTTTGAGTTGTTTCTTAAAGATGCTAAGTGACTCCGGCTTATGGATGGAGTTGGGAAGATCTTTCCACCATGTAGCAGTGATGAGCAAAATGGAGTAAGAATTAGCACCACAGTGAGGTTGAATCACCAGGCGACATTTATCCCCAGAGTGAAGTAAACAAGTGAAAAAATGTGGATTGAAGCAAAGAGGTGGCAGATCCAGAGATTGTCCTGTAGGTCAGAGTAAGTGTCTTGTATGTCTTGAATGCAATCTGCTACAGGGAGCCAATGGAGAGAGACCAGCAGTGGAGTGACATGAGTTCGCTTGGGTTGGTTAAATACAAAGTTTACAGTAAAAGGTGATTGTCCAGTAGTCATTGTCTTGTTCTTGTGTAATATTCAAACAAGTTACACAACGTAGTGCAACAGTATGACTAGTAAGATGTTGTTATTTCAGCACTCCACTCAAATATATATCAAATATATATTTCCATATCTTCCCCTTAATCCTCTACTAGGTTTGTGGTAGGGTTCCCCATGCCCATTCAGAACATTTTTGGCGCTTGGCAGATACTCCCAGGGCAGGGCGCCAATCTATTGCTGGGAATCCACTTTCTTACACAGACACACACATTTTACAGAGGCAATTTAGAGCAGTCGATTTTTCTTAAATCCATGTTTTTTGGACTGTGGGAGGAAACCAGAAAACCCGAAGAAAACCCACACGTACACAGGGAGAACATGGAGACTCCACCCAAATTGGGATTCGAGACTGGATCCCCAGCTAGCGCTAACCACTAAGCCACCGTGCTGCCCTGATATATATATATATATATATATATATATATATATATATATATATATATATATATAATAGTATGTATTATTACCACTGATTTTTTGCAGCACATGAATATATGACAAAACTGAAACTATTGGGAGCGGCACAGTGGCTTAGGGGTTTTCATGTTAGCCTCTTATCACTGGGGATCCAGGTTTGAATCCCAGGTTTGAATGGTGTTTGCATGTTCTCCCAGTGTCCATGTGGGCTTCCTTCGGGGTCTCTGGTTTCCTCCCACAGTTTAAAAACATGTATTAATGGATACATTAAGTTATTGCTCTAAATTGTCCCCTATAGTGTTTGTGTGTGAGTGAATGTGTCCAGTGATAAATGGGCACCTGGTCCTGGGTGTATCTGCACAGTGCCTTAAACGTTCTCCTGGATGGGCACATGGAACCCCCCCCCACACACACAACCCTAGTATAGGATTAAGTGGAAGATAATGAATGCATGAATAAAACAATTTGGGGAAAATGTAAAGATCAAAGAAAATTATACAATTGCAGAATATGAGAGTGCTCAATAAGAATCCTTGTTAGTTCCTCTCAGTATTACCTATTTCTACACATCCATGTTTCCCTCCAGAATGTAGAACTAATAAGGAGAAGGAGAGTGGGGTGTGTTAAAGGTGGAGCATATTTATGACCTAAATTGGTTAGGGTCAGTGCAATAACACACAACCCTCTGTCATTGTAGCCAGAAAGCCATTGATCAGTAATGATGTTTTTCCCCCAAAGAGCAGAAAATTCAGTTCTCTTTCACCCCCTTTTTGTGGAAACATTCGCTTTCATATTCTGATTTGTTAATGTCATCCATATGGTGGGCACATTTAGCACTGTTTAGCAAAGTCTGTCATGTAAAATGGAATGTAGCTCATGTAAAATTCAGTTTCAGATATCAATTGTAGTTAGTCAGTTCTCAGTGAAATGCTGAAGTGCTTTACAGAATTAGGAGGCCACATGGTGATGTCAAAATCTTCCCCCACCACAAACAGTTGTCAACTGAGATCAGATGAGATTAATGGTTAACTCAGGCAGCAGAAATGGCTTTCCACTTGAACAAAACTCCACTGGGAACACGTGCAGTCCTTTAGTGTCTTTAGCTGCAGAGCATTCAACAGTGTGCACAGGTGCCTACACTAATATTTCCATGTTGTTTTGCTGATTATGTTATCATAGCATAACAGCAAAAAAATCAAAATATTTTAAGAGATGCTTGTTTTGTGTGTCAGAAAAAAGATTTTTATTTTATGTAGCCTTGACTTTCAGTTTCTTGAGTTGTCTCAGCGTCGTTCCACAGTTCAAAAATATGAATTTAAGTTGGATTGACTGCTTTAAATTGTGTTTGTCTGTGTGATTACGTGTGTGCCTAGCAATAAATTGGTGCCCCTTACCTGGGTGCATCTGCTCAGCACTGAAACATTCTCACCTGGATGGGCATGGGGAGCCCCATGAGCTAAATACTGTAAAGTTGGAATTTGTAGTTCTGCAATTGCAGACTGTAGTCCATCTGTTTGTGGACTACAGTACATACTGTGCTAGTCTCTCTGTTCTCTAATGGTCAGTACCCCAATCATACCATAGAGCAAGTTTTAGAGAGAACAGAGAACCAACAGGAGGGTAACAAAAAAATAAATCAAACAGATGTCTGTTATTATAAAACTACTGTCGGATACTGCATATAGTATCATGGATTCCATCATTGAGAATTTAATGAACACACCTGGCCATTTGTTGCAGTTAATTTGAGAAATATTTTATTCATTATCTTTAACTTAATCCTCTAGTTGGGTCGCGGGGGAGGGGGGGGGGGGTAATGCCCATCCAGAATAAATGGGGGGGGGGGTACCGGAAAACCTGGAAGAAAACCCACACAAACACAGGGAGAACATGGGAACTCCACCCATATTCTGGATTCCCAGTGCTGAAAGGCATGCCACCTTGTTCTAACAAATCTGAAGAATAAAATATGACATTAGATTTCTTATAAATATATGATTACAAATTGTCATGTGATCTTTAGACTCAATGAATACAGAAAAGACTTTAATGTAAAGTACTATATAAAGGGAGCCAATAACTGCTAAAAAAAAATATATATATATATATATATATATATATATATATATATATATATATATATATATATATATATTTATTTTACTATAACACTTTTCTTTCCTGATATCATTTTGATAATATTTTATTTTAATTTTCTTTACTCCTAAATAAGTCTTTTTTATTGATGAATTAAAAGCACTCTAATTGATTTGATGTTCAGATTTGCATGACTGAACTATATGTAATAGTCAGGATAGGCTTTACTGCTTGTGAATTAACATTCTGTGACTTTGAGGCCTTTAATAGTGAATATAAGGCACCTGGCAACTATTTTTCTTTATGTTTTTTTTTCTTTTTACTTTTTTTTTGGACTATTGATGGTACATAAAGGGCTCAAGACTACTGACCAGCCCACCCCACAGATGGCTGGATGATCAGAGACTGTCAATCCTCTGAAATGAACCAGGCATTGGGTCTGCCTCTCCACAGGGGCACAGGCAGTCTGAATGGGGCATTTCCACTAGCTTCTATAGCCCCCTGCCAGGCATTTGTAAAATGATTTGTGGCAAATTTGTTGGATCAATATAGACAGCGGAGGGTGGACACCCTCTGTGCAAATCTGGCCTCTGCTCTGCATGAGTAGTCATGTCTGAAGTCAAGCATGTTAGACTAACTTGCATGGACGTGATGTATTTGCCCAGCAGTGGCAATACTGGATCTCCAAACCTGTGTTACATGTTTGGGATGCATTTGGCCAGAGATGGATTGTCACAGCAAGCTGGATCGCTGGCTTAGTTGCTTTGTGAGAGGAAGACAAGGTTTTGACTGATTGTCTTAATGGTAACTCTTGTTTGTTCCAAAAGTTCACGAACCTTTTTTAAATATCACACCACAAAAAAGTTTTTTTATTTCAAAAAAACTTTTAAGCTTTTTTAATGATATTCTACACATCAACATAACTGCATTACATCTTTACCGTAGGTTTGATTTTAAATGTAAGTGATGGTCAGTGAAAGAAAGCAGGTGGCTCCTACACCTTTATTCTTCCTCATATCGTTGCCACAATTTGAATTCGGCACAATGGAAAGATCCTATTAGGTGCAACTCTAACACTCTCTCACTCTCCGCTTGTCTCTCAGTCCACACAATCTGCTGGCCAGCTGAGTACTGCAAGAACAAAGGTTTGGGCCATTGCTGCTGAATTGACCATGGATGCAAGCCATTGTTCCTCCTTTTTGGCAGGGGTTGTACACTCATCTCATATATACTGACATCAAAAACCTGTTGCCAGAAAAGTCACATTCAGCATCCTTCATTTACACATGAAAAGGCCCAGATAACGCACCGGCACCTGATCCATTTGTCTGCACTAGCACATATAACTATTTATGAATACAGACATCTGTTTGGAAAACTGAAAGCTGCAGCAATAGGATGGGCCTTAAAAATCTCCAAATCGGTAGTTTTGTGATCGATTTTTTTTATTTGACTGTTGCTGTGACCAAGTTGAAGTTACAAGTTATCTACTTGTTGTATATTGAAGACATGTAATACACTGGGCACTCTCAGTTAGACTGAGGTTCAAATGTTGCCACAACCCACAGTGTTTGCATGTCAGCATTTTTTAACCTCATCTTTACTGCATGTGGTTGCCAGGTACCACAGTCATTTATAACTCCTAAACTGAATTTCTGTCTGACCTGTAATAGATATCTCAGGTCTTGTGTACATGAAAATAAGTACTATCATAAGGAAAATATTTGTCTTTCACATGCATGTGAAAAAAAGAAAACTTCACTAGGACAAAATTTGCTAGTCCACGTCACACTTTAAAAAGTAAACAATTTTCAATCCATTTCACAGTATTGTTAAGAATCTACCAAACAGTTGTTTCCTCTTTGAGCTGGTAACTCACTGTCCCAGGCCAAAACGGGCATTACCTTCAATAATAAGGCCAGAATGAATCAATGAACCATGGGATTTTTTCCCCTTTGAAACAGAAGTTGGCTTCCATCCAAAGTGCACTCTAATTTTTCGCAGTCTGTCGGTTTCTAACGGGGGGTGGAAGCACAAAAAATAATCAGCAGAACATCCCATAAGTGTGAATACAGAGCGGCAGATGTGGCTGGGGGAGAAAGGCTCTTGGGCCATTGTTTAGCCCTGGGTGCCATTTATGTGGTTGCCGGGACAACAGTACGCCACTTTTATCCATTTCCCCATTCTGGACGCATGCTAATGGGAGATCATAGCTCTTATTGACAAAGATGAGAGAAGCTGAACAACAAACAAAATGGTGTGGATGAAAGCCAATAATATTCAGCAAGCTTTCATGGTTGAGGTGCAAAACAGAGAGCTTTTATTATTTATCATCACCGAATTTTGTTTGATTATCATTTCATGTTTTATGTCATGCAGAGAAAGGATTTCTCGCTTGCTTAATGCTTAGTGATGCGCGTCCAACCCGTTCCCTCAACCTCATTAAATCAGAGGTCTCCATGTGGTAACATCTGAATTGTAATCTGTCACAGAAAGCCCAGAGCAGGCCTTTCATAGCGCAGCAGAGAGGATCACTCAGAATTCCTGGTTACCTGTTAGCGCTCTGTGGGACAGATGTTAATGTGACTGCTGATGAAAAAAGTTTCCTTGCTGCCGTTGATGGTGCAATAAATGCTTTTTGTTTTTTTTTAATCCCACCTTTGAACTAACATCTGCACAAAACAACATTTGGCTAGTTTACGAGAACAGAAGTGAGAAAGAGTAATTGCTTTTGTATAAAACTTAGCATTACTATTCAGTGATGTATTAATTGAATGTCTTTGTAGACTGAATTTCATTTGCCACAGAGTAATTACATTTGGTCATTTAGCAGAAGCTTTGGTCCAAAGTGACTTACAAAGCGAGCACAGGGTTGGTCACAGCACCCCTGGAGAAATGAGGTTTAAGGGTCTTGCTCAAGGACCCACAACTTCAGTGCACCTGGGGTTTTGAACCCACAACCTTTAGATTGATAGCCCAACACCCGAATCACTGAGCTACCACACCCTTCCGTCACTAATGCATCACTAAAGAAGCTTGTGGTGTTTAATCACAGTATTTAAGCAAAACTATTGGGACACACGGGTGGCTTAGTGGTTAGTACGTTCACCTCCCAGCACTGGGGATTCCAGGTTCGGATGACAATCGGCGGAGTTTCCATGCTCCCCGTGTCCATGTGGGTTTCATCCAGGTCCTCCAGTTTCCTCCCACAGTCCAAAAACATGGATTCAAGGTAAATTATGAATACTCTACATTGCCCCATACAGTGTATGTTTGTGTGTGTCTGACTGCCCAGTGATAGATAGGCACCCTGTCTGGGGTGGATCTGCATGTTGTCTGAAACGTTTTTGCCTGAATGGGCATGAGGAAGGACTCCAGTAAAGGATTAAGCGAGAGATAATGAATGAATAAACAAACTTTTTTCCTTGTTAATTTTGCAACTTTGGGGGCAGCAGATAACACTCTCTCTTCAGAGCAAAAAGATCTTGGGTTTATTTCCTCTGCATGAAAGACTAGATATTTTATGTCTGGTGTTTGCATTGCCTGCTAATGTTTTGATATTCTCAAAGTCCAAAGCATGTAAAGTTGAAGAAACCAAATTTACTTAAGTGTGAATGTGTTTGGCATTGTGTCTGCTCTAAGATGGACTTCATCAGGTATTCAGTATGTGTTCTAGTCTTCCGTACTCTGAAAAAGAACACCGAAAAAGGCATACCTAAGGAAGGTGACTTACTATGACCTTAATACAAATAAATAGGTAACCATATAGCAATGTTGTTTTGATGTCTAAATATATATATGTAGTACTTTCAGGCACATATAGTATTGTCCTGTTTTAAGAGAAAGGGCAACTCAATGTTATTGCTTCATATTAATTTGCCTAGTTGGTCTGTCGCCACACCCTCCAACTAGACCACACAGTGATATTCAAAGTACACACCGGCTGACTGATTAATTTGCGCTATGCTTTGTCTGAGTTAAGTTTAATTCTGTAGTCCTTTAAAGGCATAATTATACAGAGAAAAGTGCAAAAAGCCACAGACCAACAATGTAAAAAAAAATCTGCCTTTAATTAGGAGACATTTTTAGATTTAATAAGCATAGTATGTTTGGATTTTAGATATCAAAGTGTAAAAAAGATATTTAGGACACTTTCGAAAATAGCCTACTGCTTGTTTATTTCTTTGCTACAATCAACTAACTCTAGCCACCAGTTTGTAATTGTAATTGCTACACAGTCAGTGGTTTAAACGCATGACATCTGGTAAGTGAGGCTTGATAACGATTGATAATGATTAGTTTGAGGAAGTGGAAAGTCTGCATTAAAAAAAAAAAAAAAAAAAACAAGTTTATGATCGGTCAATGTCAAACTATAGTGTTAGCATATGTCCGTGTGGCTCAGCTTACACTGCAACCCAATTTGCTATTCTCCATATGAATAATATGTATGGGAGATTTGATTGAATTAAAATAAAATAATAGATGGTGGGGTTTTTGATGAGAAAACAATTTACCTGAGTGAAATCTTTAAAACTTTCAAAGCTGGAATGTAAATCTAGAGTAAATCTAAGTCTCAAACAATTCATCCTTATCTAGTGCCGTTTTGCATATCCTTTTGCTATGAATGTGAAAAAGCACAGAAGAAAAAATCTTTGAAGTACTATTAAAAAGGCTTAATTATACATTTTTGATATATGCAAAGAATGCATAAGCTGTCAGGTCTAAAATAAATATAAGATTTGAATGCAGTATAATAAAGAGTTTCTTGTTTCTTGTTTTCAGTGATTAAAAATGAATAAGTACTGCTGGTATTTTATTTAGTAAGGTCCTAATTTCATATTTTACATTATTCTTTTTAGCAATAATCAGGTCCCATTATTATGGCTGACTCTATAATATATCCGAAGAGGTTGCTATGTATTTGGTCATGGTAAAGGTTTTAAAATTAAAGTGCATTTAATTTGTTCAACAGTGAAATCCAAATGTGATGTTCCTGGTCTTATTTGTGTTTTAATTCCAAAAATGCACATGTGATTAGATTTTTTGCCATAAATCTTTTGCATTTTTTAAGACTCACTGCTGTCCTTACAGATTTTTGCAATACATTCATAATCTAATTCCACTCAAACTGCTCTGTAGTTTCTTTTGGATGATATGTATTTATTATTGCTAAGAATTTATGCTACTGTGACTGTGAATAACACTGTATAACACAAACTCAGGTCTATATTTTTACTACTACTGTACAAATCATATATATTATTTATTACTTATACATAATATATATTTATTATTATTATTATTATTATTATTATTATTATTATTATTATTATTATTATTATTATTATTATTAGCTTTATTAGCTTTATTATTAGCTTTATTAATGTTACTACTTCTATTTATTATTGTAATTGTTATTGCTATTTTTATTATTATTATTATTATTATTATTATTGTTATTATTATTATTATCATTATCATTATTATCATTACTGTTACCATTTAATTCGCATTACATTGCCTTTAATTGTCACTACATAATCATAGTGTTTAAACTTTTTAGTGTTAAATTCCATTACATTACTCTGCATTTCACTTTCTTGTTTTATGTCTAAATGTCATAAATGTGTGTAACCATGGGACAGCGAGAAACGTAATTTCGATTACTTTGTATGTATAGAACATGTGAAGGAATTGACAATAAAGCCTACTTTGACTTTGACTTTGACTTTATGTTTACTGCTTTGGTGTAAAGTAGTTAAAGTATTATGGCTGTTTTGGTTTAGTTGTAACTTTACTCCAAGAAAACGGCAAAAATATTTTTTGTATAAAGCATTTTATCTAAAACTTTTGTAAAAGTCACCATTTCTACAAAATACCCATTTTTATGCCTCTATAATTGTAGTCCTGGCAACTCAGCTTTGTGTTATCTATGTAATGTGTGTATTGCAATAATAATTTGAAGGTTATATACTGTAACTCTCAGAAGCCTAAAGAACTTAATATCAATCAGTGAACAATTACAAATATCCTTTTATTAGAAATTAAATATCAATATAAAATTAAATAAAATAATATAAAAATCACTGCTTATTCCTTAAACAAAAGCCAAACAAGCCAAAAATTTATTTAAATGCCCAATTTAATTTATAATAAGATTACAAGCTAATTAAGTTTATATCAATTCAATTAAATCTGATTTTCTGCAGCCTGCAAATCTGTATATCATAAATGAATCCAGCTTTAAATGGAAAACAAACCTCTGAACAACAGTCTTTAACTTAAAAGAATTTATATTTCCATATAGACAGATATTAAAGTTGCTTTATTAATGGTTTAAATCGATTAATGTAAAAATTAATAGTGGTAAAAAATGTAAAGACGTGTTAGAATGACTGTGGTGGGTGGGGGTGTTAGATGGGTGATAAGATGGAAATAACAGACCATTGAACTAGTTCATTCATACCTATTGCAATTTAGGGTAAGCAGGCCAGTCACTGACAGTTTTTGAAAAAGAGGGCAATCTAGAGTCACTTGTGGAAGCAAACACAGGAACACAAACAATTCTACTGTGAAAGGTCCAATCTGGAGGTGTGAAAAGTCCAGCTTGGGTGATCTGTCTCCCTTAACATATCATTCTCTGATTCATTCACCATTTATTGTAATTTCTGTAACTAGGCAACCACTATGGTATAGACATTTGTTTCTGAGCATGCATAAAAAGTAGTGTGCTAGTACTACAACAAGATACTTAAAAAAATGTTGAGGTTTTTCAGAAAAGTGTAAAAGAACATCTTTATGTGCCTCGGGGAACATTCAAGTTAGAGACCTGCAAAACAAAGGTTCATAAAAGCACTTTGAAACACTAAAAGTGCAATACAATGCACATTCTCCAAAAAACTATAAAATTTTCTAGGATTTGTTTGCTTTTTGTTTGTTTGTGTAATATTTTTTACTTTAATTTAAGTAACTTTTTTTGTGACAATATTAATAAATTATTTGCTAATTATGAGTTTATATATTTAGCAACCTTAATAGCATTTAAGCAGACCCACTGTGTACTAGACACTTGCATTATCTTTTTTGTTATTATTTTGTCCATTTCTTTAATTGCACTGTCAAATACCATCAGCAGCATATCAAAATTTTAATACAGTACTGTAGCAAAAACATCGGTCAGTTCCTTTTATGTAACATTATCTCTGATGAATGTCACAACATTATGTAATGCTAAGGATTTACATTATCATTATCTTACTTTATTTGTTATAATAAATATTTATTATATTGTGGTGTAAATCCAAATAACTGGACCCCTGCTCTTTTGCAGAATAATGGTGGCCGGTTCACTTTGTATGTGTTTTGTCTCAGTTTCTGATTCCTGTCTTTCCTTATTGAACATATAAACTAGCATCAATTCTTTATAAAACAGTCAATTCACAACTCTAATCTAGACAACCAGGTCCATTGTTTGGATGCTGATAAGGAACAATCCTTCATGCTGTGTTGACTTTTTTGGCTGGTCATAGTCCTTTATAATTTAAGGGGTTATCAGAGAATGTGTAAACTCGCAGATAGGGTTTCAGTTCTGATTTGCTTTCTGAACTTCTTTATTTATCCAGAAGATTTTGGATTTTGAAAGTTGATTTACCCTTACGGACCCCTGTGTGTGTGTGTGTATGTCTGTGTGTGTTTGTGTGTGTGTGTGTGTGTGTGTGTGTGTGTGTGTGTGTGTGTGTGTGTGTGTGTGTGTGTGTGAGAGATGGCAAGCTTATGGTGAGAAAGGCTCTCACTGGGGGATCTCCTCACAGACCCCTCACACTTTTATTGTTTGTTGATGGAGGCAGTTGTCATACTCCAGCAATAACAAAAGCAGCACTATTTCTGTGTTTGACTCAGCCCAGGAACCAATGGGCAATTCAGCTATTCAATTACTGCCATGTGTGGAATCTTTATCTCACTATCTCCCTCTCTTCCTCACTCACTCCTTTTGTTTATGAACATTTTGAGCTTTGCTTGTTTATTATTGCACAAAAATTCTCTTTAAAATCAAATATAAATTTTAGATTTCTATTATTTATTCAATTTATTTTTTACAATCCCAACATATAATGTTTTATTCTTGCTGACCTAAAATGTCTGACTTATTCTTTTCTTTATTTCGGAATTCTACTTAAAATAATTATTCATGCCAAAATCAATGTATACATCAAGTTAGACTCAAGTTAGTCAAGTTTAATCTGCATGATTTAACACAATTTAAAATTTAATGTCAAAATGTAATCTAATAATTAAGTAAACAAAGACCATGTTCTGATTTGGTGAGTGTCAAAATGTTATAAATAATTTGAAGCAGCCATTGTTTCTATCACAGTACACTGTAATCGGGACCCTTATTTTTGTCCCATTTTTTTAACTGTAAATTTATTTTAATGTCAACTAGAGTATTAGTATTTTGTGTTGTAAATACATAATTTATTAGGTAGCTTATTACCTACATTGCACTGGTGACTATGGGCGCTTCCTTTTTTTTACATCAACATATCAATTTACAGAACAATTTGCATTGTGCTATGTAACCTCGAAAGCCCTTTTCGTTTACCTTTCATTACAAAATTTTATGTTCCATCAAATAAACCTATCATCCAATTGCATATAATATTGTCATCTATTAATTTCTTAACATTTATACATACTTTGGTTTAAAGGGTTTACTATTCTGACTCCTGGTCCACAGGGGAAGTTTATATAGTCTGAGTGTAGCTAGAACAGACTGCATAAAAATCATCTTTTAAATAATATAATTAAATTATATAAATAATGTGCAGCATTATAGATTCAATTATTGTTCAAAATATAGTTAATACTTTTTTGACACAACAAATTGTCTCTACTATGCACTTGGCAGCCAGAACTTTGGGGTCAGGCAGTAATTACTGGATTGGAGGATTAGTGTGAATAAACAAAACAGTGCCTTCAATTAAACATCAGTTGCCTATTATATCACATAGTCACTTTGCTGGTGAGCTAAAGTACAAACTCTGTCCATATGATACATCTCCATCTCCTACATTAAACATTACGGCTCCGGATTTATATAAACATATAAATACAGGGCCGAGCCGCTGCCTTTGAAATGTTCTAATACAAAGGGTTTTTTGTTTTAAAACAGATGAAATTAAATGCATTTTTTTGCCTGAGGACCAACCAAGACGCAACAAGTTTTATGTCCTGGCGAATCTATTGAGATGTATCAACATGTGTTCTTTGGTGGGATATTGGACAAGCCATTTATTCAAATCAATCCATATTGTTCTTTTCTGTACTTTCTATTTTTGTGTGTGTATTTAATGAGACTAGTTGATGGCTTAAACAGATTTTCAGAAGTCATTTCTCTTAGAATTGACAAAAAGATCAAGGGCTGTCCAATAAAGTAATTGGATTTTATTTCCAATGATCCATTATAATTAGATGAATCTTATGAATGGGTGTTTTAGGCTGAGGCAGTCATGACAGACCTCCATCTCGATGGTTTTTGTTGTCTCTGCTAATGAAGAACAACCTCAGCGTCGATGCAACAATTTCACTTGTTGCCCGGCTTCTTCTTTTTTACGAATTAGGAAAGCCGTCACAATTGCTTAAGTTTTAATTTAAAGCAACCAACGTAAACAATAAGGTGGCTAAGATTTTAAGTGAAGTCTTACTGGACAGAGCTTTGCAGGTTTATGGGCTCTAGCAATCTACTAACCCCTGGAGCAAATAGCGACTTGAAAAAACAGATCAACTCCTGATTAAAAATTAGACTAATGGTCTGTCAAAAGTGTGTTCCTACTTAGTACTCAATCATCTCATGGATAAAAGCAGTGTGTTCCAATAACATGCAGATTAGGTTAATTGATTCAGATTCATGATCATTTTAGTGAATCTAGCAGTTTGCGGTCAAATACATTTAGGATTACTGTGTCTAAACATATATATGAAAATTGTAGACCGCTATTATATTGTTTGTAAATGGTAAAAAAAAAAAATAAGTAGAAGTGTGATAGCAGGAAGTGACTTTGCTTATTCTTGAATATGTATGAGAAAGTGGAAACCATTTCAGAGCATCCAGGCTGACATGTGAATGTGAAAAATCCAAGCAGCCTTTAGATTGCTCATTGCCTTTTATGTTTTACACCAACTCTAAGAACACATGTTCAATTTACAAGTGCACTCCAAGTGTCACATTGTTATTGTCCAGTTGCTATTAGTCCTGTTGCCATCGTCATACGCTTTATAGGCCCTGGGAAAAAAGGAAAGAACCTCTTAAAAAGCCCCCCGAAGCTTTTATGGTGAAATAAGACAAAGAAATTTGACTTTTTAAAAAAGTTTTATATGTTAAAACACCAGAAGTGTAGTACATAGTAACACCTTTTTTTGTAAATGCATAAAAGAAATCCTGACAGGTCAAGCTTTAGAATATAGATTTCATTTCAGTATTGGCTGAATACTCATGGATCTGTATTGTTTTACAGCAACAGCACATCAAATTCTAAACTAATTGTTCTGTCACTGGATTGAAAGTGGAGCTTTCAAGCTATATGAATCTATACAATCTATATATTTGGGTCTCCTTAATTCATATTGACATTGCTCTTTTGTAAAACAGTTGGTAGTGATTTTTATGATGGTTATTCTTTATGGTTATTTTTAACAGAGGAGTGACAATACTGGAGTAAATCAACAGCCAACAATAATTTTACAGTTGATAAAATAATTCAACTCAATTTTATTTATAAAGCACTTTAAAAATAATAGCGGCAACAAAGTGCTGTACAGTGTTGATCTTAAAATGTAAATTATACAAACAAAAGGTCATCAATGTTTTTTTCTGTTAAATGAAACAGTCGTAACCAGTTGTTGTAACCAGTATAAAAATACAGTTCTACAGAATGTATGTTTTTAATTAATGTGTGCTATTAAATAAAATAAATAAATGTTAAAAAATATATATTGTCATAGAAAATTTATGCAATTTCAAAGTTTAGAAATCATTATCTTTACCTGAACTGGTCTTTCTAAATAAAGGTCTACACAGCACAATTAGTGTATTTTTTTTTTTTTTTTTTTAAAAAGATAGCATATTGAACATGCAATGAAATCATAGTGAATTGTTCTTAAAGTGGTAAGTTTCCTTTACTTAAAAAATATTTTATAATATTATGATAATAAATAACTTTTTGCACAACACAAAACATGTAACCATGTGCATACCAACTTGTTTGTGAACCTTAAGGAAAAGACAGAGAACATAAAATTGGTTTCAAATTACTATTTTAAAAGTCTTGAATGAAAGCATCTATCCAGTCTAAAAGTATTTAGAAATATAAGAAAGATTATAATCTAAGAATAATTAGGCTCCACCACCGTATGTTTATTACTCAAACTGTGAGGAATTTTTTGCTTGAATGCAACAAGAAACGTTGAATTTAAGACATTGGTTGTAATTGGCAGCCATAAACTGTCTAGACTGCACTCCCCTCTTCAGTCTTGGGGTGATAGACAGTTGTTTTTATAAGTTATACAAAGTGCTCTCTGTGCCTTGCTGCAGTAACAATTTTGGCAACTTCCCTTTATCTTAAATGGATGATGAAATTAATGAAGAAATAATGATCAGGTCAAAGGTTATGGGGTTTCCTGGTGCTGTGATGATTTTAAAGCAATTTCTGGTAATCCAGTCTAAAGACAGGAGTGAAATGGGACATTGGTGCTTTATTTGCTCTTTCATCATAGCAAAAATGCCAAAGATTAGACCATAATGTGTTATTATATAAACTTACAGAAAAAAAACCTTTTTTTTGTGTATATAACATTTAAATGTTATATACACAATTAAAACGTTTTATATTTTTATGTTCAAGCCAAAGTGGCAAATGTCTCAAAGTCAAAACTCAAAGTTTATTTTCATAGGTGGTCCGTAAATTTTTTTGTTAGGTGTGTTTATTGACATTATTCCTTTACTCATTTACAAATTATATATTTGCCCATAACAGAAATGTCTTTGAATGTCAGGGAAATGGGTTGTTCTTTCTTCCTCCTTCAATTAGATTTAGGGCCATCAATCTCCTTTGCCATAGTGTAAGACATAAACAATTGACAAAAAGAGATGTATTGGTGATGACTTGCCCTACTATTGAGGAAGGTAGTAAATTCCTTTTCACTCCTGAGCACTTACCACTCTCGCATTATGCAAAGTAGTGTGGGGGGTTTGAGGATTAAAATCCATGCATGTTCATATTAGAAAAATCATACCAGTGTCGCATACCTAAAGAGCCATTTCTAGTATCATGCTGAGTTATAGTATCTATAGTCTTTATATTTGTAAACATAAGTAAATACAGATTAATTTGTATATATTGGAAGATGTTATGAATAGTTTTGGCTACTTTTATGTAATGTGACAAGATATATCAATATCTAATATATAATCCATTAAATGGTATTATCAATTGATAGAAACACACTACACACACACACACACACACACATATATATATATATGTATAAAATCTTTTAAATAGTATTATTTCTTTACAAGTGTTGATGACGACAATAGAGCATGCTGTCATTTTCATATTTAAATCAAAGGATGATGATGCAGAAGATGATTTGAATGTGGCTAAAGTCTGTACAAACAAATCCACATCTATCATTTTGCTGTCCCTATTTTTACTTTTTCTATTTGGACTTTTCTCTTCTGCATTTTAAAATATCCTAACCTTAGTTATATCCATGTTGTGTCCATGAATCGAAACACACTTTTGGGTCATATAATTTTATAATATAGCTTTTTATTATTTTTCTTCTAATATGAATAGTATGTGTTTGATCATTTTCCATCAAAACCTATTTTGTAAATATTTTTTTTTGTAAATATCATAACTGTTTGGAAATGACCCCCCCCCTCCCAAACTGGATATTAAATCATATTAAATCATAAGTTTTTGATTTTTGATATTGGAATATTTTTTTTAATAAACTCAATCAGCCCAATTCGTTTATGTCTGGTTAATTGTAATAACATAGAACAAGTTGGTTGTATAAATCAGTGTAGACAAAGCAGCACAATCTTTCATTTAATAATTATAATAATATATCTAAAATTAGTAAGTTAATGATATAATTAATATAACATATGACTGTGATAATTATTGCATTGCGGTTGCACACACATTAAACAGGTGTCCATAGTTTTATTTGTTCTTTTTTTTTTGGTTTTGCTTTAATGATATAGAAGTTAAATCTCTGATGTGTCTCTACCTCTGTGTCTCTCTCACACGCGCCCGCCCGCAAACACTTCGCTCCCGCCCCCTGTTCCCACCCTCGCTCTGCGATTGGCTGTCTCCCCGGTCAGCGCCCGCCCCTTTGTGGCACGCCGCTTTCCTCATCAATGAAGCGCGATTTGAATAATGTGCAAGCACTTGGACCGGAGCCAATCAGCTGTCAGAGCACCGTGATAAATCGCAATGCGTTATTGATAATAATAATTACTTTGACATGCGCATTTCTACTTGAAGGGCTAATTTGGGGCGCGCTGGAGATTTGAGCGAGGCGCTCAGGGACGGCGCGTTACTGTTTGGAGCGGATGCGTGTTGTGTAGCTGCTGCCATGTCGCGACGCAAACAGTCCAAGCCACAGCACATCAACTCTGAAGAGCCCGGTTCCACTGAAGACGGTAAGCATTCCCCAAACAAATCAGCGCAACACACACACTTGTACAACTTTTTAAACTACATTTCTAATTATTTACGTCCTGTCGTTCGGCCCCGCGATGCTCGAGACTTTATCTCGATTAGTTGTCTACAGTCGTGTGATGCTGAGGTTTTTGCGGTTGTGATGCTCGTAAAGTTTGACTCCGTGATCGTGTTTTTTTCCCCGAAGTTTGAATTAAACAATATTTACATGATATCGAGATATAGTTTGTCCTCAGTGCTTGCCAAAATAATTTAGCCACACTTTTTTATATAAACGCTTCCACATAGGCCTATGTTTTACTTATATATATATATATATAATTTTTTACTTTTTTTTTCTACTAAAATTGACTACTTAATTTACTGTTTGTTTAAATATTATTTTATTATTATTAGATCAGTAAATTAAGGAGAAGTCAATTTTAGTTAATATATATATATATATATATATATATATATATATATATATATATATATATATATATATATATAGCTGTTGGCTACTTTACTCAGCTATTCATCTGATTAATTAATATACTAATTTTGATCGGTTTAAACCTTTTAACTTATCCATTTTAGTGAGATCTGAAGTACTACTGTAAGGGTTATGGTTCAAAGCTCATGTTCATATATTCCAGTGCTTTCGAGGCTTTAAAAAAAGAGGCTCAACAGGTCGGCTCGCACGAAACTTGATTTGGGAACATGCCGGTCACAAAGCAATAAACCCCCACCTCAGTTAAAATGCATGTCTTTAAGCTTCATATGGAGATAGGGAGGTTGGGGGATGGGGGAAAGTAGTCGTGGAGGTGGGGGGTCAATAGCTGTTCGCATATGTAAACTGTAGAGCCACCGAAAGACCTGTAATCCACCCTGGGTACAATTATTTATTCCAAGTCCTCTGTTTTATGTCCTTATGACACACGGAATGGAGCCATTAAACATTTCCACCGTGGTTGGATTACATGTGTTTTAATGCTTGACACGTTGGCAAAATTTAGTGTAATGTATTGTACTGATGTAACGAGTTTTAATCTGACCTGGGTTTGCGTTGGGGTCCTTAGGTCAACGCGCCCCCTTGTGGTTATTGATTTCATTGCCACTCGATTTTCCACCGCTCAAAACCTGCTGCTTAATGATTCGAGTGTTATTTAAGTACTCATTCATACATTTGGCGCGGTAACGTGGTTTAAAGTGAATTATTTCAAAAAACGTTGATTCGTTTGGTATTTCCTCGCCAGTTTTCCCTGTCTATCACGGTCAGCCACACACGCGTGACCCCCCGCCACCACCGCTGTAACCTGAGCCGCGACTTGTGTGGTACCTGGGTTTTCATGAACAATACAAAAGCCATTTGCAACTTTGTCTCACTCAAAATGCCTGATGGGCGATTAAAAGGCGTCTCACAGTTTCGTTGTAGGAATGTTAACGACGCCACCCCCTTCGGTTTATACAAACTAGGAGAAGTAGCTTCAAATAGCTTGATTAATAAGGACTAAATAGGTGCGAGCTAAACCTGGTTTACTGCATTTGTTCTTTGTTAAAGTTCAGTTTTGCTTCAACTTTTTATTTATATATAATTATGTATGTGTAGCTTAGCTGTAAAGTTATTAAGTAAACGATAGTGATTCATTTTGCCTACAGTGTGTACACAGAGGAATTATGAAATATACACATTAGTGAAGTGAGCACACGAGCACGGGGCGGTGGACAGCATTGTATACAGTGCCCAGGGAGCAATTAGGGTTAGATACCTTGCTTTTTGTTAAACTAAATTTGGTGAACTGTGCCACCACCTGGTCATATTTACTCATGGTTTATTATTCTAGCTCTACTCAACATAAATTTGGTCATTTATTGAAAGTGAATATCCCAACTTGTTTGGGGTCAGAACACAGGCTTGGATACAGCCACTCTGGAGGAATGAGGATTATGGGGATTGCCCCAAGAACCCATATTGGGAACTTCAGTAGACTTGAGATTTGAACCCACAACCTTCAGATAGATCGCTCAATACTTTATCCACTGAGCTACCACACCATGGCTCGACAGCTTTAGTACTGATGATTAAATGTACAATTAATATTTTTGGACTTATCCATTAGCACATTGTTACCTCTAATGAATTATCAAGCGTAATACAAAATTTGTAGACATTGCAAGTTGTCAAATATGTGCTTTGTGAATGTTAAATGTGTGGAATGCTGTGATTGTGCATACAGCTATTATACAATATTAATGATTTGTCTATGCACATTTAGAATGACAGGTTTGATTTATGTGCCCAAAATGGATGCAGCTGTGTAATTTGTGTGAAGAATAATTGTCACGTGTTTTGCCACAGGAGTTCAACATGGCCATACAGAGGATGGAAATGAGATTAAAAGATGTCGACTGGAGGAAACTAGAGTTTGTGAAAAATGCTGTGCTGAATTCTTTGATGAAGTGGAATTTCTCGAGCATGAGAAAACCTGCACCAAGAGTCAACAGGTTGTTATTATGAAGGATGGAGATGGTGGAGAAATGCCCCCTGATTTCTCTCAACCTTCACCTGGTGATTTTCAAAGTGATCACAGTGATGGGCAGAGTAGCAGTAATTCCCAATCAAAGCACAGTAATGAGTCTATTGAGCCAGCGGAGGAGGAGAAAAAGCTGAACAGCGATCCGAAGCAAGTTCAGGAGGATGTGGCGAGCAGTCCTGACGCTGGTTACATGGCCTCTTCCAAACTGCAAGACTCAAATGTTACTCTTGAGGTCATGCCTGCCACCAGAGTCGCTGTAACGCAACACTCAACCAGTCTGACTAGTCAACAGTCCTCGGCACACTTGTCTCAACAGGAAGCGCTCCATGCAATTCCCATGATTCTTGAGCAACTAGTCAGCCTTCAGCAACAGCAACTTCAGCAAATTCAACTGACTGAGCAAATTCGCCTGCAGGTGGCTATGATGACTCCCCAGAGCCTCCATTCTACGGTGGGAGCTGCAATGGATCCTTTGAAGGCACTGGGTGCACACCTTTCCCAGCAGCTCTCAGCTGCTGCTGCTCTCATTGGAAAGAGAACAGGTACTCAAAGTTTGTCACTGGATGTGCTCAAGCAAGGCAAAATTCCTCAGTCCGCTAGCATTCCCACACCACTTGCAGGAAGTGTGAATGCCATACCTATAAAGAGCGATTCAATTAAAGGGCTCCCCGATCTGGCAAGCCGACTTCCGGCTTTACTTCCCCAATCGCCAGCAGTTATTGCATTCCAAGCCCCCTTTAATACGCTTCCAGCATCTGTAGATCCCTCCAAAAAAGGGAAAATCAAGATTCCTAGCTTGATAGAAATGAAGAATGGAAATAGTGAGCATATGTTTAGGCATAAATGCAAGTTCTGCGGGAAGACCTTTGGGAATGACAGTGCTCTACAGATTCATTTGCGTTCACACACTGGTGAAAGACCATTTAAATGTAACATATGCGGGAACCGTTTTACTACTAAAGGCAATCTCAAAGTACATTTTCAACGGCACAAGGACAAGTACCCACACATTAAGATGAATCCACATCCGGTACCAGAGCACCTAGACAACATTCCGACAAACAATGGTATCCCATACGGCATGTCCATTCCTATCGAGGACTCAAATATTTTAGACAACAAACCAGTGGTTGGGCTTCCATCAGCTGGTGTCCACCCAAATGTGCTCCAAGGATTCAAAAGTTCTTTTGAAATTCCAGTAAATGGTGACCCATATCCACAAAGATCATCTTCATCTGGGAGTGATGGTGCATCAGTTTCCTCAAGCATGTTTAATAATGACGTAGAGCTAGATCAGAGCAAAGAAACTTCTGATTCGGGTAGCATGCAACACATAAATGGTAATGGTCATTTGGGCGAGAATGGGTCTGGCACGGCCAAACTCCAGCAGATGGTGGATGGATTAGAGAAAACGACTAATGACCCCAATGAATGTCTGATCTGTCACAGAGTCCTAAGTTGCCAGAGTTCACTCAAAATGCACTATCGTACACACACTGGTGAGCGGCCCTATAAGTGTAAGATCTGTGGCAGAGCTTTTTCCACCAAAGGCAACCTTAAAGCCCACTACGGAGTCCACAGGGCCAACACTCCACTAAAGATGCAACACTCCTGCCCAATTTGTCAGAAGAAGTTTACTAATGCAGTTGTGCTACAGCAACACATTCGAATGCATATGGGTGGCCAGATTCCCAACACTCCATTGCCAGAGCACCAGTATGATGAGGCAGAAACCATGGATTCCAGTTTGACAGATGAAAAGAACATTGATGTCAGTGGACTTGAGGAAAGCATGGAGGAGCAAGAAGGTGACTTTGACAATCAAGACAAGCAGACCAGTGGTGAAGCATCTCCTGCACCTCTTGCTAAAGGCGATCAGTCCTTCAGTGGTTCGGCCATGTTCTCCGGGATTGCCGCACTAGAAAACCACATGAAAAATCTCACATCATCTCTTAACCTTCAGCGACAGAACAGTACGGCATCTGAAAGCGATGGTGGGCCTAAAAAGTCACCTTCAACAGCTTGTGAGCTGGAATACAAAAATGGATGCAGTCCGGTAGTGTCTGATTCGGCCTCGTTTCACTCATCTCCAGTAGATGGACACATGGAGAATGGACAGACAAAATCCCCAGAATCTTTAGACCCAGTTGGTTTGACTCCCCCTAGGGTGGAATCTGAAGCCACTCAAGATCCAATGGAAACAAATGGTGCTCTAGACTTGACTTCTAATTTTACCCCAAAGACTATCAAAGAAGAACCTGGACTGGGGTTTCCTAATGGAGAATACCGTAAGTGGCAACTGATGAACAAATTTACTTGCTAAATACTAAATGTACTTGTACTAAATGTTTTTTTTTTGTTGTTGTTCCAGCTACAGGTCACATGCAGTTTATGAGGGTGCCTCCAAGTCTGGTTAAGCTAGAAATGCAGATCCCTCCTGAGAATTCAATTGGTCCTCATCAATATGGTTCCCAGCTACCCCAGGTAACTGGCACTCCACCGCCCAGCTCCTCTGCCCCTCGCCGCTCTGCCAAGCAACATCTGTGTAATGTGTGTGGAAAGAACTTCTCCTCAGCTAGTGCATTGCAGATTCATGAACGCACTCACACTGGTGAGAAACCGTTTGCCTGTACTATCTGTGGTAGAGCTTTCACAACAAAAGGGAATCTAAAGGTAATTTGCATTTTCTCATCTTGTGTACTTGGTGCTGTTTGCATACATATTAAGCTTTATGACCCTATAGCATCCTCCCACTAAAGTGAGAATAAATTTGGCAACATTGGTTTGCAGGTTCATGTTGGAACGCACATGTGGAATAATTCGACAAGGCGTGGTCAACGACTGTCCTTGGACAACCCAATGGCGATGATGGCTATGGGTCCGGAATCCAAGATGATGCCAGACATCCTGCAGCCACCAAAAGATTTGATTTCCTCACCGATGAACTTTGACCCATCGGTATGGAATCAGTACGCTGCTGCTTTTACGAATGGGCTGACGATGAAGGCCAATGAAATTTCGGTCATTCAAAATGGCGGAATCCCTCTTCCTGGAAGCCTTGCTTCAGGACCGTTGGTTGGTTCCACAGGAGGATTGATGAAAATAGACTCTGCCCATTCAGGCATTCCTGCTACTGTTGCCGAGATGGAAAAAAGTGGCTCAGAGAGTGTGGTTAAGTCACAGTTTCCACACTTTATGGAAGAAGGCAAAGTAAATTAGGACCTTCCTGTAATTTGAGTGACTTTGCCCATCTAACCTACTTTTAGGTACAATCAAATCAGGTCACTTGCATTTCTTGCAGATGGTTAAATGCAAACCCTTTCAAAATGCGTCTTGGTTTGAAATCAGCAGCCAGTGGATTAGTTCCCTTTAAATGCCTAGTGTTCTTTTTATTTCCTCTAACTTAACTACTGTAGTCAGTTACTGCTTCTCTTCCTTTTTAATATATGCGGGTATATGTCAGTAATGTCTGTAGAAGTTGAATGTACATTTTACTTGAAAAACTTTTCCAGAGCTGTCCTGAGTCATCTAGTTTATAATAATCCATAATTCTGCCACATCTTTTTAAAATAGTAGTAGGCAGCATTCCCCTGTTGTAAGACTTGGTTCTTGTTGATGTTGACTACAGCTTATATCTTATGTAAAGCAGTGAATCATATTCGAAATTCCTTTTTTTTTTCTTCCAGACTCTGGAAACTCATATCTGACTTCAAACTAGATTCCATAGTAAATTATTTTCCTCTTCAGTTTTCTTTCTGCTTTACCAAAAATGTAATTTAAGTGCCTCGAAGTGGTGCATTTTGAAAGTGCCACAAGACTTTAATGAAGGTTCTTTGCAGATCTTTTGTTTTATGACCAAAGTGTACTATATTTTTGCAAGTAGCTTTAGACTATTGTTTGAAAATCTTTAAGCATTTAATCCCTCTAGATGTCCAGCATTAATTTATGTGGCATTTGGCCTGATTCTTGTAAGTAGAACTGT
>JAFMOD010000284.1:1718368-1738844 GCA_019802435.1 Corydoras maculifer | reverse complement strand
ATATATATAAGATAAGTATTGGATGTTTGTGAAAATATATTGAAATGAGTCATGTAAACTATTTATTGACAATAAACGTAACCTGCAACTTAACCAGGGCTGGCTAAATGTTTGCTTAAGACTGTAATTTTAAGGAACATATTTATCTTCATTACCTTTGACATCTTTTTAATTATGGAATTGCATCCACAGGTACAGTTACAGGAGTTGTGATTTACACTGGCAGAGAGCTTCGTAGTGTCATGAACACCTCTAATCCAAGAAATAAGGTACATTATCTACACATTCGTTATCTTCTGCTTAATACAGTACTAGGGTCGCGGGGTTCTCCATGTCCTTCTAATGGAGAATGTTTCAGCGCTGGGAAGATACAGGCAGGCGATTTATAGCTGGTCACACTTTCTTATACACACAGACACACAGACGCACTCTATATGGGGCAATTTACAGGATTCAGTTTTGATTAATTCCATGTTTTGGGCTGTGGGAGGAAACCGGTGAACCCAGAGGATACCCACCCAGACACGGGGAGAACATGGAAACTCCACCCAGATTGGGATTCGAACCTGGATTCCCAACGCTTTTATTGTGATGACATTGCCTGAAAATGGTATTTTAAAAAAATTATTTATGCATTATTGGTCACTTCTTTTTTTTAAAAATTTTTTTAATTTAATTTTTTTTTTTTTTTTGCGCATGTCAAATTGTCAATGCTGATACATAAGTACACACACACTAATACTCACAGGATTGTAACAACATTTTTTTTCCTTCTCTTTTTAAGATAAAAAAAAATGTACACCTTCTGTTTTGTTGATGTAGATTGGTCTTTTCGATCTGGAAGTAAACTGCCTGACAAAGATTCTTTTTGGAGCCCTGGTGGTGGTCTCATTGGTCATGGTTGCACTACAACATTTTGCTGGTCGCTGGTACCTTCAGATCTTCCGATTCCTGTTGCTCTTTTCCAACATAGTACCCATCAGGTCAGATTTTTATTTATTTCTTTTTTTCCCTAGTAATGCTATAACATTTGATTTTTAAATTTGTCAATGTCCTATTATCTGTTTCATAAGAATTTTTGCATAATACCATAGGCCCTGTCAAACTTAAGACCTGCGGGCCTTCTATCCGGCCCACGACTATTTTACATTGATCTATTATTATTGTTATTAACGGCCCGGCAATATGTTATTTTGGACCATGCTTATATTTAAAATTTGTATGATTTTGATGGAAATATTTTTATGAAGAAATTTTTATTTAAGGTTTATATATATATATATATATATATACATACTGTATATTGTTGTACCTTTTTATAATTTTAACCAGAGATATTTTTATAGAAAGTTCAGTATTTTAAGTTATATAAAGGGTTTTTATTGTGAAATAATATTTGTGTCTGTTTTTATCCTTATTCACTAGATGTGTGTTTATCCTATTCCTGTGACCTAAAGTGTGCTTTGTGTTATGGTCCCCCATGCAATTGGGTTTGACACCCCAGTAATAGACAATAAATAAAAATAAATAAATAAATGTTATCTTATCTTAAACTTCACTATTAAAACCACAGATCATAATACTCATTACTCAAACAGTGATATTAGTAATATACTAGATAATGTCTCTTAATAATTATACTAGCTGTACATATATTTATATATATATTGTCAACATAATTGTCAACTCGTGAGTTTCCTATTAAGTATCATGGCATCTGCACAGAAAACATAAAACACACATACATACATAGAAATGAGCATTGCAACGCACCTTCCACAGGGTGTAAGATGGGGCCCACTGTGTAAACTTTACTTCATTATTTTACTTTAATAAACAGTAATAACCAAATCTAAAGATATTTCCTAAGTTGAATTGTTATAACATCCTGTTTCATTGCACTTTATTAGTTTGCGTGTGAACCTGGACATGGGCAAGATGGTGTTCAGTTGGATGATCAAAAAAGATGCAAAAATTCCTGGAACTGTGGTTCGAGCCAGCACCATTCCAGAACAGCTTGGAAGAATTTCTTACCTACTTACTGATAAAACAGGTGAGCTGTGTATAAAATCTAGAATCCACATACAGCTGTTTAACACGAACATTGGAATATGGTCAAACCCGTGTTGTGTATTTTTCTCCAGTAAGCTTCAAATCTGAAAATGTAATCATTAGTTCTGTCGGAGAGCCTTGTTGAAATTTGAATAGAAACTCTGGTCTAGCAGTGCACCTGCTCTATGGGGACGAATGTACCTTGATTAATAAAGTGTTTAGAATCATGAAAGAATGAGTTGGACTTTCTGAGATGCACTAGGGTCTGTTAGAAGTGTTGAGTCATGGGAACCGAACACTACTGTGCAGGTGTGGAACTTTTGCAACATTTACTATTACTGTTATTATTTTAGGTTTTTGCCTAAGGCGATATTTTTTTTTCTGTGTTAATTGAATTTGTATTATTGTATAAATTTGTAACCCTCAAACCTTACGCAGTGATCATGAGATTTTAAGAGACAATACAGTCATTAAGCAGTATGTATATAGATATATATAAGTATATAAATATACTTCATATAAATATAAATTATATTCCTGCATAGCATGGTCGCTCAGTGGTAGGATGTGAACCTCCGGTCTTGCAGTGTGCCTGCCCTATGGGGGCAAATTAGCATTGCTTAATAAAGTATTAAGAATCATAATAGTATGGCTCCAAAATGCAGCTGCAATTCTAATCATAGAATAGTGAGTTGGCCTTTTTGAGATGCACTACAGTCTGTTGGAAGTGTTGAGTTATGGGAACCGAACACTTGCATTGAATACAAAGACAGATTTTTTTTTTGTATCATTACAGTGTGTGTGACAACATTTGCTATCCCTGTTGTTATTATTTTAGGTTTTTGTCCAAGGCTTTATTTTTCTTCTTTGTTAATAGAATTTGTGTTCTACTGTATTATACTATATTATAAATTTGTAACCCTCAAACCTTACACAGTGATTATGACATTTTAAGAGATACAGTCACTAAGCAGTATATTTCATGAAGGATATTTCAGCATAGCATGGTAGCTCAATGGTACGAATGTGGGACATCGGTCCGATGGCTAGAGGTTCAAACCACCCATCCACCAAAGCTTCCAATGTGGACCCTTGAGCAATGTGGACCTAACCTTCATTGCTCAAAGGTGCTTTGTTACTGACTCTGTATTCTAACCAGCAAAACAGCATCATGTTGGAGTACTTGTAAATCCATCCATTGTCTTCTGCTTTATCCTCTACTAGGGTTGCAAGGGGGGGTTCCCCAAGCCCATCCAGGGGAGAACTTTTCGGACAATGGGCAGATACACCCAGGACAGGGCACCAATCTGTCACTGGGCACACACTTATTAAAACAGACACACAAACACACTCTATATGGGGCAATATTTTGGAGAATTCAATTGACCTTGATCCATGTTTTTGGACTGTGGGAGGAAACCGGAGAAGCCGGACACGGGGAGAACATGGAAAATCCACCCAGATTGGGATTCGAACCGGCAATCCCTAGCGCTGAGAGGCGAATGTGCTAACCACTAAGCCACGTGCCACCTCTACTCGTAAGTCACTTTAGATAAAATTTTCTGCAAAATGACCAAATGTAATTGTAAAACAGGTTTAGCAAGGATTTTACACAAATCACTTATTGTTCTGCAACAGCTGTATTAAGATTAAGGTTCTCTTACAAAAGAGCTCAGGGGGGATGTTTTGCATATTTTGTTACTACCAACTGCTCATCTTTCTGATGAAAATTTTCAGTCCTGAACACAGTGTATGAATATATTTTGAAGTATAAATGCAATTCAATCCCAAAGTATTCTCACTAGTGGGTTTTGTAGTTGGGGGTATGGGTTGAAAATAAAAACAATGATAAACAACATTTTGAACGGCACAGTTTTCATTGATGCCTATGTCTACTAGTAGTGCACTGTAGACAAAAATGGCAAGATGAATGGTCTAACAACACACAAAATAAACTGTATGAAATATCCCCCATCAATATTAAATGCAATACAGATTTCCTTAGCAGAAGAGATCCGACAATCCAGACTAGGTGCCGAATTGGTCTTACTGCCCTCACCCACCGTCACCTTCTGGTTGGCGAGAAGGCTTCAGACTGCCAATACTGTACAACTCCTAAAACAATAAAACACATCTTAATGGAATGCCCTGTAATTTCAACCACCAGAAATAATTTTTATATGGTTAAAAATATGAAAAAACTGTTTGAAAAGGTCCCACCAACTAAAATACTTTTTTGAAAGAAATTCAAATAAACACAGTGATTTGAGTCTGTGATACTCGGTCACAAAACTTATCAATGCCATAATATAGTCAATATGCTGCTGATATGGCACGAAACACACAAAAAAACCCACAGCTTTCTAAAAAATGAAAGAAAAGGGAAAAAAAATCTAAGTAATAAATTACACAAGGTAGACTAGACAAACTTTAAATCGTTTTGAAGCTTTATTTATGCTCAGTAATCCCCAGGGCCTTTAAGAGTGACCCAAGTGTGGCTCTGAAATCAAAGCCGTGTGTGGTTTGCATGAGAGATGATAGCATTGTAGTGATTTGAAGGATTGTGGACAGTGGCGCGCAGGAAGTTCAAAGCTTTTTCAATCCGTGATTCTACACAGGCTTACTTTTTCCTATTCATTAAAGAAAATCAGCCAAAATTAACAAAATCTTACATTATCTTAAGAGTTTTCTTTTGCATAAAATAGTCATTTAATCTTTTTATTTCTTGCAAATAAGTCGAGCAAAAGTTTCTGTTTATCATCTTTATCACAAAATGTTGTATGATTTTATGTAAAATAATATGAAATGTGGCTTAGTGATTAGCATGTTCACATGTCAGCGCTAGAGATCCAGGTTTGAATCCCGGTCTGGCTGTAGTTTTTCTGTTTTTGCATGGGTTTCCTCTGGGTTCTCCGATTTCCTCCCACAGTTCAAAAACATGATTCAAGGTAAATTAAATGCTCCAAATTGCCCCATATACAGTCATGGCCAAAAGTTTTGAGAATGATCCAAATATTAATTTTTACAAAGTCTACTGCTTCAGTTTTTATAATGGCAATTTGCATATACTCCAGAATATTATAAAGAGTGATCAGCTTAACAGCAATTAATTTCAAAGTCAAAATTTGCCTAGAAAATTAACTTTATCCCCCAAAACACATTTCAACTTCATTGCAGCCCTGCCTTAAAAGGACCAGCTAACATCGTTTCAGTGATTGCTCCATTAACACAGGTGTGGGTGTTGATGAGGACAGGGCTGGAGATCAATCTGTCATGATTAAGTAAGAATGACACCACTGGACACTTTAAAAGGAGGCTGGTGCTTGGCATCATTGTTTCTCTTCTGTTAACCATGGTTATCTCTAAATAAACATGTGCACTCATTATTGCACTGCACAAAAATGGTCTAACAGGGAAGAGCATTGCAGCTAGAAACATTGCACCTTAGTCAAAAATCTATCGAATCATCAAGAACTACAAGGAGAGAGGTTCCATTGTTGCCAAAAAGGCTCCAGGGCGCCCAAGAAACACCAGCAAGCGCCAAGACCGTCTCTTTAAAGTGTTTTAGCTGCGGGATCGGGCTAACAGCAGTGCAGAGCTTGCTTAGGAATGGCAGCAGGCAGGTGTGAGTGCATCTGCACGCACTGTGAGGCGGAGACTCTTGGAGCAAGGCCTGGTCTCAAGCAGTTTGGTGATCAACAATGCCTTTTCCAGCATGATGGAGCACCTTGCCATAAACCAAAGGTGATAACTACATGGCTCAGGGAACAAAACATAGAGATGTTGGGTCCATGGCCTGAAAACTCCCCAGATCTTAATCCCATTGAGAACTTGTGGTCAATCATCAAGAGACGGGTGGACAAACAAAAACCTACTGACAAAATGCAAGCATTGATTGTGCAAGAATGGACTGCTATCAGTCAGCATTTGGTTTGCATATTTGTGTCATTCTCAAAACTTCTGGCCATGACTGTAGAGTGTGTTTGTCTGTGTGAGTGAGTGTGCCTAGTGATAGATTGGCACACTGTCCACTTTCCTGGATGGTCATTGGGAACCCTCCCATGGACCTAGTAGAGGATAAAGCGAAAGATAATAAATGAATGTCAATTCTGAACTCTGTAACTATCAATAGTGATGCAGCCTAATATGATGTGCACACATCTACATAAAATCGTTGGCCGATCACACATTTATTTCCGTTGCAAATGTGAGTGTAATGTTCACATCGTAGAAGTGTCTTAAATTCGCTATTTACATTTATTATAAACTGCAAAAGAAACATAAATCTAACTAAACTAAAGTTGCATTTGCATTCGAAGCCCAATCTGGGTGAAGTTTCCTTGATCTCCCTGTGTCTGCGTGGGTTTACTCTGGGTTCTCCGTTTCTCCTCCAGTCCAAAACCATGGATTCAAGGTGAACTGACTACTTCAAATTGACGTTATCTAAATTGTCCCTATATAGTCTATGAGTGAGTGTGTGCCCAGCGATGGATTAGCCAGCGCCGTTCTCTTCTGGATGGGCATGATAACCTCCCACCTCACTTCCCTCTGTGACCCTAGTAGAAGATTAAGCTAAAAAAATAATAAGTTCAAATGTAAACATTGTAAATCCACTACACATGGTTTTATGTCTACAGGTTGCCGACATGTTAAACCCACTGAGATAAATAAATAAAAAACAGATTTAACATTTCAATTTCTCAAACAAAACTTTCTTACCTTGTTTATTCAGCTTTTATTGTAAAGTTGCCTGTATACCAGATTAAAAAATGATGTTAAATTAAAAGCAGATACTATCTGATCTTAAATCAGGTAAATACTAAGGTAAAACTGTAGGTGCAATAATCCTGTTTCATGCAGCCTTTCATTCTAATTTATGATGCTCATGGAGTGATGGATTCTTTTCTACATTTTTAAGGGAAAAAGCTATATATAATGTAATGCATGGCGGAAGTCAGATTTAAACCTGGTTGAAAGACTGTTAAACAGAATGGTTTCTGTGAGGGTGTCAGGAAACACACTCTAAGCTGCTTTGGCATTAATAAGCCATTAGCTTTTAAGACCTTTCAGGGCATTTACTTTGCTTTTCTGAATAAGGCCAGTCCAGGCCCACCTACAATCATGTTTAACATTTCTTGACTCTTTACAGTTCCTTTTTTATTTGGTGTTTTGTAGTTTGGTGTGGTGTCACATATTTATTAAATAGTTTCATGTTGTGCTTTTTACAATCTAGAATTCACTGAAGAACTGCATTTCTTTGCTATATACTCTTATTCTGAGCAATGACAATAAAGTTAAAATTAAGCTTGTGTGTGTTACAAATTTGGAGGCGCGGCAATGGCAGTGCTGGGAATCCAGGTTTGAATTTCCATGTTCTCCCCGTGTTTGTATGGGTTTTTTCTGGGTTCTTCGGTTATCTCCCAGTTCAAAAACATGGATTCAAGGTAAATTGAATGCTCTAAATTTACTCATATAGTGTGTGTTTGTGTGTGTGTCTGTGTGAGTGAGTGTGGCAGCGATAGATTTGTACACTGTTCTTAGTGCTCGAAACATCCTTCCCTAGTCGGGCATGGGGAACCCCTCTGCAACACTAGTAGGGAATAAAGAGGAAGATAATGAAAGTATGTTAAAAGTTCGATCATAATATTAACGTTATGAGCTAGATAATGAGTAAAACATAAAAAATTCAATAATAGTGCATAACCATTATTTAAATGGTGTGTAGATTAGTAGGTAATTTCTTCTTCTGCAATAATGTCCATAAGTAAAGTAATTAATAAGGATTAATAAAACAAATTGTTTGCTTGGGTGGGTGAGGGGTGGGATCAATTCTTGCAATTGGCTAGCAATTCTGATTTTCAGTGCTGTGGATCCAGGTTCGAATCCTAATCTGAATGTAGTTTCTCTCTGTGTCAGTTTCGGTTTTTGGTTCTCTCATGAGAAACATTCTACCCTGGATAGGCATGAGGAACCCTCCAAAATGAAGATAATACATTCAAAATTCAACTTATTTATATTGTCCATTAAATTGTATTTGTATCTGTTTACATTCATTTATTTTTTCATTATCCTCGACTTAATCCTCTACTAGGGTCATGAGAGCGTTTCCTACGCCCATTTAGGGGAGAGCGTTGCGGGTTCTGGTCAGATATGACCAGAGCAGGGCACTAATCTATCGCTGGGCACACTCATTCAGACAAACATACATGCTACATGGGGCAACTTAGAGCATTTATTTACCTTCAATCCATGTTTTTGGACTGTGGGAGGACACCGGAGAACCCAGAGTACACCCACATGGACACGGTATGAACATGGGAACTTCACCCAGATTGGCATTCAAACCTGGACCCCCAGCACTGAGAGGCAAATGTGCAAACTAGTGCCGCCCCCTGTCCATTTATTTATATCTAATTTGTGGTTTGTGTTGAACGTTGCTTTCAGGTACTCTGACTCAGAATGAAATGGTGTTCAGGCGTCTTCACCTCGGCACTGTGGCCTATGGAATGGATTCCATGGATGAGGTTCAGAGTCACGTATTTAGTGCTTACACACAGGTAATGTCACATGTTCTACCCCTTTCTGTTGGTTAAGTTAGGCAAACACTTTCACAGAGTTTGACTGATAATAAAATCCCAAGTCCACCCAAGTTAGCAATGTGGGCCTTTGAGCAATGCCCTTAACCCTCAATGCTCCAAGTTTCTGTATTATGGCTTACTATGAACTCTGACCCCATCTGTCATGTCGGTGCACTTTTGTAAGTTGATTTAGATAAAAGTGTCTGCTAAATGACCTCAGGTAATGTAATGTATTTCCGACAAGTGTAGTCCTCTCCATGAAAACAGACAAATTAAACACAGTATTTTAGACTTTGGTGTTTTTTTTCCCAATATAAAGGAAAAAGATACACTATTATATAGCTTGATTGGCAAAAGGGAACCTAATAATTTAAAGGTGAAATTAGAGTCACATGTTTTTACTCATTGAGATGGCAATCAGGTGTCATTGGGTGACCTGTTTTATTTAAGGAACCGGGATCAAAGTCTTATCTTCACAACACATGCTTGTGGCAGTGTTTTATCACATTCATAGTGATGATTTTCCCCTAATAGTTTCCTTTGAAATTTGCTGATATAATTTACAAAATAATTGTTTATGCTGTTGCATATTCATACATTATCTTCCACTTAATCCTCTACATAAAGCAGTAAATCTACTAATCTGATTTTCACCTGTAAGCTATCTGCAAATCCATAAGGTTTACATACATTTTCTTCTCACAGATATGTAATATTGGATCGTTTGCCTCAATTACTTGTATGTTTAAAACTAGTCCTAAAGTAAAGGAAGTGTCAAAGTACAATGACATTTTAGGTCACATTCATGCAGAAAAGTATACATTGTGAAGGATCTCTGAAATGAGTTAAGTATAGGACTTTGGAGGTGAATTTTAAAGATCTGAAGAGATTTTATTTGGAAGAATGATATCAGATCCATGTGTTCTGCAGAATAATTAAGCATAAATGAGAGTCTCTGTACTGTTATCTTTGCAATGGAAAGCTGCACAAACTACGACATGAAGGGGTGCAAACAATTAAGGCCCTTACAGATTCAAGAATTAATGTTATTTCATGGTAAGATTAAGGTTCTAAAAGTTGTGGTTCTGTCAAATGATAATTATTTGTTAATTATTTAAATAAGAGATCAAAAGCATAGACATGAAAGTACTTTTATGGCATTTTTAAAAATCTTTTTAAAGTTCCCAGTATTTGTGAAGAGACAAATATGTATGTGTGTATGATTTTATAACTCAAAAACCTGACTTCAGCATTTTGATTTTATTTATTGAAGTAAATCATTCTTGAGAATGTTATAAACTTATTTTAAGTTAAACCCTTTAACCTTTGTAATATTTAATATTTCTTACTTATAGAATATATTGCAGAAAGTTGCTTCAGCTTTCATAATATCCAGCAAGGCTGGAAAGAGGTAGCGGAAGGCAGGTCACACATGGGCAGTCTATTGCCTTCGCCCTGTAGCCCTTAAGGACATACTTTGTCCCTTTGACATCAGAAGTCATTAGAGCAGGAAACAGGATTTGCTTGTTCCCTGACGCTTGCTGCCTAATTTAATAACTCTGCCATTAACCCCTTAAATATATAGGCCGAAAATAGCCTCGGCAAAATGCTAAAGCTTATTGTTGAATTTTCAGTTCCATCTGGGAGCATTTATATCTCCTCTCTGAGGTCTGCAGAAGCATGCTTTACTGACACACTCTTTTATCATTTAGCGGTTGAGTTTGTGATAAGGGTTAAACTTCCCTGGTGTAATTTTATGACCCAACTACTTGTTTGCAGATAATTTGTTACAGATTTATTTTCCTTAGTTTGCCAGTTACACAGAATATTTAAAAAATCAGCTCTTTTATATTGTCTGTGTGGGAAAAAAAAAACTTATTTGTTGGCATACATATATTTTTCAATTTAAATTTACATTTGGTCATTTAACAGATGCTTTTATTAAAAACAACTTACAAAGCAAGCACAGGGTGGACCACAGCATCCCTGGAGCAATGAGGGTTAAGGGTCTTGCTCAAAGACCCACAATGGTAACTACAGTGGACCTAGGATTTGAACGCACAACATTCAGATTGATAGCCAACACCCTAACCACTGAGCTACCACTCCCTCATGCTAGAATCATAGCTTAGACAAGAAGAAGAAGTTCATGTCTTTAATTCTTTGTTGGCTTTGTTTTAGCCTGCTCATGACCAGCCATCCTCCAGGGCACCACCTACCACCAAGGTGAGGAAGACCATCAGCAGCAGAGTGCACGAGGCTGTTAAGGCCATTGCTCTGGTGCACAATGTAACACCAGTGTATGAAGGGAATGGTGTGACTGAACAAGCCGAGGCCGAGCAGCATTATGAGGACACTTGCAGGGTGTACCAAGCATCCAGTCCCGATGAGGTAATGAAAATGTATTCATTCATTCATTATTTTTCACTAATTCCTCTACTCTAGGTTCACGTGGGAGTTCTTCATCCCCATGCAGGGGGAAACGTTTTGGGCACTGGGCAGATACACCCAGGACAGGGCATTAATTTATAGCTGGGGACACTTGCTTACGTAGATAATTACATACCAACACAAACAAAACCTATATGGGGCAATTTAGAGCATTTATTAATTATTCTTTATCTTCCACTTAATACTCTATTAGGGTCGCATATGTATTCCCCATGACCATCCAATGGACATGGGTGCTCACAAAGACACACACACTATATGAGGCATTCATTCAATTTTACTTTGAGTCCATTTTTTTTGGATCGTAAGAGGAAACTGGAGAACTCCCATACAGAAACACAGAACTCCCATATAGAAATCCCATACAGACACGGGATGAACATGGAAACTCCACTCAGAGTGGGATCCCCAGCGCTAACGTGTTAACCACTAAGCCACTGTGCCACCTGTAACAAAAATTATTAATAGAAAACATCTCAGGGGTCAATACAATAGAGCTAAAGCAATTTAATTCATATGTGCACAGCCAAATTATATGGTTAATCTGTGCAATACATGTCACCATTACCACTTTTTTATTGTTGTATTTAAAATTAAGTGGTTTAGGTTTGAATATATTGCATTTTCTTTTGCTTTTTAAAGAAGCACTTATTGTTAATACTTTTTCATCCTTTAATATTTTTTATTACATTATAACTCAGTAGGTTGCGCAACTGCAGCATCAGCAATTTCCTCCGGGGAATCTAATTCTGATTGATTCTGATAAATTATTAAGTCTATTAATAAGTAGAGTTTTTACCAGCATACAGGTCTCTATAGACCCTACAGAACAAGCAATTAACCCGCATTGCAATGTAGCAGCAGCAGCCTACTTTTCTATGTTTTGTCTCATATATCAGGCTCTCTCTCTGTCTCCTCAAGAGCTTTTTTATTTTTATTTTATTTTATGGCACAAACTGACAGACAAATTTAACAGGGCACACAGCTGGTGAGTCAATTAACACCATTATGTCGGCTCCAACTTCCAGTTACAAGTGGGTGTCTTTCGTGACCGCATACATGAACAAAAATTGACCTAGACGAGATTCAGTAGCCCCTATACTGTTTCGTCAGCCTGGAATAATTATTGAAACAGTAGTAATTAGTAATAGTGATAAATAGTAGTTAAATAGTAATAAATGTTAGTATCCAGTGTTGTTACATACATGAAGTATATAAATTGATGTGTATATATATATATAAGCATGGGGACTCCCTTCATGACAGAGAATTAAGTGGTCAGGATATACGATGAGATTATCTATATATAAATCCTCCACTATAATAATAACTGTTTTTTAATGATCCTGATTATTTAAGAACAGAGTTTAGAGGACTCACAAAATATTTAAGAAACCTAACAGTCTATAATTCTAGAGAAATTGCTAATGCATGTAATAACGAAAAGGATGTAACTTATGAAGTAGCTGGTAAATTAATATGTTGCTTATGATAGATCTAGGCTCCTAGTTGAATAGCTGTAGTTATGCAATCAATTAAATTAATGCCTGGAATGCTAAATTACCTGTCCTATGTGATTTTAAAATGGCTATAATTAAGATTTTGACTCTAATAGTATGAGGCATGGATATTATTACTAAATTGCAATGTTTATTATGGTTTATATTATTATGGGTAGTTCTGGCCCTTAAATCTGATTGGCTGAGCCTTTTGTCCAGTTTTGACATTATTAACAAAATATGCACACCACTGACCAGTTTATTAACAATTTTACTTTAATTGAACACATTAATGAATCAAACCTTGTTTTTTTATGTTGTGTTTGTAACCATTTTCTAAAAGCTATAAGGTACTCAAGGTTGTGTATAATTGGTATATATAACATGAAAGAGGTGTAACGGCTCTTTCCCATGATTTATTCACAATGATTTATACCCTCCCGTACCTTATTGCTTTATTAACTTTGCTTATAAACCTACAGGTTGGTGCTATAGAGCCTTTTAGTGTTGTGGGTTTAGAGATGTCATCTTTTCCCCTCTTTTATTGTGAAGTAATTATTCATTAGTTTTTCCTCACACTGAATGTAAGTCTTCTGTTATATATAACCTTTTGTCATTTTCACAAACTTAAAAATTGCTTTAAAATGAAAATCTTGTTAATTTGTTTAACATATGTGGTTTTTCCTGGTTACTGGAATTGAGTCAAGGTCAGTAAGGAAGTGTGGTTGTGTAGTGACGCAGGCCAAGCCCACACAAAGTGTCTCAGCATCTTCCCATGTCTATCTGTCATGCTGTTTGTTTGTCTGTGTGTGTGTATATCTATTCACTAAACAATATCTGTATTTAACTATACAGTACTTTTAGGGCCATAACCGAAAAACATACGTTTTCTGCAACACATTGTGTGCAAGACACCAAATCTTTCCACATTAGTACACCTGATATAGCATGTTGTATGACATGCTCCTGAGTTCAAACAGTTCACATTAGCCTTTGTTTGATGGAAGGTTTGATGAGCTGAAACAGCTGGCTTGTTAGGGTGAGGAAAATGGAAATGGCTTATTTACCCTTTTAGAGTACAACTAAAATAATCCCGGTCTAACCTCTTACTAAAAAAACATGATGAACCTAACAGTCATATGAAAGCAGTGTGGTCTGGTCTCATTTGTTGACTGTGGTAACTGTGGTTGAGCAGTGGAGCGCCTCTCTTCGTCCATCTGGATGCCGTGAGATATGTCATTAGCAGCTAGTCGCAAAGGGCATAAGAAATAAGGTTTTTGATCTCCTTCTAACCTCTGGTCTGGAAGTTATTGGGCAATAACTTCTGCCTCCCAGAAATACCCCTTCCCCCTTTTAGCATTACACTAATGGATGGCATCTGGTTTGCCTTATCTACATGTGTCAATTTAAAAAGTATATGGCCAGTAGATATCCACATGGTGTTATTTGTTAGTTTGCTACGAATTACACAAACAACATTATTGCATTTTAGGCTTCTCAAAAGTAAGTTAATATGTTACTGTTTCTACTTTACAGTTACGTATAAGTGTCTTGGAGCATGTGGAATGGAACTCAGAAATGTCTATGGTTTAATAAAGCAATTTTAATAAAGGTACGAGAGGTCGTGCATTATTGTAAATAAATCATGGGAAAGAGGTGCTATTAGGCACGATGCATGACTCTTTTCCGATGATTGTGCCTTATTGCTTATATAACACTGTTACAAACACTATAATAATAATAAAATCTCGCGTTCAAAAAAAAAAAAACGGTTTGATTCAGAAATGTGTTTATTGAAAGCAAAATCATAAACTGGTCTTCCACGACGTGATCTAGTCCGGTTTTTACAGTGAGTAACAGAATTCCAATTTATCTTACAATAAAATACTGTCATCTTGTGGCCAAATTACGGAACACACTGTATAAAAATCAGTTGCAACAGACTTATTGTTTATACTATTTATGCTGTATATTATTAATCTATATTTTATGATTTAAAATAATATATTGTATATTATGCATCGATTTTATAAGAAGAATTATAAGAAGAATGAATAAATGTAATTTACTGTGCCAGTTTGATTTAATTGTCCTAACAAGTCTTTTATAAATAGAATTGTTCAGACTGTACATTTTTCTCAGGATCCCTCTTTGGCTAATTGCATATTTTGGCTAATTGCATAATTTATTGTTAATTGACTAAACCTACATAAGTAAGGAAAGCATAAGGGACTGGGAGGTGTCTCTTGCATTTTAATATTTATTAAACTGAACTTATTATTTACTTATTATTAACTTATTTTCCCTTTCCTGGATAGTCACCTTCATTTTTTTATTACGTACAAAAACATTTAAGAAGGAAATTTATATTAAAGTTAATAATAAAATACAAGAAATGAACGATTGATCTTAATGTTTAATATGGAAGTATTAAGCTGACAGTGTCACTCAAAATTTGGACACGCCTCCTTTTTTTCATAAAGATGGATTTTGCTTGTGCACTGCAAAAAATGCCAAAATGTAAATAACAATCAATAAGAAACATGCATTGATAAAGTAAAATTATCTGCCAATATAATAAAAACATTTATCTAGTTAAGATTTCTTAAAATAATAAAAAAAAGTTTTTAATAAACTGGATGATTTATCTTACATTGAAGTCAAAAACAAAAACATTTTCTGACTAGTTAAAATTTCAATCATTGCAGTGTGTTCTACAGTACATACTGTGTACGTCCCCTTCACTCTTTTCTAATGCTCAGAACCCCAATAGTAGCACCACAGAGCAGGGATTATTTGGTTGGTGCATTATTCCTATCCCTGCAGTGTCAATGAGGTGTAATGAAACTACAGCAGTACTGCTACACTAAACCCTCCCTCACAGCATCAGTGTCACTGCAGAACTGACCATCTACAATCCACCACCCAAATGATACCTGTTCTGTGATGGTCCTGACCAATAGAGAACAGAGAACCAACAGGGGACTAACAGAAACAAGAAAAGCGATGTATTACAGTCTGTAATTGTACAAAGTCCTTAACCCTGATTGTTGCGGTGGGGCTCAATCATGCCCGACCCTGTGCTCTGACCACAACCATCAAATTTCTTTAAATGTCTTAATTTTATAAACTTCTACTCAAGGTAAGACAGCTTTATAAAGTGAGATACACAGCACTAAATAGTGGATATTTTTTACATATGTTTATACTAGGCGGCACGGTGGCTTAGTGGTTAGCACGTTCGCCTCTCAGCGCTAGGGATTCCCGGTTCGAATCCCCATCTGGGTGGAGTTTCCATGTTCTCCCCGTGTCTGCGTGGGTTTCCTCCGGGTTGTCCGGTTTCCTCCCACAGTCCAAAAACATGGATCAAGTTGATTGAGTTCTCAAAAAATTGCCCTGTTTAGAGTGTGTCTGTGTGAGTGAGTGTGTGCCCAGCGATGGATTGGCGCCCTGTCCTGGGTCTATCTGCCCAGCGCCCGAGATGTTCTCCCCTGGATGGGCATGGGGAACCCCACCGCGACCCTAATAGAGGATAAGCGGAAGATAATGAATGAATGAATATAAGACTTTAATTGTACACAGGTGGACCAATGCAATTAATGGGGGACATCTGGTTGCACCTGAGGAACACGTAACGTTTTCACAACAATAAGGGGTTTTATTGTTTTTATAAGAACAATAAGGGGTTTTATAAGAATTTATAAGAATTTTACGCTTTTAGATTTTCACAAACCATATAAAGTCTTTTGACATTTTCACTTTATTGTGTAAATTCTGTTTCATTTAATTTCCATATTGTGGAAAAAACAAGGTGAAAACAAAGGTCAAAATTGCCCCATATAGAGTGTGTCTGTGTGAGTGAGTGAGTGTGTGCCCAGCGATGGATTGGCGCCCTGTCCTGGGTCTAACTGCCCAGCGCCCGAGACGTTCTCCCCTGGATGGGCATGGGGAACCCCACCGCGACCCTGATAGAGGATAAGCGGGAGATAATGAATGAAAAATGAATGTTTATACTATTTTCTATTTAGAACTGTATATTGCACTTATTCCCTTCAGTATTCACTGCACTTATAAAATATATATTGCATTTCTGGTTTGATACTAACATTTTATTGACTCTGTACCTGTACTCTGCGCAATGACAGCAAAGTTTAATCAAATCAAATCTAATCTAATCTAATCTAATAATCTAATCTTTAAGGTGCATTAATTGAATCTGTCGATGCTTATAGATTAAATACACATGTTGTACCATTTGCAAGCAGGTGAATATGTGCCATTAATACATGCTGTTTGTCGTCTGTCTTTTTTTTCTTTGTCTACAGGTGTCTCTGGTGCAGTGGACAGAAAGTGTTGGGTTGACTCTGGTGGGAAGAGACCAATCCTCCATGCAGCTGAGGACCCCTAGTGGTCAAATTCTTAATTTCTCAATCTTGCAGATTTTTCCCTTCACCTATGAGAGCAAGAGAATGGGAATCATTGTGCGGGTAAGTTTCCAGAACATCATTCTGGATTTGTTTACTAAAAATATGTTTAAAGATATGATTATTAAATCTGTGGCATGTTGATGTGGCTGGCATGTCCACCTTTAAGTACTCCTGATTCTCAGGGATCCTGGTTTGAATCCCACATATGGGTGGAGTTTTCATGTTCTTCCCATGTCCACAAGGTTTTTTTTTTCAGGGTACTCTGATTTCCTCCCACAGTCCAAAAACATGGATTCAAGGTGAATTGTCCTATCTAAACTGTCCCTGTATAGAGTATGAATGTGTGCCCATACTTGCATTCTGTCCTGGGTGTACCTGCTCAGTGTCCAAAACGTTCTCCCCTGGATGGGCATGGGGAACCTTCCCACAAACCTATTTCCTAGTATATGATTAAGCTAAAAACAATGACATTATATATATATATATATATATATATATATATATATATATATATATATATATATATATATATATATATATATTCTAAATATCCATTTTTAGAGTTTATAAGATGGGATAGCACAGTGGTTAGCATGTCTGCAGCTCATGCCAATACCCACCTCATGACACTAATAGAGGATTAAGCTAAAGCTAATGAGATGAGATTCAATTATCAAATCTAGTCAACCAATATTTTTCCAGGTTCTTTGGTTTCCTCCCACAGTCCACAAACATGGATTCAAGCTGAATTGGCTGTTTCATATTGCCCCTATCTAAATTCTCCCTATATAATAGTTAATGAGGGAGCGATAGCTCAGTGGTCAGGGCGTTGGGCTATCAATCTGAAGGTTGACGGTTCAAATCCCAGGTCCACTGAAGTTATCAGTGTGGGTCCTTGAGCAAGGCCCTTAACCCTCATTGCTCCAGGGATATTGTGATTAACCCTGTGTTCACCTTGTAAGTCGCTTTGGATAAAAGCGTCTGCTAAATGACCAAATGTAAATGTAAATGTAAATGAGTGTGTGCCCAGCGATGGATTGACACCCTGTTATAGGTTTATCTGCCCAGAACATTCTTACATGGATGGGCATGTCCCCCATGGGGACTCTAGGCCCTAGTATAGGAATAAGATGGAGATATTTGTATTTATAGCAAATATTAATTTTTTTTAGAGTTTATGAGGTAGGGGCGGCATGCACAGTTAAGTATTGTTTTGACTCACCTCCAACAACCCTTTATATTATGTTAGATCCTTTGTGAGAATGTGAAAGTTCATTCAATTTATTCATTCATATAAGGTATGGGGAGCTTGGTGATGTGGTGCATATTAAATGTTTCTGGCTTGCATTGATCTGAGAACGCAGTTCCCTAACGCTGGACCTGATGACTAACCCTCTCCAGGAGAAAATGCCTCACTATTGTTGTTGGCTTGGATTTGAGCCTATATTTGTCTACTTGAGGGAACTACTAATTAATGGAGCCTTCCTTTTTAATATCCCGTCAAACACCTGCCAAGTTTTTGAGGACCTGAGGAAACAAATATTCCTTGCTACTAAGTAAAAACATAAAGTTTTCACACATATTAATAAATTATAATGCCATATTACTTTATTTCATTTATTATTTTCTCGCACACAAACTAGTGATTTTAGACCAATAAAATATGTAAAGTAATGGTTTAGTGTGTGTTGTATGTATGTACAGTACCAGTCAAAACTTCCTCCTTTTCGCTCCACTTATTATGCATGTTCTCAGTTCCATTAACTGTAAACGTTCTACAATTCCAAACTGTAGTCCATCTGTTTGTGAACTACAGGACATAAATTCCCTTAGGCTTTGCAAATATACAAATATTTTTTTTTACTTGAAGGCAGCAAATTGATTTAACAGTATAAAAAAAATCTCCATTATAAATAAAAATTCTGTATTAAAAATCTTATTTGTTTACAATTGTGTGAATAATATATTAATGTAAGTGACATCATAGGATGACTAATATTGAACCATCGCTGTTCAAGCAGCATGTTACTTTTGGATGGAGCTTGTTAACACTCATATGTGTGTATATGAGCTATATACAGTATTAGTATTAGTATTAGTAGTTTTACATACATAAACACCAGGTTCTTTTTTGTGACATTATTTGTACATTTATAATAAATAGAACCATGACTATCTTGGAAAGACACTCTATCTTTTCAAAATACACTCAGGTTGTTCACTTTGCTCCGATGATTGTCGCCTGGTGATTCCACCTCATCGAGGAGCTAATACTCACTCCGTGGCGTTCACCACTGCACGGTAGAACGATCTTCCCAACTCTGTCCATAAGGCAGTCACTTGGAATTTTTAAGAAAATACTGAAGATTCATCTTTTTAACAAACATCTGTTGTAGGAGAAAAAAAAAAGCGGAGGGGGGGGGGGGTGCAGGATCAGATAACGGTTAGGTTTGATAATTCTACAGTGTACCTGGTTTTCTTTATAACTACTGACTTTTGGTGTTTTCATTTCAAAGACACTTTGGATAAAAGCGTCTGGTAAATGACTAAATGTAAATGTATGACTATATCGGAAGTTGGCAGCTTTATACTACAGACTATGTTTAAGCAGTCGATGAGAGTGACTAGTGTGTCTAAATATGCAGTATTTAGCGACCACTAGATAAAACTTCCCCTGATGACCTACTGAATTATGAGACATTTTCAAATTAGCCACTACAACACACTGTGCTATTTAATGATTCAGCTAGAGCTTAATCATGCGATTGAGTTAAGGATGAAAAAAATGGTAGAATGTGATGAATTGTTCGTGGGGGAGGGGTGGAATACAGTGGAGATGGTAACAACTTGGACATCTAATATGTGCCCATCCTGGGAAGAATGTTTCAAGTGCTGGGAAAGTACACCCAGGACAGGATGCCTTTCGATCCCTGGGAATCCATTACCTTGAATTCATGTTTTTGGACTGTGGGAGGACAGTTTGACTGTTTGTTCAGTCGTGACATTATTGACAATAACCCACACACCTTTGACTGCTTCATTTTTGTATCAATGCATAATATACAATAAATAATTTTCCATATGTTTTTTTTTATAAACTGTAAATTATAATTTGGCCAGATGGCAGTATTTGATTGTTAGAGAAACCGCTACCCAGCGATCAGCATTTACTTTAAAAACTAGATTCAGTTATGTTGCGAAGACCAATTTATTTATTTTAATTTAACATTAATTTGTCTTTTAATAAGCACTTTTAAGAATCAAACCTTGTCTTTTCATTAATGTGTTTGTATCGTGTTTTATTAAAACACGAAATTTCAGAATGCAGTTCATAAAAAAACATAGAGAAAATTATTTATTGTATATCACATGCATTGATATGATGTGAAGCGGTTAGAGGTGTGTATTATTATCAATAATGTCATGGCTGGACAAATGGCTCAGCCAATCAGATTTAATAACCATTTTA
>JAFMOD010000284.1:1658334-1717943 GCA_019802435.1 Corydoras maculifer | reverse complement strand
CACTCTATAGGGGGCAATTTTTTGAGAATTCAATTAACTTGTTCCATGTTTTTGGACTGTGGGAGGAAACCGGAGAACCCGGAGGAAACCCACGCAGACACGGGGAGAACATGGAAACTCCACCCAGATGGGGATTCGAACCGGGAATCCCTAGTGCTGAGAGGCGAACGTGCTAACCACTAAGCCACCGTGCCGCCCAATAATAATAATAATAATAAAAACAGGGTCAGTGATAATACAACATGTGTCATTCTCTTACTTGTAAATGACAAAATGACAAAATCTAAATGCAGGACAATGTACTGAAAAGAAAAGTAATCGGTGTTCCACAAAATAAAAAACCCAAACATTAGGCATTACACAGAGGACTATTAAATCCATTATTAAAAAACAGAAATAACATGGCAATGTTATGGCTCAGACTTCAGACTACTATTTACACATATTTAGTGACCAGGCCAAGAGAGTATTAGTCATAAACACATGGGACCAGAACTTTAAGAGTACAGAATAAACAGATAATGACCCAAAAAATGGCCCAAGGCTTTGCACAGTCACCTGATTTATACCTCTCTGATTATTTTGGGGAATTTGGAGACTAAATTAGCTGCATTCTTTATTGGAATATTACAAAATCATTCAGGGTAACATGATTTATTGCATTTTTATATATGAAAAGTTCTAGTTTACATTACCATTGCAACTAGAGGAGAACATACCAAGTATTAACAAGTACAGTGTGTTTAAAGCTTTAATGTTCGTTTACATTGTTCTCATTGTTCTGTATGTTTGTAAAAGAGCATTTCCATTGTCGGACAATACGGAAGACATTTTAAGCAATGTTATATTGTGGATATAAGGGGATGTTAACAGTCTGTTCAAAGGATGATATAGTTCTATTCACTGTAATGAGCGTAGTTCAGAATGATATAAAGATCTACTGATATAAAATGATCTTATTTTAATAACACATTTAGTACATAAATTTGATTGTGTAGTAAGAATGCACAAGATCGCAGTCATTTGCATTTATGTTTACATTTAGTCATTTAACAGACTTTTATCCAAATCGACTTACAAATGAGGGAACAACACACGTCAGTCATTGAGGAAAAGCCAGCTATACTGTAGAATTATTAAACTGCTTGTTATCCAATCCTGCCTTTATTATTATTACTACTACTACTATTATTATTACTTATTTATTTTTATATCAAGTGTTTGTGCAAAAGACGTATTTTGAGATGTTTCCTAAAGATCCAAAATGAGAATTGGCACCACGGTGAGGTTAAATCACCAGGCAACAATCATCACTAGAGAGCGCTGAACAAGTTTGAGTGTATTTTATAAATATAAAGTGAAGTTAAGAAGGAGATCAATAGATTGTCCTGTAGGCCAGAGTCAGTGCCATGTACTAAATGCGAGCCGCTAAAGGGAGCCAATGAAGAGAGAGAGGAGTAATGGAGTAACGAGTTCACTTGGGTTGGTTGAACAAAGTCGGGTTGCAGAGTTTTGAATCAGTTGTAGAGGCCTGCAACTTTTGTTACAATCTTTCTGATGTACAAAAAGAATCCATGAACGGGCAGTTTTAGACCTGATCAGATCTACATTTTCATTTTAAGAGAGTGGTAATCTTTTAAGGACCATAAAGGACCAAGTGCCAACAATTTGCGTAATGTTACCAGACCAGGAGTTTTAGGTTAAGAAAAAAATGGAAATAAATCACAAGAATCATGTCGTACCTTTCAACACCTCTTTTTTTTTATCTTCTTCACAATAATGCATGCCATTTTGTGCCCTATTGCTTTATAAAGTCCTTAAATATCTGCATAATGGTTATATCTGCAGGATGAGTCCACTGGAGAGATCACATTCTATATGAAGGGTGCTGATGTCGTCATGTCTGGCATTGTTCAGTACAATGACTGGCTAGAAGAGGAGGTATTTACATCAACTTATTTAAATATAATTTGATGGAATGATTTGACATACACAAGCAATGTAAAAATGATGTCTGCCGTTTCTGTTGCTCAGTGTGGAAACATGGCACGTGAGGGTCTGCGTGTGTTGGTTGTGGCCAAGAAATCCTTAACTGAAGAGCAGTATCAGGATTTTGAGGTGAGTTGATGTCATGTGTGGCATGTCTATGTTATTAAATACTGTGTTACTAATAACAGACTTGAACCAATCTGCAGATACAGCTGGCAACACGGCTGTATGTTTTATTAGAATACTTCTTACAATACACAAAAAGCGTCCTAACTTACACCCTGCACAAGGTGTGTCCCAATGCGCATTGCTACCTTACAACCCGCCTACAGTCATTTTCATAAATTCTGCTTGCAGCATTTAAATATTTATTTTCATAAATGTGATTGTTTGTGGGGGCCACGGTGGCTTAGTGGTTAGCACTACGCCTCTCACCCCTGGGGATCCAGTTTGGAATCCCAATCTGGGTGGATGTGCCATGTTCACCGTGTGTCCGTATGGGCTTCCTTACGGTTCTCCGGTTTCCTCTCACAGACCAAAGCATGTTTTTTGGTAAATTAAATGCTCTAAATTGCCCCATATAATGTGTGTTTGTCTGTGTGAGTGAGTGAGTGTTTCCAGTGATAGATTGGCACCCTGTCCTGGGCATATCCACCCAGCGCCCAAAACGTTTTTCCTCTGAATGGGCATGGGGAACACCCCTTTGACCCTAATAGAGGATTAAGCTGAAGATTATGAGTGAGTGTGTGTACATATAATGTATACAGCATCAGTCAAACGTTTGGACACACCTCCTTTTTGCTCCACTTCTTGTCCATGTTCTCAGTTCCACTTACTGTAAATATGGACTTTGTAGTTTTACAACTCCAGACTGTAGTTCATCTGTTTGTGGACTACAGTACATACTGTGTACATCACCTTCACTCTGTTCTCTAATGGTCAGGACCTCCCCATAGTACCACCACAGAGCAGGTATTATTTGGTTGGTGCATTATTCCTATCCCAGCAGTGTCACTGAGGTGTTTAAATGAAACTACAGCAGCACTGCTGCACTAAAACCCACTGCATCAGTGTCACTGCAGAACTGAGAATAAACAAAACACCACGCAAATGATACCTGTTTTGTGATGGTCCTGCCCAATAGAGAACAGAGAACCATTGGGGCTAACAAAAACATAAAAACAGATGCACTTTAGTCTGTAATTGTCAAAACTATAAAGTTAGTCTGTATAGTAAGTGGGAAAAATAGACAAAGAAGAAAGAAGGAGTTGTGTCCAGACTTTTGACTAGTTCTGTGTATTTGATATTTCACACATTGCTGCTCAGCTAGTAACTATACATGCAGTTGGTCAGTCTTTCACCACGTTGTTGATGATTTATGTCCACTTCCTGCTATAGCTGCACCTCCGAAATAAAGCTTTAACTTGTACGGCTTTAAAAAAACCTGTATAGTCTGTTGAATCTGGATGTGGCTGACCGAAAGTCATTTGCCTCTCAAATAACACACAGTTCAACTCAACTGAATGTGTATTTCCACAATAATCCCGACAAGAACATTTGGTCAAGACATCATTAAGATATAAGCTTTTTAATATATGTGGCTTTTGAAAGCCTTACTTTATAAGCAGGGCCACCTGTTGAGCAGTATTCGGCCATCTGAAAAGACCCATTTTCTTGAACGTTCCAGGTGTTTATAGTGGATCGGCCATGCTCTGCCTTTTTTGTTTTGTTACTCTCACTGCCAAAATCTTCAGGTGTTGACTTAGTCTGATATATCTTTGCCAGTTGCTGAGGAACCGCACTGCATCAATAACAGTGTCAAAACAAGACATCAGCAACAAGTTTTCCATAGGGATTGCCCTAGAATGTCACAGTATTGGTTGCCCAGCCTATACACACACACACACACACACACACACACACACACACCCACGTGCATAAGACTGTTTCTTTTTGCTGTGGCCCCCTTTTTAACTGCTGGAGTGTGTAATTGTGTGTTAGCTGGTGGGCGGCAATGACTCAGAGTGTGTGTGACTCACTTAGTGAGAGTGTGTTCCTGTGTGACTCATGCACACATTGTGTTGCTTTATCTCATTCACTGGTTGAGGGCTGGGCCCGCCAAGCTGCAATTTGGCGTATGGCAGCTGCATATTATGGTGCTGGACATGAGTTGACTTATTGGAATTTTCGTGGGCAGAGTTGTAGAGCACAGCCTGCTTCAAAATAAACAGTCAGATTTCCATGCTGTGGTTTTTTTAATTATTTTTTTTAAGTTGCAGATACACAGATATTCCACACATCCCACAGTAACAAATTCACTACCTGAATTATTTTAATCAGTGTCTAGAAACAGTAGCAGTATCAGTTTCACTCATGAACTTAGATTCCTGTAAAGTGTGTGTGTGTGTGTTTTTTTAACCTGTATATACATTAACATTTGTACAAGTGGAGCATAAATGTGAATCCTTTAGTTACATTCCTGCATATATGACATCAATTAAACTGTTGTCAGCTGCGGTCTGCGCATGTTACACCTAGGCCTTGTGTAATGCTCTGTCTGAATTAATCCACTTGACAATAACTACTTTACAGCTATAAAAACATCTTATTATGCAAAAAAGAGTGGAAGAGTGGTAGCTCAGTGGTTAGGGTGTTCAATCAGAAGGCTGTAGGTTCAAATCCCAGGTCCATTAAATTTACAAATGTAAGGCCTTGGGCGAGATCCTTAACCCTCATAGTTCCGGGGATGCTGTGGCCCACCCTGTGCTCACATTGTAAGTTGCTTTGGATAAAAGCATCTGCTAAATGACCAAATGTAATGTAATGTGATTTAAATGAGAAATGATGTGGTGTTTGACCACGAGCTGCAGGAACCTATTTTGTAAAAAAAATAATTAATTGAACTATATCCAAACAATTTCCATGGTGTTTCTTGTAGAGATTTTTCTTCTGTTGCCTTTCACTTGAATACAATTTTTTCCCCCGCAGTCACGATACATTCAGGCCAAGCTAAGTGTTCACGACCGCTCGCTAAAGGTGGCCACTGTCCTTGAGAGTCTGGAGATGGAGATGGAGCTGTTGTGTCTGACCGGGGTAGAGGATCAGCTACAGGCTGATGTTAGACCAACACTGGAAATCCTGCGCAACGCTGGCATTAAAGTAAGGATTGCAGTTATTCATCATTTTCAAACCACTGTGACGGTCCAACAAATCTAAATCTTTGATTTGGATTAAAAACAGTGTACATAATAACTGATGCATGAGTCAACCTAAGTTCCAGTGAAAGAAAAGAATAATGTGAAAACTAGCTTTGTCGCTTCCTACACTGTTTTATATTTATATAATTGGACATTGTATATGTAGAGGAGGGAATTAAGCCGTGCACCACATGTACAATGTCTTGCAAATTAATAAGTTTTCACTTCACCTTGTTTTTTCCACAATATGGAAATTAAATGAAACAGAATTTACACAATAAAGTGAAAATGTCAAAAGACTTTATATGGTTTGTGAAAATCTAAAAGCGTAAAATTCTTATAAATTCTTATAAAACCCCTTATTGTTCTTATAAAAACAATAAAACCCCTTATTGTTGTGAAAACGTTACGTGTTCCTTAGGTGCAACCAGATGTCCCCCATTAATTGCATTGGTCCACCTGTGTACAATTAAAGTCTTATATTCATTCATTCATTATCTTCCGCTTATCCTCTATTAGGGTCGCGGTGGGGTTCCCCATGCCCATCCAGGGGAGAACATCTCGGGCGCTGGGCAGATAGACCCAGGACAGGGCGCCAATCCATCGCTGGGCACACACTCACTCACACAGACACACTCTAAACAGGGCAATTTTTTGACCCCCCCCCCCCCCCCCCCCCCCCCCCCCCCCCCCCCCCCCCCCCCCCCCCCCCCCCCCCCCCCCCCCCCCCCCCCCCCCCCCCCCCCCCCCCCCCCCCCTGGAAAATTGCATCCTTGGCACTTTACAAACAAAATGTACCATGTCATATATTCTAATGGGAAAAATGTAGTGAAAAAAGTGTTTGTTGCTTTTTAAAATAGTATAACTAATAAAATAGTAAAAAAAAAAAAAAATGAGACCGAATAGAGTTTTTTAATTTCCTACAAAGTGGCATGTATGGCAAAAAACACTGACTGTAAAGCATGAAGGTGACAGCAATGTTTTATAGGGATTTTATATATCTGCATGAAAACTGAGATGATTGCCATTGACATGACTCTCAAGCAGCGCTTCAAAAAAATTCTTGAAAGTTTTATTATAGCAGAGCTCAATCCAATGAAGTATCTGGGACAAGATTTAGAAATCATTGTTCAGTCAATTACCCTCAATCATTCTGACCAAAATGAAGGAGTTTTGCCAGAAACGAAATTTCATATTCCAGTATTTTTTAGCGATAATTGTGGAAATACTTTGTGTTCTGAACGTATTCTCCATTTAATCAGTTCCATTTACTGTAAAGATGGACTATAATTCTACAGTTCTAGACTGTAGTTCATCTGTTTTTGGACTATAGTACATACTATTAGTTCTATTTGATCTGTTCTCTAACAGTCATGACCCCAATAGTAGCACCACTATTATTCCTAACCCAGCAGTGTCACTGAGGTGTTTAAATCGAACTACAGCAGCACTGCTGCACTAAAACCTCCTCAACAACAGTGTCACTGCAGAACTGACAATAAACATTACACCACCCAAATTATACCTGTTCTGTGATAGAAAACAGAGAATTAATAGGCGCCTACCCAAAACAAGAAATCAGATGTGCTTTGGTCTGTAATTGTAAAAGTACATACCTATGTACATAAATACACACACATTTGGTCATTTAGCAGACTTTTATCCAAAGCAGCACAGATATTTTAATAACATGGGGCTCTATCTAATCTCTGCCCAAATGATCCTGACAAAACTTGTTGATGTGCCATCAATCATTTTCATTAATTTCTTGTAAAAATGTGAACATTCATAATATTCAATAATAATTGCACACTAATGGTACAGTTACATTTTTGTATATGAATTTGGTGTGGGAATTCAGTTCATATATCCATCCATTAGACATTCATTATCTTCCGCTTTATCCTATATTAGGGTCGCAGGGGGGGGTTTCCCCATGCCCATCCAGAATAGAACGTTTCAGGCGCTGGGCAGATACACCCAGGACAGGGTGCCAATCTATCGCTGTGCACACTCACTTACACAGACACACACATAAACACATTCTATATGGGGCAATTTGGAGAACTCAGTTGACTTGATCCATGTTTTTGGACTGTGGGAGGAACCCGGAGAACCCGGAGGAAACCCACGCGGACACGGGGAGAACATGGAAACTCCACCCAGATGGGGATTCGAACTGGGAATTCCTAGAGCTGAGAGGCGAACGTGCTAACCACTAAGCCACCGTGCCGCCCTCAGTTCATATAAATATGTCAAAAAGACTTGGCAAACACTGACCGTTGGATCTGGCAAATTTAGAGCCTGCATGACGGGAACAGTCAAACAGAACAAGCAAATATTACAATCAGAAGGATTGAAAGCTGCTTAGTGAATCTTCACTTCAATAAGTTTTAAAATAAAGCCTGGTATCATATTTACGGTATATAATGACCTGCAATGTGTAATGTATTTTATTAATGCCGTCTTTAGAATATGATTTTGGGTTGGATGTAATGGAATTTTGCGTTATTAAATAAAATTGTATCCAGTCTGGACCCAGTACCACTTGTTTATTACAAAGCAATCATTAAGCACTATTGTGTACATGTCCAGGGCTACGGCATGAATCCCAGCTCAGCCTATTTGTCCACATATTGAGTATGTTTTCCGTAATAACACTTGTTGTTCATATAGATTATTTATGTGAAGGCAGATATATGTTCTGTTTTGATATTCCAGGCATGACTGTGTTAATGCCAAACCCTAAACTGAAAGCCTCTCACTGCTATAAAATTTTGCTTCTGAGATGTTTTTCAAAATTCTTTGCCAATTACAACTTTGCCAAATCTGTGACAGCGGATAAATCCCTCACCTAATCAGCCCAGAATCAGTCCGCAAACCAAGCAGAGTTATTACAGTTTTCCCAAATCATTCTTAAATGTGATCCTAAAATGTTCTACATGGATCATAAAACCCTTACAATGAACCATGAACACCCCTGCTTTATTACTGGTTTGCCATAGAACCCTTATTTCCATTGTAGGAAGTATTAATGCTACAGCATGCTGTTTGTCCCTCTATATACTCCGCATAGTTCAAAAAAAGCATAGTTTCTTATGGGGCTCATCGATAAGCCAGGCTTATTCATCATCTGGAGTAAGAGGCGGGATCAAATTTTTTTTCCAGTTTTGCTAATAATATCCAGCAGGCTTATACAAAATGATCAGGTGTCATAGATTTAAAAAAATGCAGTGCAGTTTATTAACATGCACAGTAAATCATAGAGTTAATGCTGAGTGTGGAAAAGACGTCATTCTTGTCTTTAGCCATAACCCCATTTCCAAAAAATTGTAAAATGCAACAAGTATCTGTGATTTGTTAGCTATCTTGAATTTACATCGAACTGAAAAGTATAAAGAAAAATTCCATCGTTTTTACTGGCAAAATTTGTTGTCTTTTCTAATATAAGCAAGTTTCATTACACTCCAAAAAGTAGAGAGAGAGGCATGGTTGTGATTGTGTCATGTTAACTGTCTTTAAAATAATAAATGATGATAAAATAAAATTTTGGGACCAATGTTTTTAATTCCAATGCAAAAAAAATGACACAAAAATAAACCCAACTCAATAAAAAATTAACATGAATCATTAATTCATTCATTATCTTCCGCTTTATCCCATATTAGGGTCGCGGTGGGGTTCCCCATGCCCATCCAGGGGAGAACGTTTCAGGCGCTGGGCAGATACACCCAGGACAGGGTGCCAATCTATCGCTGGGCACACACACACAGACACACTTTATATGGGGCAATTTGGAGAATTAAATTGACTTGATCCATGTTTTTGGACTGTGGGAGGAAACCGGAGAACCCGGAGAAAACCCACGCGGACACGGGGAGAACATGGAAACTCCACCCAGATGGGGATTCGATCCGAGAATCCCTAGTGCTGAGAGGCGAACGTGCTAACCATTAAGCCACCGTTCTGCCCTGAACATGAATCAGGTAAAATTAAAATAGTGAAAAAAATTTTGAAGATATCTTTAAAAAAAAGTTTCTAAAAACACTAGATTATTTAATATTATTGTTACTAAGAAATCTATTAAAGTCCAAAATAAGAATTTTTACACTTTTTTTTTTCAAGCCTTTCTGACTTTTTTTTTTCAAGATTTTTGCTTTTTGCCCATTTTTTTTAAATACAGTTCCTCAGTCATGTCTATTTTTTCAGAAATAAAGGACGTGCAGGACAATCTACGACTTTCTATTTGCGTTTGTGACCACTCTATGGTGGTCACAAACGCAAATACAACTAGGTCTGACATATCCCATTCTAAACTAGGTCTGACATACCCCATTCTATGACAAAAAACAAGGTTTGATTCATAAAGATGAAAAAACGGTTTTAACAAAGCTGGAAGCATGCACATAAAATACAATGCTAGGCATTCATGTTATACTCTTTGTTGCATTGGAGTGGATAACTGAATTCAATTATGAAGAAGTATGTCCCAAAACATTTTGTATATAAAAAAAGTTTGGCACTATGCAAGGAGGTCCAAACTTTTTCCTAATAGTGCATATTTTTAGTTATAATGCTATTATAATTTCATCACTATACTGACTGAGCACATTTATCTTCATTGTTTTCCTAAAGGTCTGGATGCTAACTGGAGACAAACTCGAGACAGCCACCTGCACTGCCAAAAACGCTCACCTGGTGACCCGCAATCAGGATATCCATGTCTTCAGGCCTGTAAGTCTTTAACTTAAGAGGAAAAAACAGGTCTAGATCCAGAAGTTAACTAACTGAAACTGTATCAACACTGTATCTACCCTTCTACAGTTCATAGAAAGTGAATTTAGGGACTATTTACCTCTTAGTTTAAATTAATAATAATTATTATAAAAAATAATTCCTTGTGCATTCCTGTTTTTTTTTTCTTAGATATGTTAAATCATGCCTTGACACCAGATTTAGGGACTCATTCATTCATTATCTTCTTCTGAATCCTGTACTAGGGTTGCTATTCCCATCCAGGGGAGAAAGTTTCAGGCGCTGGGCAGATGCACCTAGGACAGGGCGCCAAACTATCACTGTGCAGACGTTCACTCACACAGACACTCACACAAACACACTTAATATGTGGAAATTTAGCATTCAATTTATCTTAAATCCAATTGTGTTTGGACTGTGGGAGAAAACCGAAGAACTCAGAGGAAACCCACACAAACGCGGGGAGAACATGGAATCTCCATCCAGATTGGGATTCGCACCTGGATCCCCAGCGCTGAGAGGCGAACATTCTAACCACTGAGCCACCGTGGCATCCTCTAAATCAGGGGTGCCCACATTTTTCTGGCCCGAGATCTACTTTTCCATTGGACAGGTCATCGAGATCTACCGGGGTCAATCTGTATTTTTTTAGGCTCTTATATTGAAACCTGTTTATACACATCATGTTAGTATTGTCGAATCTGTTAGAATTGCTCTTTTATTAAACACATTCCAGCAAATAGCATGGAGAAAACCTGATTGTAGTACACCCAAACCACCAAACACACAGTATACAGCACAAATGTAAAACAATCACTGTAACCCACATTTCCCCAAACAGAACACCCATCCATCCATTATCTTCCGCTTTATACTCTATTAGGGTCACGGGGGATTCCCCATGCCCATCCAGGGGAGAACACTTCGGGTGCTGGGCAGATACACCCAGGATAGGGGGATAATCTATCACTGGGCACACTCACACACACAAACACACTCTATATGGGGAAATTTGGAGAATTCAGTTGACTTTGATCCATGTTTTTGGACTGTGGGAAGAAACCGGAGAACCCGGAGGCAAGCCATGCGGACACGGGGAGAACATGGAAACTGCACCCAGATTAGGATTCGAACCGGGAATCCCTAGCGCTGAGAGGAGAACATGCTAACCACTAAGCCACTGTGCCGCCCACTCCAATTCAATTCTATTTATTAAAAACACCCGATTATATCTACACATTTAAATTATCTTAATTTTATTGCTTCACATACTTTTGACACCCACTTATATGTTATATTGGATTATTTTCCTCAATAATAATAGATCTGTGTCAAACATTTTAGATTTTTCACTTGGGTTAATGTTATATGTCTATGTTTAGGACTTTAAAAATGTACCGAAGGGTTAATATGCGGATATCTAAAATGATAAAGGGTTTGGAAATGTTGAAACACCACAGTACCTACATGAATGTGCGTACAGGAACTTTTCAAATGGAGCTCGGCCAAAGTCAAAGGAAGGTTAGTGCAGTGTCGTCGTTACCCAGAATGAAAGACAATGCCTGGCATGGCATTAAAAAACAATCGCACCACTCCCCGAAGGCTGGGGCGCCCAAGAGACCCTACATCTGGTGCAATTTCCTCTTTGATACAAATAATATCTGGATTTGAGTCTATATGTGTTTTGTGGATGACAGATGGATGACCAGAATGTGTATGTTCAGAGATCAGAAAACATCCTCTTCTTTCTTAAAACTGCTGACAATGCATGAACATGCATAGAGGACTCACTTCTAGTCCTGAAGTGATTTTGATGTCTCTTTTTCCATGTCAGATTTAGCTAATTAAGGTTAAAAACCTTCTGCTTAAAAGTTTAGTAAAGACTTTGGATGTCTTATATTTTTGTGTCAGTATTACTTAATACCTTACGTAATATTTTTTGGCATAAATGCTGTTTAAAAAGAGAACTTGGACAAAGATATTATTTGTGGTCATTAATTCTTTACAGAAAATATTCCATTATTATTATTATTTTGATGATGATATCTGTGAATGTCAAAAGTAAGTGGACATTTGCAGTATGATTCCTTTGTGCAGCAGTAACTACTAATAAAGAATTTTTGGTAACTGGTAATCTGGCACAACACCTTGGAGAAATTTATTGGTCAGGTTTAAATTGGGATGTGGTTGGGTTTACTCATGTGAACTGCTTTCTTGAGTTTTTGACACTTATTCATACGTATATGGTATTTTTTGAAGCAAAAAAAAATGCAGCGCTAGAATTTAAAGAATAAAATACAACGATAAAGGTAAAGTGGTAGTGGTGACCTATATTGCACAAGTTAACCATATGATGTTTTATTGCACATATAAAAACTATATACTATGTCATTCAGTGTTGCACATAGAAAAATCTTACACATGAAGGGTGGAGTTTAGAGTACGGGACGTCATTTCTACCTGTGTCCATCAAACTCTATAACCCTTTTCTTCATATGGAAGATTTCTCTATGTGCAACACCGAATGACATAGTATATAGTTTTTATATGTGCAATACAAAATATGTGCAATAACACCATATCAAATTGTGAACTTGTTGAATATATGTCACCACTGCCACTTTATCAATGTATTTTATTATTTACATTTTAGTGCTGCATTTTCTTTTAATAATATAATCATTATTTATAGGCACCTTGCAAAACTTTCAAGGGCACCACTGTACATAGGAAATAAGCAACTATATATATATATTTCATTCACCTTGAATCCATGTCTTTGGACTGTGAGGCAAACGCAAGGAACATGGAAACTGCACCAAGGTTGGACTTCAAACCCAGTTCTGAGATACAGGCATACTAAACGTTATGCCACCGTGCCACCCTTCAATAATACATATCTTGGGTTATGCTAAATATGACTATTATGATGAGGCTGATGATAATGATGTAGGTCATATTCATGCAGGAATAGTGAACAATCTAAATTGTTCTGCCATTTGTTCATTGTACCAGGTCCTTTAATGCACTACTATATATATATATATATATATATATATATATATATATATATATATATATATATATATATATATATAGTATCCTCTATATTTGTTAAATTTCAGTGTAGTTAACTTAAGGTCTTTTTATCACAGTTCTGTGTCTATTAAATTATCTGTTTGATCTAAATACTCAACCTCAAGGTAACAGGGCTGAAATTTCTCTTCCTTTGTGAAACTTATCTATATGAATTTTGACAGCGAATGCAACCCCGAGGCAGTTAAGCAGTTGGCTCGGGCTATGTGCCTCAACCCAGCTGACGGTTGAAGTCAGCATCTCTATTCTGTTATTGGTGTGGTTAGGCTCTTTAGGTTATTCGTGTTAGATTGTTATCATCATAAGCATGCCTTATTGTGAGCTTCTGAGCGTGTGTTAAAGATCGCTAATGCTGTAGCTTTCATTCTGTCTGCAGGTGACCACGCGTAGTGAGGCCCACCTCGAGCTCAACGCTTTCAGGAGGAAGCACGACTGCGCACTGGTGATATCAGGAGACTCACTTGAGGTAAACCCCACCACTGAAAATAAACCCCACCACTGAAATTCCACATACGCGCTCTGAATAATGAATTCCATAGGTTGTTCATGTGACACATACCTGAAAATCAAGTGTTTATGTCCATCCAAGGCTCCATTTGTCTTATTTTAAGACCTTTTTAAGACTGAATTTATAAAGCCTTGATATGTAAAGGCTATGGGCTCTATCTTACATCCTTACACAAAGTGCGTTGCTATTCTCATTGAAATAAATAGTTTCAAGTTTAAGTAGGTTATTGAATCCAGGTAGGCGTGCAGGGTCCAGGTAACTTTTATCACTGTAAAGCTGCTTTATGACAATGTGCTATTGTAAAAAGCACTCTATATATTTATAGCCATGTACAGATTGTGAAGTGATCAGGTGTTCATATTTAACAATTGAAAAAAACTATAACAATTTGAAAACTATAATTCCATTAAGGCCATTCTGCCGGACTGCTGGTCCAATAGAAATACGGGTTCCATCCAGTAATTGTCGTAGCTTCGTGCTCCGACACAACCATTGCTATCTTTCACCCCGCCAATAGTTTTTCACACACCTGCATAGTTTAAATAGCAACAGTGCTTGCAAATATATCTATGCCGATTGGTGTGGTGGTCACGAAATTGCTATCTTGGCGACGTAAAACGCAAGTTGCACCACTGACTGAAAACAAACTAGACAGACGACAACAGCCAGACATTCACTGCTATATTGGCAGTGAATTGTCAACACAGGCACATGCCCAACGCTGAATAAAACTGAACGCTATTAAATATCACTGCACTTGTGCAGCGAATGCATATACATAGTCTTCACTATACTGTGTGTTCTTGATTCGCTGTGAAATATGGAATACCTCATTGGACCAGCACATTGCAGCACAGCTACCTGGACTCAATCTGCCAAAGTCAGACCATATCTGACCGTAAAATAGAATTTCATTTTATTGGTTATGGAATTAATTTATTTCATATTACGTCCCAAAGCACACCCCTGAATCAATAAGAAAATCAGTACATGCCTATTGCACTTTCTGTGTGACGCAAGGTCCAATTTTCCGTTTTAACGATAGCAAAGACACACCAGCACACCCTAGGTCAAGCTGCGTCGTGCACGGTTGATGGCAAAGATCGTTAAATCAAGGCCCTTAGAAGTGGTGGTGTACTTTCTTTTTCAAATGACTGGATAATTGAAGTTTTGAATACATATATCTTCTCAATATCTCTTTAGACAAGCAGTAAAGGTAGAATGTGTCACTTTAATGAGCTGATTGACATTTAGTGACAAAACCCTGACACCAGATTAAGCTTTGTAAAATAGTTCTTTCAAATCTAATAAAACTTACCATTGGTTAAAGTTACCATTGGTCTCTTGATAGCTTCCCGGAACACAATCTTCTAAGGTTTGTTTATTTTGTTACGAGATAAAACAGCTTGGGTTTCCTCCCACAGGGCAAAATATGAGTCTGTTCCCTTATCCCTAGATGTGCATATGGGCTTAATTGTGTTTGTGTGTCTTCCCTATGATAGACTGGCAACCTATTCTGAATGTTTCATCAAATTGCACCTAATAACAACTGGCATTTCTTCCTGCAACCCCAAATGGAGTACGACTTAGACGATCACACAATAAATATTTATTCAACAAATCACAGCAATTTGAATGTTTTAAAATAATTAATATTAATTTTCAAGAATTATTATGGTATGATTATTGTCTGTACTTACTGTGAGTACAGTTTTTCAGAAAAGGGGAAACATCCCACGGGCCTCGCAAGCCAATAACAATACTGCCAAATGGTTAAATGTGTGGTGCAAAAAGTGTAGTCTGTCCTGCAACACTCACTATGGACTTCTGCCTCTGCTGGACCCAAAAGTAAGGGAAATGCATTCTCTCGAGAGATGACTCATACTTGGTTGTTTGGAAGTCTATCTAATAAATCTGGGTTTGGCTTTTGCCAAAAGCATGCTTCAGTTGACAAACTGATAGATTTTGATGAAGTACGAATAATGACCTGTAGTTGTTTTTATGTTTTGGGGTGGGCCAGTTAAAAACTGTATTAATGCTATAGCATATACATTCTTGACAATTGTCTGCTTCTAGTTTTCTGTAATGAACATGAAAAGGACTTGCATCACTTTGCGCAAATTCCTTGTGGTATGAATAAATTTCTTCTTTTTTTTGTCCATGTACAGCACTACAGAACTACTCTTACACTTTCCATGCTGATTGCATATATTGAAGTAAATTGAATGCTCTAAATTGCCCCATATAGAGTGTGTGTGTCTTTGTCAATGAGTGCCCAGTGATAGATTGGCGCCCTGTCTTGGGTGTATCTGCCCAGTGCCCAAAACGTGGCATGGGAAACCCTACTGTGACCATAAGTAAATGAATGAGTGGAAAAACTGTCGAAATAAGGAAGGTGTATTAGCACATGGTTTCTTTATGTATTTATAAATATTATTATTCTTAAATGTGTTGCTAAGTCACTATTGTCCTCCAGGTGTGTCTAAAGTATTATGAGTACGAGTTCATGGAGTTGGCATGTCAGTGTCCGGCTGTGGTTTGCTGCCGCTGCGCACCAACACAAAAAGCTCAGATTGTTCATCTTCTGCAGGAGCGCACAGGCAAACTCACCTGTGCTGTGGGTGAGTACGTTATCCTGCTTTCACTCAAGGATTTGAGCTGCACTGTGTGTCCTACTGCAATGTGAACTTGAAAAAGCTTCCACTGGATTTTCCTGTAATTTGTTGTAAACACAAACCATAAGACTTGGCTCGTGACAGCACTCTCTCCAGAACACACTGCAGACTTTCAAGCTTATTTAAATTGAAAAAGACCAGATCCAGTGCCATGTTCCTTGTGTTTAACAAAGGCATTAGAGTCGACATGTTGCCGATTTGCTTGGACTCATGTCTGGAACATGACTCTTAACCCTAACATGTAAGTCATGGATGGCATACTGTATTTGTCATAGGATTCTGCTAGTTTTGGTTATTTGGTGAATTAATTTGCACCTTAAAAAAGCACACAAGTGAAAAAGTGATGTATAGCTCCCTATTGGCTAGAAAACTATTAACTATTAAACTATTACAGCGAGCGTTTTTTTTAACAATTCAAAGTAAGACTTATTAATACTGTAAAGAACTGAGTAATATATATTTCCAGATATAGTTTAAAACAAGTACAAGCAAATTTCCCATTACTTCATTTTAATGCACATCCGAATAGTAAACCCCTAAACCCTTTTGACCTGTAATGTCAACTTTTTTTTAGGTCTGGCAGGTAGAATATTTTTAGGTAAAATCAAAATAGTTTGTTTTATAATAAACATGACATATTTTGGCCTACTGAATTCCAGTGCCTTGCAACTAAAAATAAAGTTTAAATTCATTAATTTATTCATTATCTTCCGCTTTATCCTATATTAGGGTCCCGGGGGGGGTTCCCCATGCCCATCCACAGGAAAAAGTTTCGGGCACTGGGCAGATACACCCAGGACAAGGCGCCAATTCATCGCTGGACACACACTCACTCACACAGACACGCACGCATACACACTCTATATGGGGCAATTTGGAGAACTCAATTGACTTGATCCATGTTTTTGGACTGTGGGAGGAAACCGGAGAACACAGAGGAAACCCAAACGGACATGGGGAGAACATGGAAACTCCACCCAGATGGGGATTCGAACCGGGAATCCCTAGTGCTGAGAGGTGAACGTGCTAACCACTAAGCCTCATTGCCACCCTAGTTTAAATTCATCTAAACGTAAATCAATAAAACAATAAAAATTTTTGACAGTTTAAGGAATCTATTTGAGAGCATTACTTCTCAAAGAACAATGATTGCCATCTATATTGTCATCCGATTCAAGTTTCTTTTTGAGAGTGAATACCAGAGATGCTTCGTTTAGATGTGTGAAAATCTTGTCGGCTTCCCTTGTTGCATAAAAGGTTCAATAATACAGAGATTAATCCAATGTTCACTGATTAATCCAAATTAACACTAACCCTTTATCTACTTGTGTACCATTCTATTAACTGCTGTAGACTTTGTAGTGTTGTCATTTACTCACTCAGTGCTTGGTTACTATCTGTAGTAAGGCTTTAAGCCTGAACCCAGACAGAGCAAGCTGACGCTATAGATGCAAGGAAAAACTCCCTGGTGTAGTTGAACGAAACCTTGTGAGGACCGAGGCTTAGTTGTGCACCAATCCTCTTTGAGCAGCCAAGTAGCATTAACAATGTCAAAGTTCCTCTGTTGTTTTATATTCAGAAGGGTAGTAGCAGTGATTGACATGCCACTAAATGTTCTGTTTCTTTTATAGGGGATGGAGGAAATGATGTCAGTATGATCCAAGAAGCTGATTGTGGAGTGGGAGTAGAAGGCAAAGTAAGACACACATATGTCTGCTTCGTCTTCTGAACTGTTATTTGCTTTTGGAACTACTGTCTGTCCACTTTTGCCCATCGTGACCCTTGTTTCTCACGTTTCTTACATTACGTTTAAACGTACCATGGCAGGAAAGGCCACAAAACCCTATTTGTGTTTCTTGACCCATGTCTTGTCATTGTCTGAGTATGTGGGCTGTGTGCGACCACTGAAAATTCACTCCGTGTAGGTGGAGGGAACGTTTTAAAAAAAGCTTTATGATATTGAGTCTCAGAAGACTTCAAATAGTACGTAGACCGATTTGGGCCCAGATGTGGTGAAGCAAGCAATCTTTCCAAACTTAGAATGAGACGTTATGAGTTAGTTAATTGATATTGACTCAGCCATGAGTAACATGGCACAACCTTAGAATCATTTGCCACGGTTTACATGAGAACGTCTTATTTCTCAAAGTCTGTAGTTGTCTTGGCCCACATTCAGATTAAAAGGTCTATAAAGAACAACTCTCTACCACATCAGAGATTCTGATCTTATAATAGCCTTTTAACATACTGTAGGTGTAAATGTTATTCGGTTTTCCTTGATGCTAAGATAAGACCTGGGTTGAAGTGTTGTTTTGTGTGTTTTTTTTTTAGGAGGGCAAGCAGGCCTCTCTGGCTGCTGACTTTTCAGTGACTCAGTTCAAACACTTGGGCAGGCTGCTCATGGTGCATGGCCGAAACAGCTACAAGAGATCGGCCGCTCTCAGTCAGTTCGTCATTCACAGGAGCCTTTGTATCAGTACCATGCAGGTAGAGTGTGGGTTTTTAGGTTCCAGAATATGCTTGGCACAAATTGAGATATGACCAAGTATGTACAAACAGGATCAAAATTTTATAGAATCTGCTTTCAAACAGTTAATCAGTAGTTTGTCCAACAAACATTGAGACTGCTCTGCTTAGTCATGTAACTAAAAACAAAAAGGCTTACTGTTCTCCTCACTGGTACCTTAATTTCCCATTTTATTAAGAAACTAGTTACATTTTAATGACTAATGTAAACTTAGATTTGCTTAACTTAAACTATTACAATTAGTGATGCACCTAAATAATATATATATATATATATATATATATATATATATATATATATATATATATATATATATAAAATGTTTTTTTACAGGGTTTTTTTCATTAACTTTGACACATTTTTTTACCACTACATACATTAAATAGGCTAAATATGTTTTTTTATTGGAAGAATTACAGAAAAAAAATAAAACACTATGACCAAATGACATAACAGAAATAAATTATTAAAGTTACTTCTTACATAGTTTATGGACCAGTCACCTCTACATTTTACTTTGCGTTTGTAACTTTTTCAAATGTATATGTAACAAATCAATCTCACAGCACAGCTAGTTCACAGTGTGGTTTGTTTACAGGAATGTTTTGTTAAATGCTTACAACTGAGTAATGGGTAAGGGTTGGTAAAGGTTATAAACTGTCTTTTTTCTGATAATTTTGGTTACCGTAAATTCATCCCTAATTCCAACATACAGTACTCAAGTCAACTCAATATTATTTATAAAGGAACTTTATAAACAACAATGGCTGCAACAAAGTGCTGTACAGTGTTGAGCTTCGAACAAAAATGACAAAAAACAAGAACAAGAAGAAAAATATAAGCAATAAAACATTAAATCAAATAAAAGCATTAGAACCAATAAAACCAAAATAAAATAATGTTTTATTAAAAGCCAAACAGTTATATAGCAGTAAGTTTTTTTAAAGTTCCTGTACCAGTGAACCAACAGGGGACTAACAAAAAATGTAGTTTTACATTTACAGTAGTACATAGAACTGTAGTACATCTGTTTACAAAGTCCCTCTTTACGGTAAGTAGTATGGAAAATAGACAGTGGAGAAAGAAGGAGGCGTGTCTACACTTTTGACTGGTACTGTATGTATGATTAACAGTAAATAATTTGGTTCTGTTTCTTTGGGTCTGATATTTATAATCTGCCTTCTACTGCAATTTTCCTCTGGGGATTTGAAAAAGGATTCTGATTCTAATATAAGCTGATATAATATGATGATTCTGATATATGACCAAGGATCAAAAGTAATTTGGCATGTTGTGGGCATGGAATCTCAGTAGTTATGGTGTTGGGCTTCTAATCAGAAGGTTGTGGCTTCAAATTCCAGGACCACTGAAGTTACCAGTTTGGCCTCGTAAACAAGGCCCCTAAGCCTCATTGCTCCAGGGGTGTTGCGTCTAACCCTGTGCTTACCTATGAAAGATAAAAGCACCCGCTAAATGATGTATGTAATTTACTAATGTAATATAATTTAATTCATTTTATTTATATTTTAACAGTGTATTTAATGCTGAATTGTGCCAGTATAATTCAACACATTTAACCAGAAAAAATGTTTTTTTTTATGTTGTTTTTTTTTATGTTGTTTTGTTTTTGTTAAAATTGCTTAGAAATTCAACTACCGTACTGTACCCACTTTTATTATGGAACTACATTTTAACGGAGCTGCTTGATGATGCCTTCATACGTTGTCTTAAAAATAATAAAATGCAATATAGAATGGCTGTAATATAAATAGCACTCAGTTTATACCACATAGTTGCCAAAGTTCTTTTATTCATTTCATCATTCATCATTCAGTTCGTTTTATTCATTGGTAAGCAAATACATCTTGCCTGTATTAATGCACTTTTTTTTTTTCACTGCAGGCCGTCTTCTCCTCTGTTTTCTACTTTGCTTCAGTCCCCCTCTATCAAGGCTTTCTCATCATCGGGTGAGTAGCATTACTCGCAGAGCAGTTCTGACTCATTTTTGCTCAATAAAATCAGTGTGGTATTTGAACCATGCATTACCTCGTGTTCTGACATTTGATTTGAGCTGCGGTATTGTGGAAGAAAGTCAAAAAGCTGAATTCACAGATGTCTTGCAGAGATTTTGAGATGAGCTGTGGTATTCTTTTCCTTCACAGTGCTAGAACAGCGTGTGGTTTTAAATGAAATTATTTCAGTTTTACTGCAGTGAGTCAATATAAAAGAATTCTTATCATGGAATATGCCACAATTTATCTCAGTATGAATAAACAGGCTTACAAACAAGATACTGTGCACAGATACTGTGTAAAGCTTTTGTTCACTTACAGGTTAATTACATCTACTAAACTTTTGTCTTTCTAACATTCATAGTTAATTCAATTTTATATCTAAAACTTAACATGCTGCACACACAGTTGAGTTCATTTTTATAAATGCAAAAGAGCCAGAAAAATTCTGTTGGCAGTAATAGTCATCTCAAGCCCAAGGAAAGCCCAGCCAAGTGGCTGGTATTAATATTTTTGTGTATTATAAAGCATTTTAGTAAAGATCCATGACAGTGATTTTGGTTACAATTTGCAATATGTGGAAATGTTCAAGGGCCCAAATGCAATATTCCTTATAATAATGTCTGTTGAACTGTGAATCACCTTGAACTAAATTCTATTAAAGAGAAAAATACTGAGAGAAAAGTACTAAAATACACCTAATAATAAGAGAGCATTTATATATATATATATATATATATATATATATATATATATATATATATATATATATATATATATATATATATATATATATTGTGTTGTGTAGTTTATTATCCTTTATAGCACCTTCGTGGAGGAACTTTGTTTTGTTTCGCTGTGTTCTGTAAATAAAATGAATACAAAAATAAATAAAAATTACTTAATACTTGAATCATTGTGATCATTTTCACACAAAAAAAGAGTATTGGTACTAACTTTTTTCCCCCCCATATTTTGCAGCTATTCCACGATTTACACCATGTTCCCCGTGTTCTCTCTAGTCTTGGATAAAGATGTCAAATCTGAGGTGGCTATGCTTTACCCTGAGCTTTACAAGGACCTCCTGAAGGTGTGTATATAAATATATATATATATATATATATATATATATATATATATATATATATATATATATATATATATATTACATATAATTACCTAAATATTTAATATAAATATATATTTATATTTAAAATATAAATATATTTTATATATCTCTAATATAAAATCTTTTGTATTGTTTAGCTCACTCTTTTCAATGTTTTTAGGGCCGGCCGCTTTCTTATAAAACGTTTTTAATATGGGTCCTAATAAGTATCTACCAAGGTAAGTTAATTGATATTTAATTATATATATATATATATTTTTTTTTTTGACATGACATATTTTGTTTAATGTCTAAATTAATCTCCATTTTCTCTACTTACCGTATAGATGGATTTTAGAATTACAAACTGCATTTTTTTGTTGTTGTTAGTCCCTTGTTGGTTCTCTGTTCTATATCGGCCAGGATGATCATAGAGCAGGTATCATTTGGGTGGTGCATTGTCTATTGTCAGTTCTGCAGTGAAACTGATGCGGTGTGGGGTATTAGTTCTGCCGTGCTGCTTTCATTTAAACACATTAGTGACACTGCTGGGATAGGAATAATGCTGCGACCTATTAATATTACATTAGGTCATTTAGCATAGGCTTAAAAAAAAACATAGCAAGTACAGAGTTCACCAGCATCACTGGAGCAAGTGGGGTAAGGTCTTGACCCATTGCTCACATTGGTAACTTTAGTGGAACTCAGATTTATTTGAACCCACAACCTTCAGATTGATCTCCCAACTCCATGACCACTGAGGTACTATGTGGTACCATTGGGGTTCTGACCATTTGAGAACAGAGTAAATGAGACAAACGCAGTATGTAATGTAGTCCATAAACAGATGTACTACGGTATTTAATTGTAGAACTACAAAGTCCATCTTTTCAGTAAGTGGAACTGAGAACATAAGTGGAGCAAAAAGGAGGTGTTTACAAACTGCATGGCTTTGTACCTTTGCTAAAGAAGCACCTAATGAAATAAAGATTTTATTTGTCTCTGGAATTGAAGTGAGTATTTGCAACAGTTGTGTTAAGGCTTGCTAAGCAAACAAGGAACATTCGAATCAAGAAACAATGTGAAAAACTAGACTCACTTGTACTGTGAATGTTGTTTCACTGAAACACAAGCCACCCTTATGTTTTTCCCATGGTTAGTGTCAATAGTTTATTTGTGTCTGAGGTTGCAAACGTTGAAAAACCTTAAGTGGTTTTCCACTTTTGCCTTTTGTGCCCTTTCGAGGCGTAACATAGCAAATCTGGAGCTCCACCCAAACCTGGCCTACCCATCTTAGTGTTCATACTTCCCACATACTTCAGTAGTGTTAGTTTAGTTTATTCTAGCTTTCACTTGTTTGTTTTCTTAAGAATGTTTTCATTTATTAAGGGATGCCTCTAGGCTTTAATCAGTGTCTGGATATTTCTCTCTCTTAATAACAGGTTATTCTTGTTGCTCCGCACATTTTCTGTGTGGGAAGTTTTACACTGGTTTCAGTTACTACTTCTATAACTGTCAGATTTGACTAACAGTAGTTAAATTTTATTAATTAAAAAGGACATGATATAAACTGCTCAATAGATTACACTATCTGATTTTATAAGGCAAGGAGTCAGGGCATGAACAGAAAAAGCACGTTCACTCCAATGTTTTAATCGTGAGTAAGGGATTTTTGACAGTGGTTTATTAAAAGACAACGGTCAGCTCTACGACCCTACAGTAACCTTTGAAATAAGGAAAGTGTAAAAAGATGGAAAATATCACTCTTCCTGTAGCTGATAGAATGTGAAATCTCTCTAAAGGTTTTTCTCTTGTTCTGTGTAACAATAGATTCTGTTATTTTAAATGACCTAATGCTTTTAGAGATAATTCAAGCTTCAACAAACATACTTTATATATGTTTATATTGCATTTTTATCTTGGTTTGTATTTGCCTTTGTAGTAAAAAAGCTATAGGTGGATGGTAGATGGATACTCTACTTTTTGAGATGGATTTCCAAAAGAGTTTTGGGAGTGACCAAGCAAATATGTTATTCTTTCAGGAAACAATGGTTTAGAGATATCTGGTGAATAAGACAATGTTATTTGCAATTTAGCATATCCGTTCATCCCAGAGGTGTGAATTGTAAGGTCAGGATTCTATGTTGGACGCAAGAGTTTCTCTATACAAAACAGCTCGATTTACTATTTGCAGAAACAGGGCATCACTGGAACAGGAAAGGGCCTTACCAAAACTGCTGCCACATACATTAGTGTAATACCTCTGATTGTATAAAAGGTCCTGGTATGACATGCAGCAGATTGTAGATAACTGCCGTTATATTACTATTATCACAGTAATGTGCCCTGTTGAGTGGCTTATTGCTTCCACTAATTTGTCAACAAATGATAAGATAAAACACATCAATGCTTAATTCATGACTGAACTTATTCTAAATTATGTTTCCTGTACACTATCTGTGATGTAATAATCCATTAACAGATAACGCTTATGCTTAGATATATATACATAAGAAATAAGCCACTTATATGTTGTCCACACCCCCCTGCTTCCACAACTTCAGCCATAGTACTTGGCAGGACTGGGAATTTTATAAACCCAAGATGATAGAACTAAATAAAACATGGAATTCAGATTAATCAGTACTTTTGTTTTTGTTTACTTTATTCTTTTATAATTATACTTTATTTATTGATGTAAATCACATTTTTTGATATAAAGTAATAACTACAAAGATGAATCATAACCAAAGTATCATAACCAAAAGACTGAAACGCTATAAAATTGCCGTGGTGTGGGGGAGAAGGTGAGCGCGTTGATAATGGACTTTGAATATGGTTTATAAATGCACCTGGCAAGTGTGCACCCTTTTAAACTAGTAGCATCGCATGCTGCGGGGAGAGACCGACCCCTGAGCTGGTGGGACCGTGATGGAAATCCTCTCTGGTCCTCATTTATTTAACTTCCCGTTACAATAACCTGGAAAAAGTACTTTTAAAAAATCTGATGAGGAGGATACTGGATTCTCTAAAGGACTTTAGCAGTAAACATTTAATGTAATACTTTTGCACTTTTGCCCTAGCTCTTATAGAAACAAGTGTTTATCTGCGATATAATCAGACATGTGGTAAAATGGCAATAAACAAAAACAATCAATCTTAATTCTTTATTAATGGAATTGTTTATGATATTATCATTGTTTTGCAGGCAGCATCATCATGTATGGAGCCTTGCTGCTCTTTGAGTCGGAGTTTGTGCACATCGTGGCGATCTCATTCACCTCGCTGATTCTGACTGAGCTGCTCATGGTGGCGCTGACTGTGCAGACATGGCACTGGCTCATGATCGTGGCTGAACTCTCAAGTCTTGCTTGCTACATCGCATCACTTGTCTTCTTACATGAGTTCATTGGTAAGAAAGCAACTATAATTAATTCATTCAGTTTCTTCTGCTAATTGAGCGCCAATCTATCGCTGACTGTACTCACTCACACAGACACACACTCTATATGGGGCAATTTAGAGCATTCAATTTTACCTTGAATCCATGTTTTTGGACTGTGGGAGAAAACTGGAAAACCCAGAGGAAACCCTCGCAAACATGGGAAACCCGGGAGAACATGGAAACTCCACCCAGATTGGGATTCAAACAGAATCTTCAGTGCTGAGAGGCGAATGTGCTAACCGCTAAGCCACCATGATGCCCACAGCTACAATTACACATTCATATTTTAAAATATTATGCCTTTTCAATGTATTAAAACAATTTACACAAATGTATTTAGTATTGAATTTTTAATATTAAACAGACTCCAGTTTGAGAAACTGGGGAAAAAAATCCCTTATTGGGGATTAAAAGCAACCAGTATTTAACACTGAAACTGTCAAGTTTTAAAAACCTAGCAATATCAGAAAATCACATGAGGAGCTTGAATTCCAAACTGTCTATTTGATACTTAAGCACATTAACCAAGAAATCCCTTGTTCTATATTTCAAATTTATGGTTGCAGCCCTGCTAGGTTTATGCCCTTAAAGTTGTGAAACCTTTGGTATTTTATTTATACCACATATTATGGCACTAGTCAAGGACTCCTAGGCATTCTACATCATGACATCCTCATGCAATTAAACTTCTGACGTCAACTATTAAAAGGCGTCAAGAATGTGCTGGCATTTCTTTTTTCTGTTTTGCCATTTCCCTTTACTCTAGTCAAGAGTTCACCGGAAGTGGCATTTCCCTAATGTTTAACCATTTTCCCAAGCCACTGCTTATACACACGCTTTACATTAGCTGCTGTAACAGCGGAAATGCCCCATGTCTCCACTCATTTCCTACAGAGTGACCATTTTATCCAAGGTCCAAGTGTTTATTACACTTCATATAAATAACTGTAGGTCCTATTGCTGCCATTTAAACTTTAATCACTTCATTATTTAACTTTATTAGGTATTTAACTTTTATTTTACCACAAACAGTGACGCATGTGTAGTATAATTAACTATTTTTTAATAGTTTTCACTGACCAACTACTATTTGTAAATATAAGTACTCTTTTTTTTAAATATCTTGCTTGCAAAACACTCCAAAAGGTTTAAACTGGGTCTAAAGTTAATAGAATACGAATATAAAATAATTTTGCAACATTAAAAAAAAATTGGTAGTAGGTCATTTTTTGGGTATTGAAGGAGATTAAGACTTTGTGCCAAAGTTTATTACAGTTGCCAAGACATTTGCAAAAGAACATTTCTTATTGCAACATTTCAAAGCAAATTTTGGTTAAAAACATCTGTGCTACTTAATGTAAACTTGAATCAAGAGAAATTTCAGTCTATTGCGTTGTCCCTCGGTATCAGGACACATGTTAAGTAACTTTTTATTTAGAGCCAGATCACTTTACTGCTGTAGAGCAGCGAGGCAGTGAGGTAGAGCGAGGCAGGGCCCATTCACTTATAAAACTGGAGATCTTTTAAAGTTCAGCTGCAGAGATTTCGGAGATTCGTGTACACACACACACACAGGGGCTTTGTTTAGCACTCCAACACCTACCCAGTTCATCTGCACGTTTTGGAACTTCAGACCGAAATAATCACTTTCGATCAGGTTGATCCTGCAGAAGACATGGTCGAGGAGGGTCTGTCCATCGGCCTTTGACTGCAGGGAGAGAAAGAGAGAGAGAGAGCGAGAATGTGAGCACAGGGATATAATATACATTCAAACTAAGGCAATTCATTTAAATAGCACAGAGGCAGCTGTGATACAGTTTCAAGACCATCAAACCTCACATTGTGTATACATGTTGAATAGGATTACATAGGTGATCACCCTACTGTGGGAAATATTGTCACATGGGCTCTAAAGTATTTCTGAAATTATCTCTCAAATTAAGTACTTTCATATTGCATTCAGTATATGAAATCAAAAACCTGTCTTGCAAAAAGTAAGCTATTCATAAATCGTCTGCAGTTCCCTAAAAAAAAAGCTAATTTCAGAAGGTTTAATTCAAAATGTGTGTGAGTCAACGAAAGAGCGACATAAGGGATAAATGCAAAAATCTGTCATGGCATCAGTGTCAACAGAATAGATGTCTTGCATATTTGTAAATGTACCATCGTTTCTCTGGCTTATATTAAGATTTATATTGAGTTCCATATGTTGTATTAGTGTCTCTTCAGTGTCTTTTTCATGTTGTGATTATTACAGTATTCCAGACTTCATTCTGCACATGCTATGTCAAATTTCCATATACAATTTACTTATCTTTGTCATCAAAATGTATTATATATTATATATAATATTTTACAGTAATTGGAATGCCATACAATGTGATCCCATCCATTATCTTCCGCTTTATCATCTATTAGGGTCGTGGTGGGGTTCCCCATGCCTATCCAGGAGAGAACGTTTCGGGCGCTGGGCAAATACACCCAGGACAGGATGCGGATTTATCGCTGGGCACACACTCACTCACACAGACACACACTTAAACACCCTCTATATAGGGTAATTTGGAGAATTCAGTTGACCTTAATCCATGTTTTTGGAGTGTGGGAGGAAACCCACGCGGACATGGGGAGAACATGGAAACCCAACCCAGATTGGGATTCGAACCAGGAATCCCTCGTGCTGAGAGTCAAACGTGCTAACCACTAAGCCACTGTGCCGCCCTCCATACAACATGATGTGAATCACAAAAACCCTGCACCTTGGAAAACAATGGAATTGTGGACAGTTTTTTTGGAATTATAGTGTTAATTGCCTAAAGAATATTTAAAGTCAGTCCAAAAATAAAGTGTAACCATTATTCTGTAAAATACATTTTATGATTTGTCCAGTTTATTGATTACAATAAATACATAGGCTCTACATGTTTACATTTACAGAAGTTGTAAGGCATAGAACATGTCTTAGGCTTCCTATACATTTGCATGATAATCTGCATTATTACGTTAATCTTTGTTGTCTTGTAGTTGTTTAGTAAAAACTTCACTTGTAGCATGAGTTTTCTCAGCATATTTAGACTAAACTCACTGGCATTGCATATTGTGTTTGTGGTTTAGGTATGAAATAGCTTCACGCTGCACCTTTGCAGCATGTAGTCTTCTGTATGTGAAGTTTACAAGATCTCTAATTGTATGTAATATGCAACATGTTAGTTCTATTGCAAATGTTAGGCTTTGAGGTGTTAAAAGCTGTTGTATGCATATCAGCTCAGGTTTTATAATCTATGATTTAATTAAAAGATAACCAAAATTCACACAGTAAATACACACACACACACACACTTTGAAGGTTACTGCAAATGAAGGAATGCAACACTACTGACTAAGTACTACTGACTAATATAAGCCATTTAAAAATATATATATATATATTAAATTTTCAAATTACCAGATTACTATTATGCATTCTCAACTCCAAAGATGTTCTCCGGTTTTCGCCCTAGTCCAAAAACATCGATTTAAGGTGAATTGATGCTCTAAATTGCCCCATATAGTGTGCGCGTCTGCGTGAGCACTAGTATGTGTGTGAGACTAAGTGAATGTGTATGCATTTATGTCTTGGGTGTATCTGCCCAGTGCTCGAAATCTTCTCTTCTGGATGGTTATAAGGAACCTCTCTCCAACCTCTATAGGATTAAGCGGTAAAGTTAATGAGATGAGAGAAGGTATTCCTAGCCATTTAGACAGTGACCAAAAGTTTGTGGACATGCATAGCACTGGACTCATTTTACAAATCAGTGTTGTCTCTTTTGATTTTCAAAGATCAGTCATGTAGTTTATTTAAAAGTCTAAACTTTCTTTCTTTTTGGACTCTTCGAAATTTTTTCTTTTTTAATTTGGTAAATATTCCCGATTTGAATATTAGACATGAAATTTATCAAATTAAAAGATTTTTTAATTCCAAACTGTTTTAGTCGGGTCAACAGTTCATTAAAAATCTATATTAATTTCAGTTAATAAAATTAACTGTTCTTAGTAAACATAAAAAACACTTGTATGAGACTGTATTGTATTTTGAGTCACATTGGCTATTAACCATTTTATTCCTCACTTACCTGATTTTATTTTGTGTTATGGTATGGTGGTTTCTCCAGCTTGAGGCAGATTTGATTAAAGTTATAAAACATTGTTTGTAATGTTAAGTGACCATGACAATCAGAAGACACAATGTCCGTTTCGGCAAGCACCCAAAAAAAGCAGTCTCGTTTCTCAAACTCACATGTCTGGCTCTGTGATGTGTTACATCACATGTTTGCACACCTGCTGTATAATGTGGCTTAATTTAAAATTGAGCCAGATGAAGTAATAAATTTATATCAGATCTACTAATTCAATGTCTCGCTAACAAGCAGTAGTATAAACACCTGTTGCGTCCATTTTAAATGCCCATTTTTAAATAAATGAGGATATTTTAGACACTCTGTAGTGTAGTAATTGTCTTAAAACCTTTAACTGACAAAGCATTACCAGTGGGATCACTTTCCAGCAGTATTGCATTTTATTTATTTTATAAGTATAATAATTCTTAAAATGCACTCAAACACTGGTAGGTTTGTTTACCAGTGCAGTAAATTACACTGGTAAACCAGTACACCAGTGGTTACTGGTACACCAGTAAATTCACTTTTCATGAATCTTCAAACAAATTAATAGGATTTATAAGATGGGTATCTCCGGTCCTTAAATCTGATTGGCTGAGTCGTTTGTCCAGCCGTGACATTATGGACAATAACATACACATCTGACCGCTATTAGTGCGTGATATACAATACGTAATTTTCCTGATGGTTTTTTATGAACTGCGTTCTGTAATTTGGTCACGATATTGTTAGAGAAACTTTTAAAATTTGTCAGCCATCTAATCTATTCACTTTATAATGAAAAACAAGATTTGATTCATATAAAAGTAAAATCGTTAACAACCTGGTTTTTCGCGAAGTAATTTAGTCCAGTTTTTAGTGTGTTTGTAACCGTATTATAAAAGCATTAAGGCACCCGAGGTTGTGTATTATTGTGAATAAATTGTGAATAAATAAAGAGCTGTAACTGGTGTTAATAACAACACCTCTTTCCTGTGATTTATGTACAATAATGCACGCCCTCTTGTGGCTTATTGCTTTAATAAATTTTAAGACTGCGCACATGTGTTTATGGGTTGCATTGCTCTCAACTCAAGTTTAATGTAATTTATTTTAAAGCCTCTTCTTCACCAGGTTTTTCACCAAACTTTATTTAACTAACTAAGGGGAAAAAAATCTACACTGTGTACCCGTTTTGTTGAACAAAATAATCAAATTGATCAGCTTTAGTATGTAACTAATACCTCATTAAATTGCTTATGAATAATATCTAAAGATGTGAGTTTTGAAGTTTTTCCTGCTGATGCCTTTGATTGTAATGCATTTGTATCTTCTTTTTCTGTAGATGTCTATTTTATCACAACACTCTCGTTTGTGTGGAAAGTGTCAGTCATCACACTGGTCAGCTGTCTGCCACTTTACATCCTGAAGTACCTGCGGCGACGTTTCTCACCTCCCAGCTATTCCAAGCTGACCTCCTAAAAGTGATCTTCACCACACGTTCAGGGATATTTGTGGTCCTGGTTGCTGGTGGGCTTCGTTTTCCACTACATGTACTTGTAACACTAAAAGCAAAATACCAATCGCGTTGGTTGTTTCTTAAACATGAAGCCAGATTTTTTATTTTGCGAAGGAATAAGTTATTTGTACCATTTTCAGTCATGTTAAAGCTATGCAGCCAAACTGGGATCCTAGTGGGGTGTCTTAGCTGAATCACGAGGGTATGTTCATGATCGATTTCTTTAGTGAGTCACTGGTGAGGAGAGCTAAACAGGCTGGTCGCTCATAGGGGTGCCAGACTGGTGAGCAATCTGAAGAGTTTATTTCAGTTCCCGTTATTGTATTTATTTAACAAACCATATGGGAAAATTAGTTGAAAGAAAAAAAAAAGAAGGCAAACACATTTTCTTTTTAAATGTTATGATTTTTCTTTTCACTCGTTATCTTCATGCTATCTTACTAGGGTCACTAATGTTTTAGGTGCTGGGCAGATACACCCAGGACAGGGTGCCAATATATCACTGGGCACACTCACACAGACACACACACAAACACACTCTTTATGGGGCAATTTAGTTCATTCCATTTACCTTGAATCCATGTTTTTGTACTATGGGAGGAAACTGGAGAACCTGGTGGAAACCCTTCCAGACAATTGGAGAACATGAAATCTCCACCCTGATTGGGATTCAAACCTGGAACTTGTACTAACCACTAAGCCACCGTGCTGCCCTTATGATTTTTTTTATATTGGTTAATAAAAAAAATTCCTGGTTTCTAAAAGTTCTTATAACCAGATAAACAACACATAAATGATGCAATGTCATTATTCATTATACAAAAATAAAAAGCCTTAACGAAACAGGCTAAGGAAATACATACAATAAATCAATCGCATTTACTATTATTTATAGTAATAGTTTTCTGTTTGACAGTTTTATTCTCTTACGTTGTTTTCAAGGAATTTTGACTCACTCTCCTTTACCGCTTTGAGGTTAGCAAACATTCATATATACACAGCTCCACCACAGTATTGTATTATTTATTTCTTATTTTTTTGAGGCATTCTACTGTAGATTTGATGTTCTTGGGCTTATTGTCCTTTTAAATAACCCAGTTTTGGATGGGCTTTAACCATGAAATATATGCCTATGGCAAAGATTGCAAGTTACCCAAACCCTGTGGCTGCAATGCAAACTCAACAATCGCCCCACTCCCAACCTGATTGGTGTAATGTGCTCATATGCTGCATTTGTTTTGTATCAAACACAATACAGTGCATCAGACTTCTTTTAGTTTCATCCATCCATAGTACATTTTTTCAGAAGTCTTACAGCCTTTTTAGAAAGAAGAAACTTTTTCTTCTCTATTAGATCATTTAACTTGTGAAGTCTTGTGAATCTTGTTAAGCCTCAGTTGTAGCTTGTTTATTTTATTTTTTGTAGTTTTTCTCAAAATTGCCATGCCCGAGTTCCCTAACCTGTGGTAAATTTGCTGGGCCATCTCTTAATAAATAGCATATAAATTAATGGTAACACTTTATCTAAGTCCGGTATCCATAATGCATAATGAACACATTTATAAAGCTTTATAAAGTGTTATTCATAATGTTTTTAATACTTGTCATAAGCCTTTGTTAATGTCAATAGATGTACATAACCACATTCATAATGTGTTATAAGAACAATACAAGGCTTTATAACACAAAGTGACATAATGCATAATAAATTATATATTAATTATATATAATATTATATATCAATTATATGTATTATATATGCAACTTTTCATCAACTTATTTTAGAGAACAGTGACATACTGTAAAGCCTTATAATCTTTGTGTTTAAATAATGTTTTTCCTGCAGATGAATTTATAAGTGCTCCTAACTTCATAAAAGCTTATAAGCTCTCTTTACAGGCATAAAGTTGTGTTGTTGTTACCTCTTTGAAAGAAACAGCATACATAGTAGTACATAATGACTTATAAAAGCTTAGTAAAGTGTGTAATCAAAGTGTAGTCATCTTGTTTTATGTAAGAATGGCTAAACATCCAAAGAATCAAAAGTTTAAATAAGTTCATATGTTCATACGTTATAATGCATTATCACTTTGTGTAAATAAGCCTTGTGTGAAATTGTTATACTGTAACAATTTATGACTTATTATGAACTTCTATGTACATTAACAGAGGCTTATAAGAAATCATTTCTAAAGCTTTAGTAATGCACTTATACTTATATAATTATACTTATATTACCGGGTTCATAGAAAATGTTACCGAATTAACACCTGAATCCTGATCTGCGTGAAGTTTTCATGTTCTCCCCCTGTATGTGTGGGTTTTCTTCAGGTTATCCAGTTTCCTCTCACAATCCAAAAACATTGATTTAAGGTGACTTGGCTGCTCTAAATTGCCCCTATATAGTGGATGTGTCTGTGTAATTGTGTGCTCAGCATTTTTGGTGTATCTGCCCAGAGCCTTAAACATTCTGGAAAGGCACATGAACCCCCCCGTATAGGACTACCCGTCTCCAAACAACCCTGCATATGTTGTTGTTTGTCTAAAATCAAATTTTAAGACCTTCTAAACGTACATAACTTTATTATGCCATAATACATAATATCATATGAATTTTAAAAAGGGATTACTTTCTTTTTACCATTTAGATTTATTTATGCATGGTGTGACATGGGCTATTAACAAAAATAGCTTCTTTGATTCCCTTATGTTGCAGATGTAAAATATTTGCTGATGTTCAGTACTGATTTGCAGGTGTAACAAAAAGGTAAAGTCTGCTTGCTATGGAATCCAAGGGAACCAGAACCTCACACCGGTATCTAAAAATTTGTCGATGAACATATGTATTGGTGCCATTGCTCGTTCTTTTTTGTCATCCTGTTTATTTTTTATGGTTTATTAATAGCATTTGCTTGCCGAATACACGATGCTTGTACTGTAAGTTCCCACTGTTCTTGATCCAGCATGGCAGTCCTCATTGAAATGGTTTGGCCCTGTGAAAATAAGTTTTGTTGTGAAGGTATTCTTAATATACTGTGCAATGCTAACCCAGAGTGTTTTTTTGGAGGGTATCTGGATTCAACATTACAGATCCGTCTAAGCACAGTAAGCTTTAAATGTGCGTTTGTTGTAATTAAGCCTCCAGGTCATTATTTTATTAGCATGATGCGCGGAATCTTTTCAGGCGGATTGTGTTCGAATAGACGAGGGTGTGGACAGTAGCTTTACAAACAGAATTCTGTTTTAGTTTACAGCTCCCTCTGGTCTTGCTGGTTATGTTCACTCATGTGGTGATCTCTGGTCTCCCTTTCGTTCGTTCTCAGGGCATGATTGAGTTCAGATGGAAAATTGGGCAATTTTTCCTGACACACACACCTACTCCTACGATAATTATGTCTTTTACAAAACAGATCATCTACTCACAGATGGCCAAATAACTCTGGAGCTTTATTTTTCTTTTTGGTTTTGTAAATAGAACTGATACGCAGCCACTCATGGCTCAGTGATGATGGGTTTGTAAATAATCGAAATGAGCTAATGTGTGCACTTAATGTTTAATACCGGTGCTCTCGTCTGTATTAAAATGTAACATTTGTCTAAACGTGGTGACAGTCTGCCATTGTACCACTTTAATGGGATGCCATATTGAGTTTTCACAGTCAAGCATCTCAATTATTTTATTTTTTTTAAGGGTAAGCGTTATCCTTCCTTAAATGCAATTTGACAGGGATATCTGATGATAAATGGATATTGCAACTATTTAATGTGAATCAGTATTGTAATAAACAAAGGTACCAATTCTATCTAGTGTCAAACAACAAAGCAACATTAAAAAGATTTTTTTTTAAATATAATAGTTACCAATATTTTTGCACAAAACTCTTTTCTCATTTTCTTCAACTGATGACATGTTTTTCTAAGTCTAGACTAGAACATACAACTGCAGATGCTGGTTTGCATATCCGTACAGCGATGGAATAACATTCAAACTGAAAAAGAATATTTTGTGGAATACAATAAAAACAAAAGAAAAAGACCATTTAATTTAAAGATATCAAATTATTGGGTGGCACAGTTAGTACATTTGCCTCCCAGCTCTGGTGATCCAGGTTCAAATCCAAATCTGAGTGGAGATTCCATGTTCTCTCCGTGTCTGCGTGAGTTTCCTCTGGGTTTTCCGGTTTCCTCCCACAGTACAAAAACATGGATTCATTGGCTGCTCTAAATTGCCCATATAGTGTGTGTGTGTGTAATCTGTAATCTGTGAGTGTGCCCAGTGATAGATGCCCTGTCCTGGGTGTATCTGCTCAGTGCCCGGAGTGTTCTTCCTTGGATAGGCATGAGGAATCCCCATGACCCTAGCAGGGGATTAAGCGAAAGATAATAAATGAATGGTTACAACATATTTAGGTCCTTCTTCTTTTAAGTGTGGAAAAGGAAAAATCAATGACTGGTTATTAACAACAGAGACAAAAGCCTATATCTGTCATGCACCTCTACAGAGTCCAAATTTGCCTCAATATGGAAAATGGATTGATTCTCAGCTAAAGTGTGGTATATAAAATTGGTATATATGTGGTATATATTGCTCAATAAAGCAAAAGCAAATTTTTGCTTATTATTTAGGTTTTGTACTTAAGTTTCTGTAAAAAAAAAAAATTCCACAAAATATCACAACTGAATTGCCATTCCATGGCGTCTTGTATTAAACTGATATTCACTATTTTGAATACATTCATGAATGAAATATTGTTAATGAAATATAAAAAGTTATTTATTTTTAATTCTCATTGTGCTCTGCAGATCTCAAGTGTCTTATATTTTCAAGTCTTTCTCTTTTAGTCTTTGCGTCCTCTATAACAGTTGGTATTCGGACTCGGTACTTATTCGGCTTTACCATCAGATCTTTCTGAACAGATTTAATATTTCTGCTAGACTGGGAAGTTGGTGCACATGTTTCTTTTTTTGCCTAAAATCATCAGTTTTACATTCTTTTTTGCACACACATGTCAAACGGATATCTGATCTGATTGTTGATGTTTTTTTGTTTTTTTTTAATATATAATTCAGGACTACTATTTTTTATTATTAAGGATTTGTGATTTGTTGTAATATATATAAAACCCTTTTATTTATTAACATTTCTAACTTGTTTTAAAATTTGCATTCTAATAACTGCAAAATGGAAAAAGGGACTAAAAAGAAGTTCCAGTGATGTAAAAATAAAGATGATGATTTCTTATCATGAATTGAATTTTCACTTGACTGAAATATATGAAACATGACAAATAAAAGGCTTCTTGAAGAAGATATTTAAACATCTGACAAATATTGTTATAAGAATGTAGATATTGTTAGCAGGCGGCATCAGTAGCAGGAGCAGTTGGGGTGTGTATGTGTGGGTGGTGGAGTTGGAGAGATGGGGATTTGTAGGCATGTCAGATGATGTATTAAAATGACCTCGAGTCTTTATTGTGTGAAGTAAAAAACAGTATAAAATTCTTTTTTTCTGGGATGTGGGTGCATCACAGTGCTAGTTTTTCTATAAATTGTTTATTTATTGCCATTTCTTGTGTGTAATTATTGGATACAACACTAATAATGGAAAGCTTCATTTGGGCCTTTGGCCCTGAGCTGAAACATAATCAGAACCATAAGATCTAAAACAGCCGTTCCCCCATAATTGTTTCAGTCTTTTTGCAGAGTGGAAAAATACTGTGGAGAATCCAGTATCACAGTGAAGGATCATTCAGCAGCAACCCAATTTATTTTATTTATATTTAAGGCTCAATAATAATAATAATAGTGTGTATGGATTGAATTCACGGTTTTAAGTTGAAGCAGTCATTTAAACAATACCCAGCATACAACAATACCCAGCATGCCCTGTACAAAACTATGCAGATGGACATTTCAGGCCTTTTAATTGGTGCATTATTTTTGTTTTATAAGTACCAGTATGGGCGGCACGGTGGCTTAGTGGTTAGCACGTTTGCCTCTCAGCACTAGGGATGCCCGGTTCGAATCCCCATCTGGGTGGAGTTTCCATGTTCTCCCCGTATCCATGTGGGTTTCCTCCGGGTTCTCCGGTTTCCTCCCACAGTCCAAAAACATGGATCAAGTCAATTGAGTTCTCCAAATTGCCCCATATAGAGTTTGTTTGTGTGAGTGAGTGAGTGTGTGCCCAGCGATAGGTTGGCGCCCTGTCCTGGGTGTATTTGCCCAGTGCCCAAAACGTTCTCCCCTGGATGGGCATGGGGAACCCCTCCACGACCCTACTAGAGGATAAAGCGGAAGATAATGAATGGATGGATATTGGTACCAGTCAAAATTTTGGAAATGCCCCCAAATTGTAGTTGTATAATTACAGACTGTAGTCATCTGTTTTCTTTGTTTTTGTTAGTCTCCTGTTGGTTCTCTGTTCTCTATTGTTTATCGTCAGTTCTTCAGTGACACTGATGCGGTGAGGGGGTTTTAGTGCAGCAGTGCTGCTGTTGTTTCATTTAAACTCCTCAGTGACACTGCTGTGATTGGAATAATGCCCGTTCTATGGTGCTACTATTAGTGTCCTGACCATCAGAGAACAGAGTAAAGTGGACATACACAGTATGTACTATATTCCACAAACAAATGGATTACAGTCTGGAATTTTAGAACTACATAGTCCATCTTTACAGTAAGTGGAACTGAGAACATGGATAATAAGTGGAGCAAAAAGGAGGTGTGTCCAAACTTTTGACTGGTACTGTATATGATTTGAATAAAGAATAATAAGTACTTTACTGCTGTCAGTTAGTGAGATTAGACTCTTTGTGTCCATCTATGTAGTACAAACCTGTTTAAATAATCTGTTTGCATTTCTGTTTGAAACACACATTATAGGGTGTGAAGAGAATAGATAGAATCCCCACTACTGTCTTTCACTGTTATCTGTACACATGAAATACTACAGTAGCTACACAGGCAGATTAAAACCTGTCCTGTTTTGTTGTCTTTACTGTTACATTCCTTTCAGAGGATTTACAAGATGACAGCTCTCTTAAAACAACTATTTGCTGAACATGCACACACCCATGAGAAAGCCTATTTATAGACCGGCAGGGCAACTAATGCTTTGATTTGTCTTTACGCCTACTCCTGTTGGGGAAACCCTTTTAAGTATTTTACCGGCCAGTTGCCATCTGGAACTCCGTCTCAGCCCAAGTCCTAAAGAAACGGAGCAGGCTGTTCACTTCAGTGTATATAGTGTATTAAATTACTAGCAGGTATAAATGTGGAATTCACTGTCAGTCATCTGTATTAGAAAATGCTTTGTGTAGATTGTGTTTTAAATTTAAATACTTTTAGTGGCAGGCTGATGTCCCAAGTAATACTCCACGAAGTCTTGTGTCCCACAGGCTTTCAGACTGCTTAAAATATCAAAGCACAATAAACCCCATATCAGCTAATTAGACTGTATCATATATATTATGATATACTTTATCATATATTTTTTATAAAGTCATTTACTTGTATACCTTTTTAATAATGTAGTTATAATTTGATATAAATTAAATATATATTTAAATTTAAATGTAATCAGCAGGACCTATACTCCTTCCCCACCTTTTTAGACTTTATCCCAAATGATTGATAGATAGATAGATAGATAGATAGATAGATAGATAGATAGATAGATAGATAGATAGATAGATAGATAGATAGATAGAAAGATATAGATATAACTGGACTAAGCTTAGTATCTTACATATTATTGTATACAGTCTATACATATCAGTGCTAACAGTACAGATTTTTTTTACTGCAATTTTCACTGATGACCACGTTTTTGCACAACTGAACCTGACTGGCTGTTTAAAATTATATCCTCTTAGTGTTTTCGTACTCCATATGTATTTTTAATTTCTATTTTATAATTTTTTTGAATCTTGCGCTTATATTAGTTATTTATGTTATATTTAGTTTTTATTTCTATTTTTAAGTTGTCAATTAAGGGCAGCACGGTGGCTTAGTGGTTAGCACATTCGCCTCTCAGCGCTAGGGATTCCCGGTTCGAATCCTCATCTGGGTGGAGTTTCCATGTTCTCCCCGTGTCTGCGTGGGTTTCCTCCGGGTTCTCCGGTTTCCTCCCACAGTCCAAAAACATGGATCAACTTAATTGAATTCTTCAAATTGCCCCGTATAGAGTGTGTCTGTGTGAGTGAGTGTATGCCCAGCGATGGATTGGCGCCCTGTCCTGGGTCTATCTGCCCAGCACCCGAGACGTTCTCCCCTGGATGGGCATGGGGAACCCCACCGCGACCCTAATAGAGGATAAGCGTGAGATAATGAATGAATGAATGAAAAAGTTGTCGATTAATTTGTGCAATATCATACAGCTGCTGGTTGCCCTAAATTTCCTTTTGTGATAAGTTAAATATCTGTCTGTCTTTCTGTCCGTCTGTCCCGATTATATTTACATGACATTTGGTCATTTAGCAGACATTTAAATCAAAGGGATTTACAAATAAGAGAAGAACAGAAGTCTGTAGTTAAGAAGAAACCAGTTACACTGTAGTATTATCAAACCTAATCATTATCCAATCTGGTTTCAATGTCTATATTGTCCCTATTTTTTTTCTTCTTTTTTATTGCTAGTTCTTCTAAAACAGATGTGTTCTGAGTTGCTTCTTGAAGTTGCTGAATGTCTTAGCATTACAGACAAAATTAGGAAGCTCTTTCCACCATTTAGCAGTGGGGAACTGTATAAGTGAAAATTGGCACCACGGTGAGGTTGAAGCACTAGGCGAGATTCATCACCAGAGTGCAGTGAATGAGTCAGGGAGTAGCTTTATTAAATAGAGTTAAGAGAAAGTAGTACACACATGGTGGATTATATATTTTTTTGCTTCTGAACATAACAAATCAATCTAAAGTAGTGTTAAAACAGTCTCTGCTTTGTTCCTGCCTTGAGTATGTACTTCTATGAGAGTGAGAATCTTTCAATTCTGTTATCTGAAATCTAATAATTGCTTGTAATTTAATGCCTGCTAATGTTTATTGTAAAGCATTTACTGCTCTCTGTTCAAATCTTAATAAATAAGCTTATATATCAATTTCAGATGGAATTAAATTTAAATAGACTACAGATTTAAATTTTAATGTAATAAAGCAAATCTCAGATCTTACGAATGTCACAATTGACACCACTGAAACCAGTTGAAAGTTGAAAGTGTGTGTGTGTGTGTGTGTGTGTGTGTGTGTGTGTGTTTCCTATACAAATCATCACTGTTGATTTGATTACCATGGAATTTATATTTATGTATAATATGTATTGTGTATAAATAAATGTATATAATCTTTACAACCACCAAGAATTGGCTCAAGGGGCTTTTTTTGGCCACCTTGTGTTGTAGCTGATATTGAGTTTTTTATTTTATGTACACTTATCCCTTTGCTTTGAGTGTGACAGAAAGAATCACTTATCATTGACATTGACTAGTGTATTCTCTTTATCTCATCCTTTCAGAGTTTCACCACTCCTCTCATATGAATTTGTAAATATAAATTCAGGAACAGGCTTTTTTGTGCATTAATCCCTGCGTGGGTGATCCACGCAGGTTCGTCTTTTCCTGTAGACACTGGGAACTGGTCTGAAATGTGAATAGTTGTCTTAGGGGTTATAGGATATCACAGTGTCTTTCTTTCCAAGGGTGTGGAAAACATAAGTGACATTGATATGATATGTGGGATCAAGACCTTTCTGTTCAATTAAGTTGTACAGTCATGTCAGTTTTTGCCATCTGCACATTTTGCATATCATTGGAAAGTACTATTGGGTTCCTTTTCAAATTTCTGTGGAAAATGTTATTCCTGTTCGTGCTTTAAAGCACTTTTGAAATAAGTAATGTCTGACCTTTCATATAACAACTTAAAAGCCCTGGGTTTGTGATGACAACATAAATGTGGGAAAGGAATATTGTAGCACCTGGTGAATTAAAATCCAGTTTTGGACCCATTACAAGCATGTTAAGCTTTATCCCAATGCGGTAGAACTTCCTATGAGTCTGGTATTCATAATGCCTTATAAGTGCATACATAAAGCTTTATAAATGTCATAAATTCATAAATATTCTTGTTATAAGCCTTTAATATAATATATAATGTTATAATGCATTTTATTATAAACTTTAGATTGTTTGCATTTTTGAGATATTTTCTTAATACAAGACTATTTCACATTACATTGTTTAAAGTCTGTAGAAAAAAATGTTGGATCTTAATAAGTTAGTATGAACTAATAAAAACATAACTTCCTCATAGACATTATAAATGGCAATACTTTGCCTAATGCCAGTGAGAAGATAAAATAAAATTTCAAAAACAGTTATTAGCACTTCTTAAGTCATTTTCATTTGTGTCATTAAACGCAAATGCTATAAAGTTTTATGACACTGGTTTCTACAAAAAAAATAGCCATCTCTAAGTCAGTTGTAAACTTTTTTGGCTCCACAAATTTCCTGCATTTTGCGAAAAATCTAAATCACAAAAAGTTTGGTACAGTGATCCCACACTTATCGCAGAAGTTACGTTCTAAGCACCCCCCACCCCCCACGATAGGTAACCCCAAAGTAGCTGCATTATATTTATTTTATTATTTGGATATTTTAAAGACTATATAAACCTTTCCCACTCTTTATCAACATTTCCCACACAACAAACTTAGTATCTGAAAATAATGACGTATTGTACCTCAAAATAATTTTTGACTTTGTATCTGAAAATAATGAGTTATCAATTAACATAAAAATGACCCTGTTAATTTATTTTATTTTATTTTATTGGCTGGAATGGGCTTCATTAAATTGGAATGTAATTAAGTAAAAATAAATGCATTACCAGTATAATGATTTTACCTACAAAATAAAAGTCTGTTGTTCAGCTACTATACAACACTGGAAATCACAAATATGATTAATTTCAATTAAAATCAGTGCTTCAGCACTATACAATAACAATGTTGTTTCAAATTGTAAATTAAAGAGGAACTATGTGATAACTATGTATTAATAATTAGAATGGATTAATGTTTTTTTTTCTTTTTTTTCTCTCTCATCTGTCTATCTGCTCACTCTCCCTCTCTATTTCTGCTTTTTTTTCTTAATGTAAATTAATGCTGCTGAGTAAATTATAGAATTTATGACGTATGTATGTCCTGTTTTGTCATTATAATAAGCTAATAATCATATTAATATAAATAATCAAAGCTAATATATTATCGAGTCTGTTCTGGTGCTTTTAACACTCATTTGTTTTATACAAAGCACTGAAATTAAAAGTTACTGTTAATCGTGATTTCTGACAGTGTTTTATTGAGTTTTTTTTTATTAGGGATTTCATAAAGGAACATTGCAAAGAGGCGGCACGGTGGCTTAGTGGTTAGCACGTCCGCCTCTCAGCGCTAGGGATTCCCGGTTCGAATCCCCATCTGGGTGGAGTTTCCATGTTCTCTCCGTGTCTGCGTGGGTTTCCTCCGGGTTCTCCGGTTTCCTCCCACAGTCCAAAAACATGGATCAAGTTAATTGAATTCTCAAAAATTGCCCCGTTTAGAGTGTCTGTGTGAGTGAGTGTGTGCTCAGCGATGGATTGGCGCCCTGTCCTGGGTCTATCTGCCCAGCGCCCGAGATGTTCTCCCCTGGATGGGCATGGGGAACCCCACCGCGACCCTAATAGAGGATAAGCGGAAGATAATGAATGAATGAACATTGCAAAGAAACAAATTACTAAATAGTAGAGGGATTAGGATAGATAGAAAGACCACTGCAACGTTGCTTTGCATTCTACTTATAACATAAACATAAGTTTGTCCAGAACACATCCTGAGTTTTAAAATAACGCATTGGATGTAGATTGAGCATATGCCATTATCTATAGCAGCAAGGGTTTTAACAACATAACTGTTTTAACTTAAATGTGTAATCTAAATTGACCTGTATAGCATTATATGACTCATTCATTCATTATCTTCTATTCATTTATCCTATATTAGTGTCGCGGTGAGGTTCCCCATGCCCATCCAGGGGAGAACATCCCAGGCGCTGGGCAGATAGACCCAGGACAGGGTGCCAATCCATCACTGGGCACACACTCACTCACACAGACACACTCTATATGGGGCAATTTTGAGAATTCAATTGACTTGATCCATGTTTTTGGACTGTGGGAGGAAACCAGAAAACCCGGAGGAAACTCACGCAGACACTGGGAGAACATGGAAACTCCACCCAGATGGGGATTCGAACCGGGAATCCCTAGCGCTGAGAGGCAAACGTGCTAACCACTAAGCCACCGTCCCAGTATATGATTATGATATATATTTTTGAAACATGTGATGCTACTGTATTTAATAATGGTAGAAGACCTTATTTGGACCTTATTGATTGGACAGTGGTAAATGGCTCTTATGCATTTCTGCTGCTGTGTTTTTAATTCTTTATCCTAGATCATATCTTCTTTCTGTTATTAAGATTTGCTCTGATTGCTCAGTTGACTTATACAGTATGTACTGACTTTGTTAGTTGCAAAGACACACTTTTTCATTTTGTCTAAAGGAAGCTTTTAATAGATTTAAAGGTTATGTGGTCAAATTTAAGACAACATTTTATTTAAGACCTAAGACAATATCCACAATTAACAAATTATTTAAATGCATAAAAAGCAATGTTCTGATCAGTGATTATTTTATAAATGCAAATCACAAACTAATTTCATTTTCCACTTAATCCTCTATTTGGGTCACCGGGACTTCCACATGCATATTCAATGTTTTGTGCACTGAGCAGATACACCCAGTACAGGGTGCCAATCTATCTCTGTGCACACGCTCACTCACTCATACAGATACACCTATACTATATCCTACACTATATAGGGGCAATTTAAGCAGCTAATTCACCTTAAATTCGTGTATTTAGACTGTGGGAGGAAACCAAAGAACCCAGAGAAAACCTTCACAGACATGGGGAAAACATGGAAACTCCACTCAGATTGAGATTTGAACCTAAATTGCATAGATTAAAACATCAGTGGACAACATAAGAAATGTAAACTCCACAAAAGCCATCTTCAAATGCAAGACGATTATAATGAGCACCTTCCAAAAAGTTCCATTTTTATTCATTTCACAAACAGAGGAGGCAGTGTGGAAAATATATAGCACATTTAAAAGTTAAAAAACACAGTGTATCATGTCACAAAGTCTTCCAGTGTAAACTTATTCAACAGCACTGAGCCAAAGACTCCTGCTCTCTGTCATAAGCTCAGTGTTCCCCCCCCCCCCCCCCCCCCCCCCCCCCCCCCCCCCCCCCCCCCCCCCCCCCCCCCCCCCCCCCCCCCCCCCCCCCCCCCCCCCCCCCCCCCCCCCCCCCCGTATTAAAAAGAAAGAGGTGAAGGGAAAAACCAAACTATATTGAGTATTGAGTTTTAATTAATAAAAAAATAACATACTATCCTGGTATAGTGTGTAAATTGTGACTTACGAGTGAAATACTAATATTTTAGCATGTTCTCCGTTAGAAACCTTGGCAGTCTGAAGAGCAGCATAATCACCAGAAACATGTATTGTCAATGGAATACGCTAATATTGTATTGCATTTCATCATTTTGCAATTACTTCTATCCACGGTAAATTAAGAGTAGGTGGCTTAATGGTTAGCTTGTTCACATCTCAACGATGGGAATCCAGGTTCGAATCCCAATCTGAGTGGAAGGTCTATGTTTTATATGTCTATATTTACCAGATTCCTTCCACAGTGCATAAACATGGATTCTCAAAAAAAAGTCCCCAGTTCAATTCCCAGTCCCAACAAGTATACTACGGCTGAAGTGCCCTTGAGCAACACTTAACCCAAATTGCTCCCCGGGCACCTTATACAAGGCTGCCCACTGCTTCAGGCATGTGCTCACTTCACCAGTGTGTGTATGTGTGTGTGTGTTTCACTACACAGATGGATTAAATGTGGACAAATTCCTCTGTGTGTAAGCACAGTCCACAAAATATATCACTTCATCTGTTTCTATCACTTTAACCAATAAGCCACTGTAACACTCTGGATAATGTAAGACTATATTTCACTTATTAAGCCAAGAAGTCTAATCTATTGCAGCTTTTTTGCCAATTTCTTCCTTAAATATACATCAACAACACCAGTTTTGCTGTTTGCTCATTTATAGTCTTGATTTATTTTATTATTGATTTATTTCTTGCACGGAAACACTTCACTGTTGTTTAGTCTTCAGCCTTATGCACAGAATATTTTCAGATCTTGATTTTTACAGACAAATTGGATATTTGGCTGTACTGTGCTTTTTATTCCAAGCATGTCATGAAATAACAACCTGATTTGAATACTGTATTCCCCCCAGCTGTGACTACCATCAGCCCCAGTTTTTGAAAAATCCACTCAAAAGCCATTTGTGAATAGGAACTTGAAAATCCCAGCACTCCATGCCCTCGCAGATCCACAACATTCTGAAAAAAATTTGTTCAAACTGTGCCACCCTGCTTTAAATGCAGCTGGCCCCTTCTGCATTTCCTCTGGATGCTTCGCTTTAAACACATCCCCGGTTTGTTAACTAAATCTCTTCACTGTTGAAGTTTTGTTTTCATTCTTATCCACAGAATATGTTTAGATCTCCATTTTTACAGACAAATTGGATATTTGGCTGGACAGTGCTTCTTATTCCAATCCTGCCAGGCAATAATGACCTGATTTGAATATTGTTTTGCCCCCCCCAGCAGTGACTACCATCAGCCCCTGTATCTCAAAAATCTTTATAAAAACCAGTTGCAAATGGAAACTTGCAAATCACAGCATTCTCCATGCCTTCATGGATCCACACCATTTTTAAAAAATAAATAAATTAAAAGTTCTGTACCACCCAGCTTTGAATGCAGCTGGGGCTTTCGGCATTTCCTCTGGATGCTTCACTTTAAACACATCCCCAGTTTGTTAACGAAAAGCCTTTACTGTTGAAGTTTGGCTTCTTATTTCAAGCCTTTCATGTAATAGCGACCTGATTTGAATACTCTATTGCCCCCCAGCAGTGATTACCATCAGCCCCAGTATCACAAAAATCCTCTTAAAAACCAGTTGCGAATGGAAACTTGCAAATCACAGCATTCTCCATGTCCTCGTGGATCCACACCATTCTTGAAAAATAAATAAATTAATAAAATTCTGTACCACCCGACTTTAAATGCAGCTGGGGCATTTCCTTTGGATGCTTCGTTTTAAACATATCCCCAGTTTGTTAACAAAAACCCATCACTGATGAAGTTTGGCTGTCCAGTGCTTCTTATTCCAAGCCTGCCATAGAATACCGACCTGATTTGAATACTGTATTGCCCCCCAACAGTAACTACCATCAGCCCCTGTATCTCAAAAATCGTCTTAAAAACTAGTTGACATGTCCTCGTGGATCCACACCATTCTCAAAAAAAATAAAAAAAAAATCTGTACCACCCGACTTTAAATGCAGCTGGGGCCTTCTGCATTTCCTCTGGATGCTTCACTTTAAACACATCCCCAGTTTGTTAACAAAAACCCATCACTGTTGAAGTTTGGCTGGGCAGTGCTTCTTATTCCAAGCCTGCCATGCAATAACGACCTGATTTGAATACTGTATTGCCCCCCATCAGTGACTACCATCGGCCCCTGTATCTCAAAAATGTTCTTAAAAACCTGTTGACATGTCCTCGTGGATCCACACCATTCTCCAAAAAATAAATAAATAAATAAAATAAAATATCTGTACCCCCCGACTTTAAATGCAGCTGGGGCCTTTTGCATTTGCTCTGGATGCTTCACTTTAAACACAACCCCGGTTTGTTAACAAAAACCCATCACTGTTGAAGTTTAGCTTCTTATTCCAAGCCTGCCATGCAATAACAACCTAATCTGAATACTGTATTGCCCCCTGCCCCCCCTCCAGCAGTGACTACCATCAGCCCCAGTATCTCAAAAATCCTCTTAAAAACCAGTTGCGAATGGAAACTTGCAAATCACAGCATTCACCATGTCCTCGTGGATCCACACCATTTTAAATAAAAAGAAAAGAAAAAGGTTTAAAAAATCTGTTCAAAGTTCTGTACCCCCGACCTTACTTGCAGCTGGGGCCTTCTGTATTTTCTCCGGATGCTTCGCTTTAAACACATCCCCGGTTTGTTAACAAAAACCCATCACTGTTGAAGTTTAGATTCTTATTCCAAGCCTGCCATGCAATAACAACCTGATTTGAAAATTGTATTGCCCCCCCCCCCTCCAGCAGTGATTACCATCAGCCCCAGTATCTCAAAAATCCTCTTAAAAACCAGTTGCGAATGGAAACTTGCAAATCACAGCATTTTCCATGTCCTCGTGGATCCACACCATTTTAAATAAAAAGGGAAAAAAAGGTTTAAAATATCTGTTCAAAGTTCTGTACCCCCGACTTTACATGCAGCTGGGGCCTTCTGCATTTCCTCTGGATGCTTCGCTTTAAACACATCCCCGGTTTGTTAACGCCGCTGATTTCTCGCGCTTCCACAAAGCGCTTCTTGTGCGAGCGCAGCCTCCAGCGCGAGCGCGTCTCGGCGCGCCTACGTCATGGATTCCTGAGCAGTGGGGGCTGTGCAGGAAAAGCCCTGCTGCCTCCGACATGGAGCCGCTCCAGGGTCACCATGGCGAGGCGCACAAACAGGAGGAAACACTGAGGGAATCCCGTTATTTTACAGCATTGGCGCAGATTATAAACAGCCCGAGCCGAGAAGGAAGCCGCTCTTCGCAGACTCCTCAGAGCACGAGGGCCTGGTGCAGTAGCACTTTTGAGGGAACTATTTGCTCGGCTTTCTCGACTTTCTTTTTGCTATGACAAGTCCGTCTTCGTATTCGTCTTGATTTCTGAGTTTCTCGTTAAGGATTTCGCGCTTTTTTGCCTCCCCAACAGAATGTTTAGAGAAACTTGGAGACTGACACAGTACCACACCATGAAGCCGATGGATCAAGGTATGGATGGCGCGTGCAGAAGTGTTGTGATTAACTGGTAATCAACGTATTTCTTTTATATAATATGTATTATATTATATGAAAATCTCATTGATAACACAGGACAAGTATTCTACAGTTTTTTTTAGAAATGATAGAAAGCACACTGATTTGTTGTCTGCATGAACTATTTATTTAGGTTAAAGAGCGACGTCATCAGGGAGCCAGTTAGGTTTTGCCAGACAGATGCGACAGATGTGGAATATTACTAGACATGATGGCAGTACAATATGTTCTTCGTGCTGCTCTCATAATTAGTTAAAGTGTTGTGTTGGATGGAGGTTGAGTGCTACGTGTCAGTTCGCGGTGAGGGATGCCCGGTGCGTTTATATCCGTTGGCCGCCCACGCGCGCACCTTGCTCTTGCTTACGTAGTACAGAACGCCTTTTAAAAGCCGTAAAGGGCTAGATAGGATAGGCGAAACCCAATTTTTCAAACTTTTATCTTTGGAGAGGAGCTGTACGAGGGAAATGAAGTTCGTTGCTAGAGGAAGCGGGTTTCATTATGATATGGTGACATCTGTCCATCTGAGCAGAGATGCTGCGGATCCAGGTGCGTTCCATACACTTACTGCTCAGAAACAGAACCACGGGAGTTCCAATATAAGTCGGTCCACTTGTATTACATGGGTATTGAAACATGTTTTGGTTGAACAGTAATGACAGAAGCAGGACGTTCAAAAATGTCTTAGTACAGTAGAGACTTAAAGGTACAATATGCAATATTGGCTTTGTATAAATGCTGGTAACACTGCATGCACATTTTGTGATGACAGCTCTAAAAGGACAATGCTACTCTCAGAATATATCTTATACATTAATTTTCTTTATTTTATTTCTTATTTTTATATTACATTGAAAAATAATAAGAGAAATGTCATGACATTCATTCACGATATAATGATTTTAAAAATGGATTGTGTGTGTATGTATGTGTGTGTGTGCATATATATATTTATTTTTTATTTATTCCCGGTTCGAATCCCCATCTGGGTGGAGTTTTCATGTTCTCCCCGTGTCTGTGTGGGTTTCCTCCGGGTTCTCCGGTTTCCTCCCACAGTCCAAAAACATGGATCAAGTTAATTGAGTTCTCAAAATTGCCCTGTTTAGAGTTTGTCTGTGTGAGTGAGTGTGTGCCCAGCGATGGATTGGCGCCCTGTCCTGGGTCTATCTGCCCAGCGCCCGAGATGTTCTCCCCTGGATGGGCATGGGGAACCCCACCGCGACCCTAATAGAGGATAAGCGGGAGATAATGAATGAATGAATGAATAGTTAGTTATACCTGGAGCCCCACCATTTTCATTTTATCCACTTAACCTAAATCATGGGCTGTTGAAGAGCTGACTGGTTGGATCAAGTGTGTTGAAAACAAAAGAAAAAACACTAAACAGTGTGTAGAGGTGGGGCTCCAAGAAGAAGAAAGCCCTGGAACTTGATAGAAGTTATGCAATATTAGAATAATTATTTTCCACATAGACTAAGGCAATGATCAATCAAATTATAATATCTATTTAATATTAATACATGTCTGCTCTACCACATAACTGCTGAATCCACATAAGTTCCATACAGTATTCAGGACAAACAGCTCATGTTCTGACATGACTCATTGCTTATAGTGTAAATAATGACTTTTTTTTTATTTTTTTTTTAGATATAACAGTCTTGATGACAAAATGTACTGTATTTTGTATCAGAATAATGCATTCTATGCAATAATAATAATTATGATAATATGCTGCACGTGGTGTAGTGGTTAGCACATCCACTTCTCAGCACTGAGGATCCAAGTTTGAACCCCAATCTGGGTTGAGTTTCCATGTTCTCCCCATGTCTGCATGGATTTTCTTCATGTTCTCTGGTTTCCAAGGTGAATTGGCTGCTCTAAATTGCCCTTATTTCGTCTGTTTGTCTGTTTGACTGAGTGTGTCCTAGAAATGGATTGGCACTTGTCCTGGTTGTATCTGCCCAGCCCCCGAAATATTCTCCCCTGGATGAGCATGGTCCCATGCCCATCCAGGTGAGAACGTTTCGGGCGAAGGGGGGGACCATTTTCATGATACATTCTGAACCAATTTATTGCTGGGCACAATCACTCACACAGACACACACGGACACACACTATATGTGGACATTTAGAGTAGTATTAAGTTTACCTTTAATCCATGTTTTTGAACTGTGGGAGGAAACTGGAGAACATAGAAACTCCACCCATATTGGGATTCGAACCTATAATCACCAGCACTGAGAGGCAAACATGCTAACCACCCCAAAAATATATCAAAATATGATAAAAAATGTTTTAAGGACTGCAAAAGGGGGAATTCCATATTATTTCCTGTGGTTATGGAAAGGCCTCCAAGTTCCAATTGACAAATATAAATATCCACATGGGCAGCACGGTGGCTTAGTGGTTAGCACGTTCACCTCTCAGCGCTAGGGATTCTCTGGGTGGAGTTTCCATGTTCTCCCCGTGTCTGCGTGGGTTTCCTCCGGGTTCTCCGGTTTCCTCCCACAGTCCAAAAACATGGGTCAAGTCAATTGAATTCTACCCCATACAGAGTGTGTCTGTGTGAGTGAGTGTGTACCCAGCGGTGGAGAGGCGCCCTGTCCTGGGTGTATCTGCCCAGCGCCCGTTCTCCCCTGGATGGGCATAGGGGAACCCCACCGACCCTAATAGAGGATAAAGCGGGAGATAATGAATGAATGAATGGAAAATATCCACATCTTTGTTATGTGCGCGCTTCTAGACCGAAGAGCAATCCCTCATGTTAACACCAGGGGGCAGCAGCACTCAGGTTCGCATGCGGAGCTCAGAAACTCGATTAAAAGGCAACCTGTTAGGCAAATAACTAAGTTATCGACAGGAGGCGTCCATTAACCGCTATGTAACCGCGCTGTAGACGCTGTAGTCGCCTTTTCTCTGCGTGCCGTGGAGGTGAGGGCGGAAGTTTACAGCTGCATCTTGTGGATGCGGTAGTTCGATGGTCGGCGCGCCTGCAGCTGTCTGTTCTGTCAAACCTACGCACTCTGCGATCAGACTGTTTTAATAAAACCGGCGTCGCTTATTTCATGATTCTGGCATTTAGACAAAAAGCCAGATGAGCTCTTTATACGGAGAAAGGCACTCTGGAGGACTTAATGAAGCCAACTGCATGGAGGACTTGGAGTTTGATTACCTGTTTAACTTTGAGTCGGCAAGCAGCGGCTTCCCCTCTGATGATTCCAAAGGTCTGTTATTAAAGTCGCATCTTTGATATTTTTACGTACCTGCTAATAACAACATGATCATAATGATTTTTTTGCAATTATATGGTCATTATTATAGCTACATGCTTGGTTTATAGGTATATCATTACTGTAACAATGTAAATGTTGCATTAGGTTGGAAACTGACCTGAATATACACTTTTCATGTGGTATACTGATTTATGTATTTATTTCTGAATATAACCTATGTATTGATGTCCTGGGTGTTTCTTCCATATCCTAAATGCACTGTATATATAGGGACGTGGTAGCTCACTGGTTAGGGTGTTGGACTATCATTCCAAAGGTTGAGGGTTCAAATCCCATGTTCATTGAAGTAACCAATATGGGCCCTTGAGCAAGGCCCCTAACCTCCATTGCTTCAGAGGTGCTGTCCCTGTGTTCTAAACCCAACCATTAAGTTAAGATAATTATAAGTTGCTTTGGATAAAAGCATCTGCTAATTAGAATCAGAATACTTTATTAATCCCCGGAGGATATTGCAGAATTGACATAATGACCCAATGAAATGTAACGTAACGTCTCTGTGAGCACTATGATCCCAATCATGATTAAGTGGCTTAGAGAACATGTTAATTTAAATAATGTGTGTCCTTGATATGCGAATTCACCTCCTCTCACAGGGAGGGGTCTTAGTTTCATTGTAGATCCTTGTAATTGATAAATCATCATTAAAATAAAACTTGTTTACAGCGTTTATATTTTAACTGCATTGAATGTGGATAAAAAGACTGGATAAAAAATAGTAACGGCATGACCAGAATGTTTTTTACTTGTAGAAATAGATATCTTTAAAATGTGTCACAAAAGAACTTGACTTCAGATGACCCCAACAAGAGTTATGTAATAGCACATGTTCCTTGATTCAAACTTGTTCCTAAAGGTTAGATGTTATAAAATATGTATATAGTAACAGTCAAAAGTTTGGACACACCTCTTTATCGCTCCACTTATTGTCCGTGTTCAGTTCCACTAACTGTAAAGATGGACTTTGAAGTTCTATAATTCCAGACTGTAGTCCATCTGTTTGTGGACTACAGTACAATACCATCTACGTTCCCTTTACTCTGTTCTCTAATGGTCAGGACCCTAATAGTAGCACCACAGATCAGGTATTATGTGGTTGGTGCATTATTCCTATCCCAGTAGTGCCCCTGAGGTGTTTAAATGAAACTACAGTAGCATTGCCACACTAAACCCCCCAGAACTGACAATAAACAATCCACCACCCAAGTTATATCACCTTACAATAATACATTTATTAATACTTATACAATAATTTAAAAAATAATAAATGAAAGGATCATAGATTGAGGCGGTACGGTGGCTAAGTGGTTAGCACGTTCGCCTCTCAGCGCTAGGGATTCCCGGTTCGAATCCCCATCTGGTCGGAGTTTCCATGTTCTCCCCGTGTCCATGTGGGTTTCCTCCGGTTCTCCAGTTTCCTCCCACAGTCCAAAAACATGGATAAAGTGAATTTAGTTCACCAAATTGCCCCATATAGAGTGTGTATGTGTGCGTGTCTGTGTGAGTGAGTGTGTGCTCAGCGATGGATTGGCACCCTGTCCTGGGTGTATCTGCCCAGCGCCTGAGACTTTCTCCCCTGGATGGGCATGGGGAACCCCCCTGCGACCCTTATAGGATGAAGCGGAAGATAATGGATGGATGGATCATAGATTGGAATGGACCTTACATAATTTATTTATATAGTGTTTTTTTTACAACAGTACATTTTCACAAAGCAGCTTTACAGTGTTATAAGGCTAAACCCACAAAGAGCAAACCGATGCGACAGTGGCAAGAAGAAACCTCGGGAGTCGCAGTGGTGGACTCATCCTCCATTAGCGGCTGGGCAGCATCAACAATGTAGAACAGCTGTGTACAGATTGCAATAGATTGTGTACTAACTTAACTATCTAACTATCATACATGCTTTACAAAAGAAGTTTCCTAGTTAAGAACAATACCTGTCCATGAAATAATTGGATTTAGGCATTTCTCAGGAAAGATTTTTAGGTTTATTATAAGGTATTATTAATTATTTATAATGTACTAGACATAAGTTAGAAGCTACCCCTCTAATTATGTACAGAGATTAATTATTTTATTATCATTATCTCGTTGTTGTATTGACCCTTTTTTTCTTCTTCTCTGCTTTTCAGATGCCACTGATCACCCACATAAAGGTTTTACACAACCTTACCCCCTGGTGGAACCTTCTCCATACACGGAGAACTGTACAGATGCACTGTCTGATTATGAGATTTTGGACAATAAAAATTACCTAGAGCAGGTCAGGCCTGGTGTCCAAGCCGTAAGTCCTAGAATTGAGATCACGCCGTCTCGCGAACACCACAGCCACTGCCATGGCTCTCTCCATGACCAGTTGGTAAATGCCAGCCCAAGGCCTACACTCACAGTGCCTGGTCTGGACTGTGGTAGTTACCGTGAGCCTCAGTGCTTGAGCCCAGCCAGCAGCAACTCCTCAACCTCGTGGCAGTCTGAGACATACTCACCCTGTGTTTCTCCGGGTAGTGGGCAGGTTCTATCTGGAGATCTGTGTCCTCGCTTTCAAAACATCCACACAGGATCCCCCCGGACCAGCCCAGGCACTTCACCAGGAACTGGCCTGGTAGAGGAGAGCTCGTCCCCCAGGCCTGGTTCTCGATCTACATCCCCACAGGGCAAACGCACCTACGACATGTACAAAAACCCAAATCTGGTGGCTGCAGCTAGATCAAGAAGTCCTTCTCCTCTTGGGGGCCATGAGGATCGCCATCCCACTGTGCATTCCAATAATCATACTGATGCTGTAAATGGGTTTGTGCAGCCAAGCTTAGTTCCCACAAAGGTTGTAAGAACAAACCAGCAAGCCTATACTATGTTCCCTGATGGTAATGGAGAGTATCTGGTGGGACAGGATGTTAAGACAAAAGGAGAGCCATATTTTGTCATCCCGTCGATTTGGCCGAAGCAGCTGGTACCTGGGATTTGCAGGTAGATTGACCTGCAAATTGACCAACAAATAATAAACACTGTTAAAAATATAACAAAATTATTTGTATTATTATTATTATTATTATTATTATTATTATTATTATTAGCAGTAGTAGTAGTAGTAACAATAATAATAATAATAATAATAATAATAATAATAATAATAATTAATATTATTATTAGTAGTAATAATAATAATTATTATTACTATAATAATAATTATCATTATAATACATTTCTTAATAAGACCTTAGTCATAAATACATTTTTACGAATTTAATGTAGACCCACAGACCCACACACTTACCTGCCTCTGTATATAAACCTCTTTGTTTCTACCTTGTTTCTTTGCCATAATTAAAGTTTAACTAATAGGTTAAACAAATTACTCACACAGCATCCCAGCGCTACCTCCTCTGGAGTGGCCACTACCCAGCCACACTGATCAGTATGAGCTGCACATCGATGTACAGCCCAAACCCCACCACAGGGCACACTATGAGACTGAGGGCAGCCGTGGGGCTGTCAAGGCCCCTACTGGAGGACATCCTGTTATCCAAGTAAGTGATGTCTTTCACATTTCAATACAAAGAAAAAGTTACCTGAAAAATGAGCAAAAAATGTTTCCTTAATATTTTGAGGAAATGCTATATAGAATAGATAAATAGAATCTACATAGAATGCTCAGCAACTCCAGGTAGACATGCAAATAAACTGTTCACATACTTTTGGTCATATATTGTCACTTTTAGTGACAATATATTTTTAGCCAATTTTTCCTGCAGCTGATCTAATTGTGTTTACTGTCACCCATCAGGTAGAGAAAATTTTAATTATAAATTATATTAAGATGGTTTGCTTCACTTACGATGAGGTCCTGTTAACCAGGGTTCTTTCTGTATGATTTTTTCATGTTCTCTCTATGACTTTACTGGCAGCCCTGGTTTCCTCTCACATAACCAAGACATATACTTCCAGCAAACTCAAAATACTAATTTGCACCCAGATGTAAATATATACACAGATGGGTTTCTGTGTGTCTGCCCTGTGATGGGTTGGCGACCTGGGTGTTTCCCTAACCTTCACCAGTTGTGTGCTAGGGTAGATTCTAGTAGCTTTACATTCTTTAATTAGAATAAGCAAATTAAAAAAGATGGTATATATGATTTATACTACAAATTTCAATATGTTACCGATTTTTCTTACTATTCTTTTCCGGAAAATAGTCTCATTCATTCATTCATTCATTCATTATCTCCCGCTTTATCCTCTATTAGGGTCGCGGTGGGGTTCCCCATGCCCATCCAGGGGAGAACGTCTCGGGGCCTGTGCAGAGCAATTTTGAGAATTCAATTGACTTGATCCATGTTTTTGGACTGTGGGAGGAAACTGGAGAACCCGTAGGAAACCCACGCAGACACGGGGAGAACATGGAAACTCCACCCAGATGAGGATTCAAATCGGGAATGCCTAGCGCTGAGAGGCGAACGTGCTAACCACTAAGCCACCATGCCGCCCGAAAATAGTCCCAGTCTTTTTTTAAAGTATTATTTTTTTTCACACACATATTGAATTTGTCATGTACTCAGCTGTTTCAACCATCTCCTACTAGCAGTGCAGCTGACATGAGGCACAACTCTGACACATGACACAACACTGACACTTTGTTATTATTAACCTTGAGACAAGGTTTCACAGAAGCTGACAAAAAGCCATTATTGGTCCTTTTTACTGAGGCAGAAAAGGGCTCCGTCAGTCAGTCATGGCCATTTATGTCCTTCCAGGCTGGAGTAATATCTGAGACTCGAACCCAGGCGTCCTATATTTGTATGCTTGTGTTTAGATTGCTTCACCACTCTGATGTTAATAAACTTTTGTTATTGGTTTGCAGACAGATGGGTGCAGTAGCTATGCCTACTGTCATAATACAAGTGCCTACTTTTAGTTATCATGTTCTGTTTGGTTAGGCTTTAGTTCAGGATCTGATTTATTTCTTCAGCTATTATGGATAGGCATGTCTGTAGTCCATATTTTATCTGTATTTTTGAGAGAAAAGGAACTTAAAGCTGCAACGATGCTAGCCCAAATTTCAAAAGTGAAAAGACTAATATGAGCAGAACTACAGATAGGGGTGGTGAAGTGTGTATCATATTACCTAACCTCTTCTTCTTATTTATTTAAATTAAGTAATTTACAATTAAATATTGTAAAATGGCAAATACAAGTGATGCGATTCGAACAATTTTGAAAATCCACCCAGGAGTTAATATGCCCTGAAATGCAAACACACACACACACACACACACACACACACACACACACACACATAGATTGACAGATAAAGAGAGAAAGTGAGAGAGAACCTTTCTCTGTTTCTGCACTTTGCCACACTGCATACTTGCTCTGCACTCTTGCTCCACTCTGAACACTCAACAACTATTTACAATCTGTAAATATTCACATGCAATTGAGCTGAGCTGTCACAGGGTGTTTAAGCTAGGTATCCTGAATGAAAATGCATTTTGGCAGCCTCACATTCACATACCACTCTGATATCTATTACTTCTCACTGTTTACCTTTGACACAATGCTTTTTTCCACAGCAACTGTTGTGTTTTTGACCATTTAACTGTCAAATGTTTGGGGAGCATTATTTATAGTTAACAGGTAACCACACAGAGTTTTTATTTGTAAATGAAGAATTATGACATACAGTCTGGAGCAAATCTAAAATAGAACAATATCTTTTAAAGTCCCAACATGTGGTGATGGAATGTAGGTGTAACTAAAATGAATTATGCTGCTTGTGCAAATGATTTGTGCCCCTTAAAGAGTAAGGGGTGTCATAACACCCCGTTTAAAGGAAATTACAGGTTGCATGATGTATTTTCTATTTAGTGACGAGCCCTTCGATGCTTATAGCTGGCATGAATTTCCCATTGGTCAAATTGTCTGTACAGCTGATTTAGGGTTTATTCACAAAGATATTTTTTGGAGACCATAAGAATAAGTATTATTAGCATGTTAACAGTGCAGTATATTAAGACCAATGCATGCGAACAATTTTAATGAGTACTGCGTTTAGTATTTTATTGCAGAAAGTTAAGAAAAATTAAATATATAAATGTGAAAAGTTTTTTTTTCAAGAAGAAACAACATTAAACAGTTTTACTGGTGTACTGAAGACCTGAATAATTTTGCCAACAGTATTGCATTACATTTGGTCATTTAACAGATGCTTTTATTCAAAGCGACTTACAAAGCACGGGGTTGGCTATAGCATCCCTGGAGCAATAAGGATTAAGGGCCTTGCTCAAGGACCCACATTGGTAACTTCAGTCGCCTTGGGATTTAAACCTACAACCTCCAGATTGATAGCTAAACACCCTAACCACTAAGCTACCACTGACATGAGCTATTAGGCACTGGCATGATATTTATGACCTGAAGTTTTTACCGTGTACCTACCAGGAATTGTACACTTAGTAAAAGATAAGTGTGTTCCTTTGGTTTAGCACCTAGATCTCCCTGTAAAAAAATTACTTTTCATAAATATGTCCTTGCAGCGGCACGGTGGCTTAGTGGTTAGCACATTCGCCTCTCAGCGCTAGGGATTCCCGGTTCGAATCCCCATCTGGGTGAAGTTTCCATGTTCTCCCCGTGTCTGCGTGGGTTTCCTCCGGGTTCTCCGGTTTCCTCCCACAGTCCAAAAACATGGATCAAGTTAATTGAATTCTCAAGATTGCCCCATTTAGAGTGTGTCTGTGTGAGTGAGTGTGTGCCCAGCGATGGATTGGCGCCCTGTCCTGGGTCTATCTGCCCAGCGCCCGAGACCTTCTCCCCTGGATGGGCATGGGGAACCCCACCGCGACCCTAATAGAGGATAAGCGGGAGATAATGAATGAATGAATGAAAAATATGTCCTTGCAATACTCTACAATTTGTTATTGGTAGGATTTTATAATAAACTAGGAAAACACTACAATGTCAGCGACTTCCTAACTGGAAAAGGGTGTCACGCTTTTACTATAAATGCCATCAGTGAGCCGTGACAGTTCACAAATATTTCCTTTTTTTCCCTTCCTCTCATTCTTAATGAGAACACAACCCTCATAAAGTGATATCTCCTGTATCTCTAAACGGGAATATATTTCAATTTGGCATAAATATTTATAGTGACTCATGGTTGAACCTCTTAAAGGGCACTGTGACAAAACAGCTATCCCGTTGCAGACAATTTTTTAAGTGCTTCAAGGGATTCCCCCAGATCTGAAAGAAATATTCAGCTGGCTTAAGCATGAACCCATTTTTGTTGTCAAAGGTCGCGGTCACTTCAGCCTCAAAACTGCCCTAATATTGTGGCTGTGATACGTCAGCGATATTTGGCAGAATTGTTCAGGTGGACTTAACAGAAATATGGTTTAGATTTTGGGGGTTAAAGAACAAGGGCTCTGTGACCTCATATCCATCTTATTGACTTGAAAACAAAAGTATCTTTTAAATGCCTTAAGGGATTTTGTTATAACAGACCACTGAAGTTGTGGTTTGCTTTGTAGTCTTTGTTATGACCATATTTGTTCATGTGCAATTTATTTTGCTGGGATAGGAATAATGCACCAACTAAATAATACCTGCACTGTGGGGGTACTGTTGGGGTCCTGACCATTAGCGAACAGGCTAACATAGTAGGTTCAAACGTCCATCCTTACAGTACGTGCAACTGATTTAATGGACAAAAAACACTCATATTCAAACTTTTGACTGGAATTGTATAATAAAGCTAATGCTATTGTGCATCTGTAAGACATCATTGAGTACATTTATTAGAATTAGTATTTTTAGCAAATCTGGAAAATTTGTAATCAGTGAAATTATGCATGTAACAATATTAGTATAATGACTATTAAAAGATATAATAGTGTACAAAAGAAAAATTTACACAAAACTTGTTGCTAAAATTAAAAATCCTTAGGTACAGAATGTCAACTATCAGCTAACAGCTAGCTGACTTCAGTAATCTGTTTGAAACTAATATTTACATGCTCTTAAAGATAACTTACCGATGTGGTTCCGATGATGGAACCTGAATATTTATTGGACTGGCGGTCCTGCAGGACGCCCCCTTAATGGACTCACTTATAGTTTTCTAGTTTTTAGTTTTTACATTTGTTAAATGTCTCTACATGGCTGTCCTACATTGTTGTTGCTGCCTGGCCGCTCAAGGAGGATGAGTCCCCCACTGAGTCTTGGTCCTCCCAAGGTTTCTTCCTTGAATAACAACATAAAAGGGAGTTTTTTCTTGCCACTGTCGCT